>CM077165.1:92495351-93020798 GCA_039583875.1 Platanthera guangdongensis
GCAGAGGAGTCCTGGAGCGCACACTCTCTTGCGGGTTGACGCATACTGGGCTTTGTCCTGGCTGCCACACACATTGGGATTGTAAGCACAATTGGGATGCCTTACGATAGGACTTCGAGGCAGCGGGCATAGTCCCATCATGTTCAGGGCGACCCCTCCCTAGCCTGTTCCCTGACCAGCTCTCGATCAAATCTTCACACGCTCGACCCGGATCTCAACGTTCTCCTATGGACATGTGGAGTGGGTTCTGACCCGCCACAACACCACCAGGTCCATCCAGACATCCAACGACTCCTCAACGACTATCCAACACTGTTCTCTGCTGCCGAATGTGGACTTCCACCGCCTCAGCGTCGTCTGACCACAACATCACCTTGCAGCTCGATGTGCGCTGCAGTTTCGGTCCTCCCTTATCCGATACGACCACGACCAGAAGCATGCCATGGAGACAATTGTTGTAGAGATGCTGAGTGCTGACATTATTCAACCGAGTGCTAGCCTCTCTCCATCCCAGTGCTGCTTGTGCGAAAGAAGGACGACAGTTGGCGGTTTTGCGTCGATTACAGAGAGCTGACAAGTTCACGGTACCGGACAAGTACCTCATCCCCATCATCCAGGAGCTGTTAGATGAATTGCGCGGGTGCCTCATTTTTTTTCTTAAGTTGGACTTACGGTTAGGGCTACCACCAGATCCGCTGTGCGAGCGAAGGACTTCTTGCCCAAAACGGCCTTTCGGACGCAATGACAGACATATGAGCTCCTTGTGATGCCATTTAGCTTGACAAACGCCCCATCACCTTCCAGTCCACTGATATGAAATCTTCCGCCCTCATTGCGTAAGTTCATACTGGTTTTCTTTGACGACATTTTGGTTTATAGTTCTTCTTGGCAAGCTCCACCCGGCCACACCTGGCCACCGTCCTCCGCCTCTTGGCTCCCCCCACCTGTCGTCGTCTACAGCAAGAAGTGTACCTTTGGCCAGCCTCAGGTCGAGTACCTGGGCCACGTCATCTCCACCAAAGGGCTCGCCATGGACTCACAAAAGACCGAGTTGTTCCTGCATGGCCGACATCGACGTGCCGCCGGGTTTCGTAGCGAGGATCCTGCGAACTTACCAGCTACTACCTCCGCTTCATCTGCGGCTACGGGGCCTTTGCACGACCATTGGCAGATCTTCGAAGAAGGAGGTTCCCTTTCCGGTGGGATGCTACCGCCTCAGGAGCCCTTCTACAACTTGCATCGCGCTCTTTTGGCGGCGCCAGTTCTGAGTATTCCCGATTTTCCAGCCATTTGTTGTGGAGTGTGACGCTTCCTTGAAGGGGGTCGACGCTGTCCTCATGCAGGATGGCTGCCCCATCGCCTGTTACAACAAGGCTTTCACCGACCGGCGAAAGGCAGTCTCCGTCTATGACAGTGAGCTACGCGCTCTAGTACAAGCAGTCCAGCATTGGGGGCCGTATTTACTTGGGCGGCCCTTCACCGTCAGAACCGACCACCGCAGCTTGATGAAGCACCCATGGAGCCAGAAGGTCTCCACTCCGGCACACAAATTCTGGATAGCCAAGCTCTTGGGCTACCAACCAATTCTCGATCGAGTACAAGACCGGGCGCACAAACTTGGCCGCCGACGCCTTATCCCGCTGCGAACCGGGAGGCTCCTTGGCGGCGATCTCGCTTTGCCAGTGGCGGGACGCAGCGGTCCTCCAGGTGGTGATACGAATGGATCCTCGTTACAGCAACATGATCGACGATTACGAGTTACAGAGCGCGCCAGATGCCCACCCTCCCTTCCGCCTCGTGGGAGACAGACTCTACTACCACGATCGCCTGATGTCCTAGCAGCATCATCCCCGTGGATATCACGACTACAGGAGGAGTTCCATTCTACACCGACAACCAGACACTCAGGAGCCTATCCGACCTATCGCCGATTGGCGATCACCCTCTATTGGCGGGGCATGATGGGGACGACTTAGCAGTTCGTGGCCAACTGTTTGGTCCATCAAAGGGTCAAGTACCAGATCCTCGCCCCCCCCGCCGGCCTGCTGTAACCTCTGCCGTACCCGATCGTGTTTGGAAGGACATCGGGTTGGATTTCATTACCCGTCTTCCTCGCTCCTAGGGATACGACTGTTTACTGGTGGTCGTCCGCCTCTCCAAGTACGGACACTTCATACCCAGTAAGCACCCCTACACGGCGAGCTTGGTGGCCCAGTTCTTCATTGGCGAGGTCGTCCGCCTGTACGGGTTTCCCCGCTCCATTGTTAGCGACCGCGACCCGGTGTTCATGAGTACCTTCTGGCGGGAGCTGTTCCGCTTGCAGGGGACGAAGCTACGATTCGGCACACATCCTATCACCCACAGTCTGAAGGGTAGACGAAGGTCCTCAACCGTTGCGTGGACACCTATCTTCATTGTTTTGCTACCGAGCAGCCCCGCCTAGTGGACCCGGTGGGTGGCGTGGTCAGAACTGTGGTACAACACCTCCTATCAATCAGTGGCAGACGTCACACCCTTCCAGACGGGATATGGGGGGCAGCGCCCCCAACTATACCAGTCAGTCTCGCCGGGGAATGTCAAGTTTAAGCTTTGGCCGAGGATTTGCAAGATCGGGATGAGGCCCTACGCCCAGCTGAAGCATCATCTCCGTCGCGCCCAGGAAAGAATGTCCCAATAGGCCCACCGACACCGACACCGCCGCAAGGTCGTCGCTTCTCACCGAGCGAGCACGTATTCGTCAAGCTGCGACCGCATCGCCAAAGTTCCTTGACCGACCGCCTCCACACCAAGCTCTCCGTGTGGTATTTTGGCCCCTTTTTCGTCGTGGAGAAGATAGGCGAGGTGGCTTACAGATTGCAGCTTCCGCCCGTTAGTTGGATCCACCCGGTATTTCATGTGTCACAGTTGAAGCGGGCATTTGGAAACCACCCCCTCCAAGATGCCCTACAAGAAGATCTGAGCAGTGAAGTCATCCCACGCTACGAGCCCGAAGCTATGTTAGGCAGCTGCACTGAGCAGGTTTCAAGGCCAACCCGTAAGCAGCAGTTCTCATCAAGTGGAAGGGACAAGACAAGGACGAGGCGACATGGATCTTTGCGGAAGAAGTGAAGACCCAGTTTTCGGGTTTCGACCTTGAGGACAAGGACTAACGTTGAGAACCCCAAGGTAGTTGATACGGGCGGTGCAGAGAGGAGGCGTGAACCCATGGGCACTCGGCGGGCCTAACTTCTTTTTATCTTTCGCATTTTATTTTGTAGTGTTTTATTCTATGTTGTATGTCCGATCGGCTTGTGTGGGTCTCTCCCTATATAAGGAGAGGTGTGAACTTATTTTGTATCTTTGGTTTAATTGGAATTTGGGAATTGGAATAGAGGAGGTCCGACCCAGCGGAACTCTCTCTTGTTTGCCCTAGCCGCCATCTTCCCCGTGGCCCGCTCTACGCGATTCGCCCAACACCGCCAACACGTTCGGCACTCCACCGCCGGCTGCTCTCCACCGTACCATCGACTTGTTCCTTAACCGCATGCCACATCATTAGTCATTGAGTTATTTGTGTGATAAATTATTTAGTAGATTATTAGGTCTTTATTGATTAATTATTTAATGGAATCACGTTACATGCAAATGTGTTTTTATAAGCACGTGTCATGTAAAAGTTGAGATATATTTGAGATCACTAGTTTATTGAGGTTTTCTTCTTTGGGAGAGGATTCTGCAAGGGCCGGGCGAGGGTTTCCCTTGAGTTTGTATGTTTATACTTATTTTAGTGCATCTTTGTTTATCTTTTTTTCCTCTATAACTCAAGATTCCGTTTCGTGATAGAGTGCCTTCAAAATGTGTGGAAAGATATTCCCTTTTAACTTAGGTTGCATTGTTTTGAATGAGTTATAATTGTGGTAATGGAAACATTTTTTACATGTTTGCTTTTGATGATGCTTCATTAGCCATAATTTCACGACTAAAATACTTCACTCAAGCTTTTCTATTGAAGAACCTATTTATGCAGGAAGAATCGTAGCCCTTTATTACTGAATTGTTGTTTTAATTGCATTGCTTAGATTAGTTTTGCAAGATATCATCCAGAGGGTTTGGTTGCTAAACACAAATTATGGAGAAAGTTGGAGGAAATCAAGAGACAAAATGGCTTTGCTATATGTTGAAGCTTTATCGTCAAATTGCATTGAACTTGTACATTTAATTCAGGTGACTTCATATGAAAGATCATAATATTGATTTGATGGCTTATAATTTCAAATTTTGTTGTGCCTTTAGCCAGATTACTTTAGTTGTTCTACTCGATGAGATTCTTCTATAGTGTTTATTCAATAATATTTCCTACAATTGTTGATCCATACAATTGTTTATAAGTTTTTTGCTTTTTTCTTTAAAAATTGCAATTGATTATATTTATCTGTTTATTCAATACAAAAGTGCGATCTTAGACTGCTCTGTGAGCCTTATTTAAATTTTTTCTTTGATAATTTTAGTTGTATATCCTATCAATTATGATAATCCATTTAGCTTGAAGCTTAGTCTTTTTTATTTGATCAAAAATTCAAACATAACCTGTACTTGAAAATAGTTCGACATTACAATATGTTGGGATTTATGGTCTTATATAGTTATATTATTATGTCGGTCTTTAATAGTAGTTTGGGTTTAGTCCCACACCCTCTATCGGTGTTATGTGTCCTGTTGTAACTCCTATATAATGCCCCTAAGGAGATGAATAAAATCAATCGAGTATTTCCTTTCTTCTCTCTAACATGGTATCAGAGCCCTCGATCTGAAACCCTAAAATTTAATCCCGTAGCTGCTCTCGCTTCCGCCGCCTATGTAGCCGTAATCCCGATCCTGCGCTGCTAAAGCCTCTGTCGAGCGGCTCCTTTCCTGCTCCTGTCGACGGAATGGTCGTATGATTCCATCAACGGGAGTAGACTCCCCCCTTGACAAGGACTTTCACTGCTCTTCCAGGACATCGCCGCTTCTCATCGTAGTTCCCGTCTGGGACGTCTTTCTCGATCTATCTTCCCGATCGATCCCGTCAATGCTTGCTTTTTCCCCTGAGCGGCCTATGTCCCAATCGAATATGGTGGTTTCTCAACTATTCCCGTCGCCAAGTCCTGTTGCTTGCCTTCATTCCTGTCGACGACCACGTCTACTCATTACGTCCACGTAGTCGTCGCTGCTCTCGCCGTTTTTCGATGAGTATCCCGTCGATTCCGTTCCGATTCCTATGATCTTCTACGTTCCCGCAGATCCAACACGTGCCCTCTTCCTCTGTGTCCGACGACAACATCTGCACCTGTACCGACTGGAGATGGTCTCGCCTACTGCTTCCTACGCTGATCTGATCAGCTGCTTCCATCTGCATCTTGTGTCTGCAACTATTTACGCACGGGCTTTACCCACTGCTGCTTTCGTCTCCAACAACTGCTCGTGTGTTCCTTCACCGGCCCAATGGCTTCCGCCGCTGCTGCACCTGATGCAGCTCTCTTCCGAGCCTGTTCCTGTTGCTGATCTATTGCATATGCTGATGTTTGTGTAGTTTTATTTTTTTACTGTTTTTTATGTGGCGTATGTTTGTCTTGTGTTATATGCATATATGCACATGCTTTCCACGTGAGGGGGAGTGATTGGGACGAATGCGGCTCAGATGATTTTTCCCGATCTTTCGCCTTCGTTCCACATGTCCCCTAGGCTCATGTCGTCATCGAGTTGTCGCATGGACCGTGTCATGTGGGACTGTGTCGTATGTGGGACCGCCCTTTGTGCGGATTATCTCCGACAATTATCCCCGGTTGCCCTGTTGATGATTTGCTCCACATCTTTATTTTTCTTTCGCATGTTGTGTGTGAAGGTGATGTTGGTTGACCCGATTCCAGTGAGTGTATGTCGTCTGTGGGTTCTGCGTCGTGTGTGGCTATGTCCCTGGCTTGATTCCCCGGTTTGGAATTTCCCCCAGTGACATGTCTGATGTTTTGTCCCGCTTCACCTACCTCCTTTGCCGTTTTTTGATGTGTCCAAATTGAAGGGCCCCCCTTCAGCTTGAGGGGAGTGTTGGGATTTATGGTCTTATATTATTATGTCGGTCTTTAATATTAGTTTGAGTTTAGTCACATACCGCCTATCAGTGTTATGTGTCTTGTTGTAACTCCTATATAATGCCCCTAAGGGGAGGAATAAAATAAATCAAGTATTTCCTTTCTTCTCTCTAACAATATAATATATACTTACGAAGTAGTGGACACCTCCTAGGCACGGGCATCCCAGAAGATTGGCTTCTCAACCCACAAAAATAAATTATTTGGCAAAGTAGCAGAGCGTGACTGACACACAGAATTCAGCGTGGCTGACACACAGAATTCAGAATCAACCACTCGTCAATGATAAATAAGCAAAATATTGTCAAGTCAAATTTCATGAAAGAAGCGACATACTCAATACGTTGACGCAACGATCACACCAATTGTGAATTCAGGGTCATATTAGAGGCAAAATGCTAGAAGATTCATCCTGAGCTCTACCCAAATAAATTCAATAAGGAAGATGATGAGGACAAAAAGGTCGCTTTGGCCGCCAACCAAACTCAGATTTTATGAATAGTCATCCCTGACTCCAACCTTTCCTTGACGATGAATGCAGAAAGGAAGAGTGTTAATCATCTCATACTAATTCCCGAGATGGGCTATGCACTTCGAATGTTCAAATGAAACATGAACTAGTCATGGCTATCATTGATACAAGCAGACAAGAAAATTTTAATCTCGGCATGCCTAGTTAAATGACTCGGATAGACAACAATGCAGCCAATGCTCCACCCATTTAGTTAAAATCCATATAAACCAATAATGCAGATTAAAGTTTGCACTCACTCGCAATTATATTTCATGAAGTCCTATAGGAGAAGTATCCCTCTTTATCTTTCACATTATCGTAGACGCGACATATCTGTATGATATCTACTTTCAACTAGCTCAATGATATCCACTCTCTACAAATAGTAAATTTTTTTGATTATTAGAAAAAAAAGTGAAGGCATTGATTTGATCCCTGCGGAGTAAGTTAGAAGAATAGTAAATGCATGCCAAAAATATTTACACCTCTTTGTTATGATCTATCAAATTAGAGGGAACAAAGCCAACTAATCTTGAAGACGAAAGTGTTGAGAGGATATAGTGAATCATTGGCGAGTATTCTTCTCTTTTCTAGGATCCCAATAAGTGAGCAAGAAATTCCTTATCATAGATGCTCCTTTACCCTATATGGATATACCAAAACTCAATTGTCAAAATTGAAGAAATAAAGAAGCAAGTTGTTGGACTATTGGAACAATGGGTTGTCAATCCATGTAGTTCACTTTGCGTCTCTCTAATTGTTATGGTGCCAAATAAAGATGAAGTTTGACATAAAAACACCGACTACCAGATAATAAACAAAATTACGATAATAAATTACTCATTTCTATAGACTGATAGTTTATTAAATCAACTCAAACAGAACACATTTGCTATCAAACTTGAGTAGGCAGGTTATAACCCTATCTAAAAAACCTAGAGGTTGTCACATGGATGATTACGGAAACTCGTCAAGAGTTGTATGATTGGATGTTCATAATGTTCGGTCTTTGCATGTGATGCAGGACAGACGTCACACCTGCCTGCCACCCTGAAGTCCCACAAGGGGTCCCACCTTGGAGTCCACCAAGGCGGCTTTCATCAGGGCTGCAATCCTGAAAGTGAGGGTTAGGTCTACAATACTCTAGAGGGGGGGGGTGAATAGAGTATATTTTAAAATTTGTTAGGTCCCACTAAGGGTGCTGTTACAGCTTTTGCTGTAAGCTGAAAATGTGCAGTAAGTAACAAACTGGAAAACAGAAACTAATAAACCTAATCACAGCCACACAGCAAGAACAAAAGAAAAAGATAGACAACCAGACGACACAAGAAGTTTATAGTGGTTCCCCAAATCTGGGTAGTCCACTCTTCTACCACCCTCGGTAGGAATCCACTCAGGTTTTTGATCCGGTGCCTGACACCAATGGGTTTTGATCAGGTCCCCCAAAACCAACTCAAGTGTTTTGGTTAGGAGACTTGCAACCAGGAATCACTTTTGAAGGGAGATGACAACCCTTTATACAGGAGGGGGTGAGAGAGTGATTATGTCTTCTCTTTCTCAATAAACTGAGAAGACTTGTGGATTCAGTGATGTTAGCAAACAGTTCCCCCTGAAATATAGAATGGTTCAGGGAAGATCTGGAGCTTTGCTGCAGGGTGATAGGTCTTCAATCAGAGTTCTTGACAAGCAGTGATGCAGGAGCTTCTTGACTGATTTGAAATCTGTTGTCCTTGGATGTCCTGTAGAGAATATTGAAGAAGAAGACTCTTGATATAGTTTGATTGTTCTTCTTCCTCTGAATGAAGATCACTGCCTGTCACTGTAAGCTTCAATATGATTTCTGTGTAAAGCTTTTCTACTGCTGTATGAAATCTTGCAGTCAGTCTGCGTGTGTGTCTATTTTTCTGACTGTTAGACTGAGTATCGATGCTTAATCACTTGATCCTTGGTGTCTTTCTCTTCTATCACATTTCAAAAATTTGAATCCTCTGTAATTAATGCTGTCGGCCTGAGAATAATCGGCATTAATGTAATTCCCCAACTGTCTTGTGGAAAATCAGCAAGTAATATTTCTGAGGAAGACTGTAATTAATGCTCCCTCTAACAAATACATTCAGAGAATGTTAGAGCATTAATTGTTCAGGAATTTCCGCATTAGAATGGGGACAGAAAGCCGAAAATGACTAAGTCTGGAATCGTCGAACAGTTGGCAGAATTCGTCGAACTGAGTTACCAATTCGTCGAGCTGAGATATTGAATTCGTCGACCAGACGGCTTCTGTTCGTCGACCTGAGTTCCAAGTTCGTCAAGCTGATAACAGAACTTGCATGCTTCAGAACCTTTGTCTTTTCTGTCTGAAGTTCGTCGAGCTGACAATTGCATTCGTCGACTGGAGTTCAGCAACCATTCTGGACTTAGTCGAGTATTTTGTGTTGACTGATATTCTGTGTGTCGACATGAATCTTCTGGTTCCAGAATTCGTCGAGTAGAGTACTGAGTTCGTCGACCTGAGAAGTTGACTTCGTCGACCTGAGAAGTTGTGTACTTGAGGTCCAAGTTCGTCGAGCTCAGAATCTTGTTCGTCGACCAAAGTCTGAAGTTGGACTTAGAAAAATCTGGAGTTATCCTGACTTTAGTTTGTTGAAGTATCCCAGTTTTCGTCGACCAGAGAATGAAGATCGTCGAGCTCAGCTCAGAGAAATGTCTCAAGATCGTCGAGCTAAGAACGTTTTTCGTCGACCTGAGTTCGACGAACGTCGAACTCATTTTTACTTAGTCTCGAAATCTTCTAAGTCTTGAGTCCCTGATAGTCTTGTTGATAACTGGTCCATCTGATGTTGACTCTAAGGACTTGACCTAGACTTTAGGACACAACTTTGACCCTGACTATACATGTTGGGTCACATCCTAAGTTAGTGAACCTAGCCCAAATCAACTAGAGATTCAACAATCTCCCCCTATTTGGGTGAAGTCACTAATAGACTCAAAACATAAACATAGAAATAAACAAAGCAAGAAAAAAGTATATCTGACAGAGATTTACTAACACATGCAACAGATATATGTATATATGAGCTTTGTTTTTAAACAGACAGATCAGTTTTTAAAAAAAACTAATGCAGAGAAAAGAATTGAAGCACTGTAAAGATTATTTCTTCTGCTTATCTGTGAGCTTGCCTTCTTTTGCCTTTTCTCCTGGCTTTGTAAATATAATTTTTCTGTTTTGATTCAAAGCTTGTGCCTGTGTCATTGTCATGTCAGCTGCCCCAATAATCTTCAGGGATGTAGTTCTGGGAACAACTGCTTCAGGATGTAGCTTCATGTAATCATCAACTTTGAACGGTTTATTTGCTTTATCAAATTTTTTAAGTTCTTCCTTCCTGTATTTGGACATGATGGAGTATCCTGATATATCTTTTCCTTCAGCTTTTGCTTTATTTATCAAGGACAGACCAACAATTTCCTGAAATCTAGCCATTCTAGCAGTGTTTGCTGTCTCAGGATCCTCAAAAGGAACAGAAGGTGAATATGGTCTTTCAGGACTGTTAGCCTTCTGATCTGCAGGGATACTTTGCTGTTGCTGCTGAGGTTGTTGATGTTGTTGATGTTGAGTTTCTGAAGAGTGATGCCTTTGCTGACTGCTTCCAGAAGATCTCCCTTGATGTCTCTGATAAGTTTGCACGGGGGCTTGAGAGGTAGATCCAGTGACACCAGCTGCTGGAGGAGGTGGATCTCTTCTGTATCTCTGAACTGGTGGAGCAGAGTATTTTCTACTTCTTTTCTTCTCCTTTTGCTGATTTTTAGACAACCACATCCATGCTGGCATTCCTTTGTAAGGAGTAATATTTTGGAGGATATAGAATGGGGTGTCATTCTTTGGGTTTGGCTTAGCAGCAGGAGGAGGAGGAGCTTTCCTTTTCTTTGACAACATTTTCTTCTTCTTCTTTTTAGCAGTGTTTTCATCTGAATCTTCTTCATCATCATCATCTGAATCACTGGCAGAACCCTGAGAGTTATCATATAGAGCATCCAATGCTTTCAAGGCTTTATCATAAGTAGCAGTCTTTTCTATAGCAGGAGCAGATGTTTTAGAGGCTGGAGTTTCAACAGGAGTTGAAGAAGAGACTATACAAAAATCAGAAGTAACTGGGACAGAGCTTTCAGCTGGTGCCTTATTTTCTTCTTCAATGTCAGCCAAGATCGACTCATCTAGATCTGGCATAGGGGAGTCATCCATCACAAAGATTGGTGCTGAGATAGCTTCTGGAGGGGATGGAATGACTGCAGAGGTTGGTGCAGAAACTGGAATTACAAAGCTGTCACATAGTTGCTTAGCAACTGCTTGTCTGATGGAGGAGTATAAGGAACAATAGCCAACTGTGGCTTAGTAAAATCTTCTGGAAGATACTGCATATGTACAGTGTCAAAGGTTTTCAGCAATTCTTCTAAGTTAACTGTGAGATTTAGAATAAAATCACCAACAGTTGTGAATCCTTCAGAATCTGACTCAAAATCCATGTCAGTATCAATGAAATCAATTAAATCTTTGTCTATACAATCTGTATATGCTGCTGTGGGTACTGGAGTCTCTGCTGGTGCTGGAGCTGAAGTGTCTGAAGCTGTTGCTGCTGCTTCATCATCAGGCATCTCCCCCTGACTGGTTTCAGTAGGAACTGAGGCCAGACCCCTGACTGAGGAGGGGACAGCAGTGAGAGCAGATATTTGAGCAGATAAAAAGGTAATGGTAGTAGCAAGAGGTGTAATGGCCTCTGCTATAAGGGATTTCAGAAGGGGGGTGATGATGGTGATGATAGATGAGATGGTAGTGGGGTCCAATGAGAAAGTTGTAGATGGTGTTGCAGTTGGTGTGGAAGGGGTGGCAACTATTGAGAGAACAGAGGGTGGAACAGCAGGTATGTGAAGGGTAGATGTTGATGGGGATGGAGGGGTGACATCTTGCATCATGGTATCTGATGGTAGGATATAAGATGGTATGTAAGAGAGATGTGGGGGAAGTGGAGACTGTGGTGGTGTAGAAAGGTATGTGTCATGAGGGGATTCAGGAGGTGTGGGTGGTTGATTTTCCTGAAGGGAGAAGATGGAATGTCAGTGATGTGGATTGGTAAAGTGGGGTTGACTGGGGTTTTTATTGTTGGTGGAAGGGGGGCTGGAAGAGAAGATGTGGAAGGAATGTTCTCTTCAGCAGGGTGAGGAGTGGCTTTGATTGCCCTTGTGCCTTCAGAAGCTTTGATGGAAGAGGTGGAAGCCTGAGAGGGCTTAGTGATGGTCCTCTCCCATCTGCCAAATAAGGCACAGGTTAGCCTTTTACTGGCATTTATGAATATGGTCTGGGAGACCAAGGATTCAGCAGCCTTTTCCTGTAGGAAAATTCCTAAAACTCTTCCAAAACATACTTCCTTCTTAGAGTTCTTCTTTATCAAATCAAACAGAAGTTGTGCCCAGTTGATTGGCTTCTTGTTGATGATTGCACACATCACCAGAAATTGGTATTTGGTGATATAGTCGTGTGCAGTGTGTTTTCCAAGTAATACTTTGCCAACCAAGTCTGCTAGAAACTTATAGGGCGCAGACAAGTGTTTCTTCAGCAGTTTGTTAGGGTTTTCTCCAGTATAATCCATGAGGCTTAGCATCATATCCGATTCCTCTGCTTCAATCTCGAGGTCCTCTTCTCCATTTCTTAATCCAAAGATTTCAGTTAAGATAGCGGGGGTTAAAGAGATGGAGTTACCCGCGATGGTGCCCGTCATGATGTTCTCTTCGGTGGACGACAGTGTGTATACCCATTCCCTGATTTCCATGCTGTGTAGTTTGATCCTTCTCGTCATCAGGGTCTTCAGTTCCTGTTCTTCAAGAAGTTCCAGGATGTACAAAAAAATTGGATCGGAGTGCTGAAATGAATCGAAATCCACGTCAAAGCCTGTATCGAACTTCATTCCTGTGAGATTGCTTGCCAGAGCCGCCATTGAAATCACCTGCAAGAGAGACAGAGAAACGACGATCAAGTGCAAGGGAACAGAAAGCGCGGGATGGAGGTCGAAGATAACCTAGATATAACGTTTTCCAGAATATGAATCGACAAACTCTGTTCCACGAAAATAAAATTAATTCTTCGAACTGAGGTCGACGAAATAGTTTAGAGTTAAATAATTCGTCGAGCTTATCAAAAGAAATAAAGACGGTTCGTCGAACTTAGGTCGACGAATATCTTCTGAAGCAAAGTTCGTCGATCGCTGGTCGACGAAACTTGTTTCACTCACAGAGAGTTCCTCGAACTCCGTTCGACGAATATCTCTCAAACCTTCCCCGGTTCGTCGAACTCCGTTCGACGAATTTTGGAAAATTCGTCGAATGCAGACAAAACTTAAGCTAAGTCTTCTCCATTGATCATTCCTAGCTGATTTAGAAAGAAAGCATGATTTTTCTCATCCAGAGGTTTGGTGAATATATCAGTTTTTTGTAAATTAGTGTAGATATAGACAAGCTTAATCTTATTTTTGTCTACACACTCCCTAATGAAATGATGTCTTATGTCAACATGCTTTGTCCTACTATGGTGAACTGGATTTTGTGCTGTGACTATAACACTAGTATTATCACAGAATAGGGTTGAATTATTTAAGTTGAACCCATAATCTAGGAGTTGATTTTGTATCCACAACATCTGTGAGCAACAACTACCTGCTGCAATATATTCTGCTTCAGCAGTGGATGTTGACACTGATGTTTGCTTCTTACAAAACCATGATACTAGTCTCATACCCAGGAACTGACAGGTTCCTGAAGTACTTTTTCTATCAACCATGCATCCAGCAAAATCAGCATCAGAGTATCCAGTTAACTCAAATTCTGATTCAGCAGCATACCATAGGCCTAGATCAGGACAACTCTTTATATATCTTAAAATCCTTTTTAAGAAAATTAGATGAGATTCTTTAGGGTTCACTTGGAACCTAGCACAAAGGCATGTAGCAAATATAATATCTGGCCTATTTGCTGTGAGGTATAATAGGGACCTAACAATGCCCCTATAAAGTTTCTGATCTACAAGTTTTCCTGGTATATCAGAGTCCACAACAGCATTGGTGGCCATGAGAGTTTTCTTAGCTGAGACATTAGCCATCCCAAACTTCTTTAGAAGTTCTTTAGCATACTTTGCTTGAGAGATGAAGATGCCATCAGGAAGCTGTTTCACTTAGAGACCAAGGAAATATGAAAGCTCTCCCATGCTACTCATTTCAAATTTAGAATGCATGAGGTCAGAAAACCTATTGCACAATTTTGAATCTGTAGAGCCAAATATAATGTCATCTACATAGATTTGCACTAACAAGATTTGGTTCTTATGATGTCTAGTGAAAAGGGTTTTATCTACAATTACTCTTGTAAATTTATGCTCTAATAAGAAACTTGCTAAGGTCTCATACCAAGCTCTTGGAGCTTGCTTTAGACCATAAAGAGCCTTATTTAATTTAAAAACATAAGAGGGATGAATTGAAGAAATAAAATCTGTAGGTTGTTCTACATAAAACTCTTCTTGTAACACTCCATTTAAGAAGACACTTTTCACATCCATTTGAAAGACTTTGAACCTTTTGAATGCTGCATAAGCAAGGAAGATCCTTATAGCTTCCAACCTTGCAACATGTGCAAAGGTCTGATCATAGTCAATTCCTTTCTCTTGCCTATATCATTGAGCAACAAGCCTAGCCTTGTTCTTCACAATAACTCTTGGGGCATCAAGCTTATTCCTGAAAACCCATTTGGTTCCAATAACTGTGTAGTTTTGGGGTCTTGGAACCAAATCCCAAACTTTACATCTCTCAAATTGGTTTAGTTCCTCTTGCATTGCAAGGATCCAGTGGGGATCTTGCTCAGCCTCATGAATGGTGAGAGGTTCAACCTGAGAGAGAAAACAGACATGCATCAAGTCTTGGTTGAGTTGATGCCTAGTCTGTACACCTGCTGATATGTCTCCAATTACTTGAGATCTGTGGTGATCCCTAAGTGTGCTAAAATCAGTGAGTGGAGTTGGTTGTGCAACAACATTTTGAATAAATTGCTCTTGTGGAATTATATTTGCTGTTGGTTGTGGCTCATGTTCTTCAGCTTCATCTTCTTCACTATCTTCAATGACCTGTGGAGAGGGATGAGTGGGAACCTCTTGGGTGAGGTTTAGTCCATCCAATGTCTCACACAAGTGGGGTACCTGCAAGTTGTTACTGGTAGAAACTTCTTTCTCTTTGCAGTACATGTTAGTTTCATCAAAAGAAACATGAATTGACTCTTCTACTTTTAATGTTGATTTATTGAATACCCTATAAGCCTTGCTTACTTGAGAGTATCCTAGAAAAACTCCCACTTCAGCCTTGTATTCAAACTTTCTAATATATTTCTTGTTGTTATTGTGTATATAACATGTACAACCAAAAATTTTTAAATAGTTTATTTTAGGTTTCTTCCCTTTGAGCAATTCATAGGGAGTCTTGTTCTTCAGCTTGTGAATTAAACTCCTATTCAGGACATAATTTGCAGTGCTTACAGCCTCTGCCCAAAAGGTTAGTGGCATGTATGCATCAGCAAGCAATGTGCCTGCAGCTTCAATGAGTGTCCTATTTTTCCTTTCAGCTACCCCATTTTGTTGGGGAGTTCTAGGAGCTGAGAAGCAATGCCTGATACCTTCCTTCTCACAGAACTCATGCATAAGAAGAGACTCAAACTCCGTGCCATGATCATTTCTGATCAATGCAACATGAGTAGAGAACTCAATCTGTATGGTCCTGAGAAAATCTGTAAGAACTTTGAATGTATCTGAATTTGTTCTCAGAAAGAATACCCAACTGAACCTGAAGAAGTCATTCACTATAACTAAAGTGTAAGGTTTCCCTCCTAAGCTTTGTACAACTATGGTCCAAAAAGATCCAAGTGTAGCAAGCACAAGATCCTAGGTGAATCACTCTTATTAATTGATTTGAAACTAGTTTTAGTTTGCTTGCCTAATTGACAAGTCCTGCAGAGACCTTTCTTCTTGTAGGGGGCAGAAGGTAGACCTCTAACAAGATTGTGCTTAGATAACCTAGCAATGTTTTTCAGGTTTACATGTCCTAGTCTTTTGTGTCATAAGTCATTCTGATTACTAGTTAAATTCAGTAAACAGATATCAGTTGTGGCAGAAAGAAAATTTACTAAATAAATGTTTCCTTGTCTACTTCCAGTTAAAACAGTTTGGTTATTTTTATCAATGATAGAGCAGGTAGAAGGGTTAAAGTATACCTGATAACCATCATCACATAATTGACTTATGAAGATGAGGTTATGCTTCAGTCCACTTACATATGTCACCTTCCTGAATGTGACAGCTCATATTCTTACTTCTCCAACTCCTTCTGACTGACCATATTTTGAGTCACCAAAGATAACCTTTGGCCCCATCTTGGACTTATAGTTGAGTAGGATGTCCTTGCTGCCAGTCATATGCTTGATGCAGCCACTGTCCAGGTACCAAGTTTCATTTACCCCTGGGTACTTTTTCACCTGCAATGCAAACAGTTAGTGATTTTTGACCCAGGTTACCTTGGGCCATTTGTATGACTGATAAGAGAAACTAGAAATAACTCAAAATTCTGGCTGAGATTTATATCCTAGGGGGTGGTATCTCCTAGGTGGAATGGTCCAGTCAGCTAGGGGATTAAATGATTTCCTAGAAATATTTAAGTTTCTGTTAAACTTATAGTTTTGGTTAAGTCTTCCTGGGTTCGACGAATTTATGTAAGTTCGTCGACCAGAGTTCGACGAATTGGGTTGAGATCGTCGATCTCTGCCCAGAGAATAAACATGTTCATTCTCTGCGCCCCACGTTCGTCGATCTCTGCTTGACGAACCATACAAAGTTCGTCGATCGCAGTTAGACGAATAATAATAACTATAGTTGGCGTTCATAGTTCGTCGATCGGGGTTCGACGAACTAGCCCCTTTTCGTCGATCGGAGGTCGACGAAAAATTGCTGAACTTTGTTTTTATTAGGTGTTTTCTGGTTTTCAATTTTGTTCTTAGTTTGAATTTGTTCAAAATTTTTTTTTACCTTATATACTTGCTTAGTATTCTTCTTTCCTTTCTCAGAAATAAAATTTATGGGTTGTGACAAGTGGTTTTTCTGAATAGTAGTTGGTTCACTGGATGATGCACCTAATCCTAACTTACTTCCATTAAATCTAGCATTAGATATGTTGGTGATTACTGCTAGTTGTTTGCTTCTTCCATTTAGTGATTCTTCTAGCTGTTTTGCCTTATTTAATTCATCTTTCAGAAGGGTGATTTGTTCACTAAACATATCTATTTCATTTTTCAATTTAGTGTTTTCCAATACTAAGCTATCATAGTTAACTTGCTTATCTCTATGAAGTTTGATTTCCTTCTCAGAGTTGATTAAATCCAAACACATGATTTTAAAATCTGATTTAAAAGATTCTGAATTATAATCAAACCATGATAATACCTGATCAGCTTCTGATTCAGAAACTTCCTCATTTTCTGACTCTCCTTCTTCTGAGTTACTTCTTGATGCATCAATTGGCATGAGGCAAACCTCTTTTTCTCTTTTTTCTTCTTCATCTTCACTGGAGCTTGAAGATGTTGACTCTTCTTCAGTCTCACTCCATGTCTCAGCTACAAACCCCTTTTCCTTCCTCTTGTGTTTGCTGGAAGAGGGTTTGCTGGTGAACTATTTTCTGGAATCCTTTTCCTTTTCTCTTCTCTTCTCTTTCTTCAGGTTCTCTGGACACTCAGTGAGAAAGTGCCCAGGCTTTCTGCATCCATAACACACCACTTCCTTTGTTGGTGTCTTGTCATACTTTGGCCTGTCATCCTTTCTTGCTGACTTCCTCCTGAAGTCCTTTCTAGCCATCTTGAAGAATCTCTTTGCAAAGAGACTCATGAGCTCTTCATTTGATGCAGTGGATTTTGATTCTTCTGAGGCTTTGAATGCTATGTTTTGATCTCTTCTGGCTGCAGGAGATGTTCTTTGTTCAGTAGCCTCCCTTGTCTTTATTAACTGCTCATAAGATTTCAGTTTGCCCAGTAGAGATTCAGTTGAAATCTCATTTAGGCATCTGACCTCCTTGATGGGCCAAATTCTTGTGTCCCATGAGCTTGGGAAGCACATCAGAATTTTGTCATTCACTTCAGTGAGAGTGATGACCTTGTCCAGAGTTTTTAGCTCATTAATAATTGAGCTTAATTTGTTGTACATCTCTGACACTGTCTCAGCTTTCTGTTTCTTGAAATTCTCATATTGGGATATGAGATTTGATCTCCTATCCTTCCTTTCATCAGCTGATCCATCAACCATTTGGTTTAGGGAATCCCAAATGGCTTTTGCTGATGTGCACTCAGCAACCTTCTGAAAAATATCATCAGACATTGTTTGTGCCAATATGTTCATGGCTTTTGCATCAACCATCTTGGCTTTCCTATAAGCATCATTATAATCTGGAGGAGGGACTGCAGTCATTTCTGTAGAAGTGCTGAGAGGAGCAGCAGGTGGTGGAGGTACACCTGTTAAGATAGAAGCAAAAATATCTTCATCAATAGAATTCATGTATAGCTTAATTCTTGCCTTTCAGATTCCAAACTTTTGCAAGTTGCAAACTGGAGGTCTGGTGCTTGCATAATCTTTATTCTGTGCCATGGCTGTGTTTCTACTTTGACAGTTAAATGTGAATAAAGTGATGTGTAGATCTAACACAGGATCTTTGGTTAAAGAGTTAACTTGTGCAATCAAAGGAACCTTGCTTTGATACCAATTGAAAGTGAGGGTTAGGTTACAATACTCTAGAGGGGGAGGGGGGGTTAATAGAGTATATTTTAAAATTTGTTAGGTCCCACTAAGGGTGCTGTTACAGCTTTTGCTGTAAGCTGAAAATGTGGAGTAAGTAACAAACTGGAAAACAGAAACTAATAAACCTAATCACAGCCACACAGCAAGAACAAAAGAAAAAGATAGACAACCAGACGACACAAGAAGTTTATAGTGGTTCCCCAAATCTGGGTAGTTCACTCTTCTACCACCCTCGGTAGGAATCCACTCAGGTTTTTGATCCGGTGCCTGACACCAATGAGTTTTGATCAGGTCCCCAAAAACCAACTCAAGTCTTTTGGTTAGGAGACTTGCAACCAGGAATCACTTTTGAAGGGAGATGACAACCCTTTATACAGGAGGGGGTGAGAGAGTGATTATGTCTTCTCTTTCTCAATAAACTGAGAAGACTTGTGGATTCAGTGATGTTAGCAAACAGTTCCCCCTGAAATATAGAATGGTTCAGGGAAGATCTGGAGCTTTGCTGCAGGGTGATAGTCTTCAATCAGAGTTCTTGACAAGCAGTGATGCAGGAGCTTCTTGACTGATTTGAAATCTGTTGTCCTTGGATGTCCTGTAGAGAATATTGAAGAAGAAGACTCTTGATATAGTTTGATTGTTCTTCTTCCTCTGAATGAAGATCACTGTCTGTCACTGTAAGCTTCAATATGATTTCTGTGTAAAGCTTTTCTACTGCTGTATGAAATCTTGCAGTCAGTCTGTGTGTGTCTATTTTTCTGACTGTTAGACTGAATATCGATGCTTAATCACTGATCCTTGGTGTCTTTTTCTTCTATCACATTTCAAAAATTTGAATCCTCTGTAATTAATGCTGACAGCCTGAGAATAATCGACATTAATGTAATTCCACAACTGTCTTGTGGAAAATCAGCAAGTAATATTTCTGAGGAAGACTGTAATTAATGATCCTCTAACGGATACATTCAGAAAATGTTAGAGCATTAATTGTTCAGGAATTTCCGCATTAGAATGGGGACAGAAAGCCAAAAATGGCTAAGTTTGGAATCGTCGAACAGTTGGCAGAATTCGTCGAACTGAGTTACCAATTCGTCGAGCTGAGATATTGAATTCGTCGACCAGACGGCTTCTGTTCGTCGACCTGAGTTCCAAGTTCGTCAAGCTGATAACAGAACTTGCATGCTTCAGAACCATTGCCTTTTCTGTCTGAAGTTCGTCGAGCTAACAATTGCATTCGTCGACTGGAGTTCAGCAACCATTCTGGACTTAGTCGAGTATTTTGTGTTGACTGATATTCTGTGTGTCGACATGAATCTTCTGGTTCCAGAATTCGTCGAGTAGAGTACTGAGTTCGTCGACCTGAGAAGTTGACTTCGTCGACCTGAGAAGTTGTGTACTTGAGGTCCAAGTTCGTCGAGCTCAGAATCTTGTTCGTCGACCAAAGTCTGAAGTTGGACTTAGAAAAATCTGGAGTTATCCTGACTTTAGTTGTTGAAGTATCCCAGTTTTCGTCGACCAGAGAATGAAGATCGTCGAGCTCAGCTCAGAGAAATGTCTCAAGATCGTCGAGCTAAGAACGTTTTTCGTCGACCTGAGTTCGACGAACGTCGAACTCATTTTTACTTAGTCTCGAAATCTTCTAAGTCTTGAGTCCCTGATAGTCTTGTTGATAGCTGGTCTATCTGATGTTGACTCTAAGGACTTGACCTAGACTCTAGGACACAACTTTGACCCTGGCTATACATGTTGGGTCACATCCTAAGTTAGTGAACCTATCCCAAATCAACTAGGGATCAACAAACCCATACACTTCAAGGTCCCCAACCGTCTCCGCCATGAAGTCACCACCATGCGCAGGTTGTTGGTGCCCGAGATCGAACACCCGACCTCATAAAAATGAACTTTGGGAGACACTTTGGGATATTAATGGATACAAGACTAAACCTCTACATGAGGTTCCGAAGCAAATTGACAGTTAAGCAGATTTAATGGATTTCACCATAGTACATCTATTATGATGATTCTATTCAAGATAACCAACGAATTGAGGCGAAAGTTTATCGAACAATTTGTTTTCCGTCACAAAGCTGTCCATTGTTACTCTAATTAGATAACATATGTCACTAGGTAACATATGCAAATGAGTAATACAAGACATTCTCGAGAAGCCCGGACTTGGATCTCCTCTTACCGAGAGGCGGATCTTTCAAAAGAGTTTACACGTTCATTGATGGTGTGTACAGATATCATTGCTCAGCCACGTAAAATCGATCTTGCTCTCAAGATCGAGTTCTGACGGGGCCATCCTCAAGCTTAAGAGCATCAAAGTCAACAAGGGTGATGTCTTCGTCTTTGCCACCAAGTTGCTTGCACACTTCTTTATTTGAACATTTGTATGCAGGGAGTAAGGTTATTTGCAGCATAAACAGGGTTTGACGATGGATGCCAAGATAATTTTGGTATGATAAGCAGTGTGGTGAGGGATTTACCAAAATCTTTCTAAGGCTCATCAAATTTACACTTATGAGATCATTGACTTCATACATTCTTTCAACTTTATCGCATGTATTCCAGTCACTAAACGTCGGACGCACCTAGCCGCTATCGCGACCCCCACACATACGACATCATGCTCTCTAGGTCACATGCTATCGTGAACTTCTAGTAACAAACTCCTCCCTAGCTCGATGCCCTTTCATGAGTTATCTGCCAACCCCGACAACTGAACCATATTGCAAAAATGATCTTTGGTGTCAAAGTACAACTCCCCGGTTTGCTTGCGCACGACCCAGCACCCATCTGAAGTACCAATAATCAGACAGTTTATTTGTGGTCACTAGCAACCCCTCCAACAGACGACCTCATTGTGTCATTGATTCATTGACGCAAGCCATGGTGGGTCATCTTAAAGAGGTGGAGGGTTCAATGGCAAATCTTTCATCTTGCATGGAGGTAGCAGAATCTGCATTAACTGACATCCTTCAAATCCTCCATCAAGGCCAACTGTCTATTAGCAAAGCTCCATCCTCTACGGCCACCAATTCCGCCCACATGACACGGGCAATGTTGAAAGGGGAACTCATACTGCATCATGACACTATCGTCTCAACAACACTTGTAACAACCCCATAATAATAATGTAAAACAATACATAACCCCCCCCCCCCCCCCCCCCCCCCACCGTCCCGATCCCGTCTCCTCCCTTTGACACCCCCGACGACCCCAGTTTCCGCCGCCAGCGCCTCCTGCCGCCCCGAGACTCCTCCACGTGGCCTGAAATCTGTTCCTCTAGGCCGGGCGCCTCTTCCTTTTGCTTCCCCGTCGTCTCTGGTGTTTCCCTTGGCCGACAGATTCTCGCAACCACCCTTCTCTTGGCCGGTTATCTTCTTCCCTCTTCTCCTCCTCTGTCCAGTGAGGGCAAAGGCAGCATCCTTCCCCGGCAACTCTAGCTCCTCCTCTTTCCGGCCGGTGGTTTTCGTGAGGGACCCCTAGGGTTTTGCTTGAAACCCATCTTCGTGGATTTCGGAGCCCCGATTTGGTCTCGTTGGGTAAGGAATTCCATCAATTTCTTGTTTTCTATTGTGCCCTAATTTTGTTACAATAATTATCGGTCTCTGATTGATGCATTTACGTCAATCCCGCATAGGGTTATCATGTACCCTTCTAATCCCGATGTTTTTGTTTGTTTTTCGGCGCCACTCTTCGGGTCTAGGTGGTGATATCACTCCAAGACCTCTCTGAATTAGGGCTTTTCGCATCCAAATGCCGCCAAAATCCCCGATCCCTCGCAGTAGCCTCTTCTCCCCTCACTCTCGAGGGAGGTAAATTCCTAACCCCCCCTCCTTTTGTGTGGAGCGTTAATCAAACGCATATGCTGGTATAAGAAACCTGTTAATTCAGTTTGAAATGTATTTTTGATCTCGAACAGGTATAGCTAGAACTTTTAACCTCGCTTGTGCCACTTAGCTGTCACGAGCATTTTTCGACGTCACTTTAAGGCAAGTAGAGAACCTCCTCTCACTTGCAAACTTTGGATTTAAATCTGGTTACCCATTCTTTTTACAAATGTTTTTTTGTAAAATTCTGAACTCTACTAATGTTGTCATAACATAACATGATAGGTAATAACCTAAGTACGAAACATAAAGAGAAATCCGTAATTGTAAGCAAATCCTTGAATTGTAGCGTCTAATTGGGCATTTGTCTGCTGACATGCTCACGGCAAGCAGGATTACTCTTCCGACAAGACTTGTACACAGATCTGATCGTGAGCCACGTGCGCCCGCAATAGTACCTACATCTTTCATCGATCACGACTTACAACATATTACATAAATAAATTTTAGACTTTACTCTGGAGTAGGCTAATCTTCCAGAAATGTCTATTTGACCTGGTTTTTTTTGTATGTTTGGTAACTTTGTACAAGATAGATCAGTACTTGAATATGTCTGTTTGTTTTTGCTCACATTTTATTAACTTGCTCATGTTTAAATCTTAAGTTCTGAGGTATTTTCCTTCTGTCTTGAATTTGCCTTAGGGTTCGTGACTACGCCGCCTGCTCCCTGAGCTACTTCTCGTTCAGCTACAGCCTTGCTTGGAGGTTTTTCTTTCTTTTGTAGTTGCATACATCAGGTTCTATGTATTTGCTCCTTTACTGTTAGTGTGTTTTATCATGTAATGGTTATTGTAAGATATTTTCTTTTGTATTGTACACAACTCTTAGGATGTTTCTGATGTACTAAATCATTTTTTATTTATGATATATTCACTACTGTTACCCATTGCAATCATCTTTGTTTCAGCACTGTGTGTAGCGTTAAATTTTTCAAAGAAATGCATGTGCAATTAAATTCTCACTGTTTCAAAAGTTTAAGCGCTTCCGTATATTTTTTTTATAAATCATAAATTGTACAATCAAAGTAGCTATCTCTAAAACTATATTCAATTTTCTCTGCATCCGCCTCAGCAGACATGGTTTCTTTTTGTTCATGCCTGTGGCATCACGGCCCGCCCGAATCGCACTCTGACTTTCGTCATGACGGGTCGTGACAACACCTTTGAGCGCCAACGTGCAATACATCAAATCAACTTAGTAAAGGCGTATGCGAACGCTTTTGTGAAGCTGGTACATCATGTTTTGAAACAATGGTCCGCTATTTGGGACACTTCATCATAGATTACAACCTAATATACACACCGCCTTGCGCACTCTGACCCCAACCACGTTCACATAAACCATCCAATAGGCCCACTTTTTTGGAGCCCAACAGCTACAACTAAGGTCTCCTCCGGTCACCATAGCACATAGTCCTACCACTTTTGGTCATACAGTGTTCTGACCAAGACGGTACAAGGCCCCCACATTCATCTACATGAATCCCAACTCCGATGAATAATGATGGTACCCCTTCCGCTACCAACACCAGCATCCCACTCAAGATAAATCCCTCACCACACTGCTTATCATACCAAAATTATCTTGGCATCCATCGTCAAACCCTGTTTATGCTGCAAATAACCTTACTCCCTGCATACAAATGTTCAAATAAAGAAGTGTGCAAGCAACTTGGTGGCAAAGACGAAGACATCACCCTTGTTGACTTTGATGCTCTTAAGCTTGAGGATGGCCCCGTCAGAACTCGATCTTGAGAGCAAGATCGATTTTACGTGGCTGAGCAATGATATCTGTACACACCATCAATGAACGTGTAAACTCTTTTGAAAGATCCTCCTCTCGGTAAGAGGAGATCCAAGTCCGGGCTTCTCGAGAATGTCTTGTATTACTCATTTGCATATGTTACCTATTGACATTTTGGTAAATTAAGAGATATTAGTCCCCCCTTATATAAGGAATTTGATGAGCCTTAGAAAGATTTTGGTAAAGTCTTGTACGCTCTCTTTTGGAGAGGAACTTTTAGAGGGAACCAGCTCTCAAGAGCTTGGAACCAGCACACTTCGCGAGTTTGTATCCTGCTTTTTAAATTATAGTGCAATTTATCTTCTACCCATGCATCATGTGCATATATAGATGAATCCAGGCGAGATCATTGACTTCATACATTCTTTCAACTTTATTGTGATCATGAAGAGTCTTATAATATGCATTCTTTCATACATTCTTTCAACTTTTAAAGGCGCGCCGTAGGCGCGAGGTGTGAGGGGCATCACCCCAGATGGACAAAAGCGGGTGAGGTATCTTAGGTGATGGTGAGGTGTGCGCCTCCCCTGAACAGCAAGGGTAAGGTTCACAGTTCAGCCGATTCATTTGCTATTTTCCTTTCTCCCATTGAGACGCTCCTCTTGAACCCGTCGCCGATACTCTTCGTGGTGAAGCTCTCTCTCGATCAAGCACCTCTTGACCCTCCCGATGAAGCTCTCTCCCACTTGAAGCCCCTCTTGCCAAGGACCTCTTGTCTTCAGTGATGACCCTCCGCTGAGAAGGATTTGGTTATTTTGAAAGACAGTTCTGGATTTGGTTATTTTGAAAGACAAGTCTTTGTAATAAATTAATAATGAATAGTTAGCCTCTTTCAAAAATTGCAGGGTAAGGTTTGCCTATATTTCACCATTGTGGTGGGACCCTTCCCCGGGCTCTCGCCGCGCGGGGATGCTTTGTGCACCCAGCTGTCCCTTTTTTTTATTTGAGAAGTATGTGAAAGCATTTTTAGATAAGGCTCATGATTTGCTATGGTTGTGATGGGGATCCATCAGATCATGCACCTGGAGGGGTTCGCCGCAAGGCGGGACCCACGTTCATTTATTCGCGCAGTAGGACTTGATCGGATCGCCGATCGGACTCTGCGGTTGCGTCCAGGACGTCGTCGCGAGTCAAAACACTATATTAGTTTATATTTTTCAGTTTATTATTGATGTATTTTAAGGGCCGAACCCACCGACCAATCATTGCCGTTGATGAGGGATGCCCTAACTTTACTTTTCTTATAAATAGGAGTCTTGAGGGCTGAATTCAGTCATTGCAGATTTTGTAGACATTGAATCCCGGAATCCCGCGATCCCTCCCCGGTGCCGACACCGTGGAACCCTAGGTGACGACTCCTAGGCCTCCAAACTCCTCCCCAAGGTAATCCCTACCCCCACCTTCGTTTTGCACGCCTCAAACCTTTGTTCCACCCGCTGCATCCCTCCATTCTAGCCCCTGAAAACAGCTGGCCTGCTGCCCTGGTGCCGCCGCCCAACCCACTTCCTCCTCTCCAACCCGTCGCCTCTCCACCACCACTACAGGGCCGCCGACCCCCCTTGTCCCCTTCCTATTGCCAGCCGACCAGTCCACACCCTTCCCCACCGCCGGCCACCTCCTTAAAGTTGCCCGAATAACCCGCCGGCCTCCGCCTCTCCCTCCTCCCCAATCCGCCAACTCCCCTTCATGGATCCACCTTTCTAACAACCTTAAAATCCTAGATCCGTCCAGATCAAGGGTTATAGCCGTCTGATCCGTTATTTTCGCCACTCATACTTTCCATTTTTGCCCGGATCCGATCCTAAATAGCGGATCCACCTCTCCCCGGCCCGGATCTACTTATACGTGGCCGGATCCACCGTTTTCTTGCCCGTTTTCACCATTTGCCGCCAAGGACAGCCACCACCACCGTTGCCTCTCCGATCGCCGATCTACAAATCTGGATCTCAAATTCTTCAGTGGCTCGGTTCAGCCCTTTACTTTGTGAGCTTTCATAGTATGGTATTATTTGATTCGACATTTTCATTTAGTGATTTACCATATTTTGTTGCAATTCTTGTTTGTGAAAATTTGTTTTGGTGCACTAATAACTCGTATGAGGAGATATTCGCCGCGCGCTTCACTTTGGCCCTCCGAGCGGAGGAAAACCATTAGAATTTGACAAAATAAATATTTGTTTTCTATTTAAATATCTGTATGGTGCTGAAATTTGCATTGCTTTCATTTATTTGTCGAAATATCGATCATTACATTGCCTGAAAGTTTAGATTAGCGTGTCACCATTGCACTATCACCTATAATCATAGATTTTGTGCACCCGTAGCCTACCCCGATATCATTTTGGTATCCGAGGTCAAGGTTAGACCATTTGCATGCTCTGTAGTGGTAGGATCTTTAGAGGAAGCTTGGTAGAGCCGCAAGTCACCAACGGCTGCACGACGAGCTCGAATTCGGGCGCCGCTTTTGCTGAGTTTCAGCGCCTTCTCCAAGACCGTTTTGTTGCTTTAGGTGCCCAGTTCAACGATGTACGTCATGATCTTGCCGAGGTGAACCTTCGCTTAGACCACTTAGAGAATGCCAGGGACACTCCTACACAGCGTGACGAGTCACTTGAAGACGACCCTGATGCTCCTCCACGTCAGGACCAACGTCTGAGAGATGGTCCACCTCCAGCAGACCGCCATCATCTCTCGCGGGAGTATAAGTCCGAGAGATGGTCCACACTCCTACACCACGTGATAGATCATAGGTAAGTTCCGGCGCGGGATATGCTTCCCCATCAGCGTGATGAGTACCATATGCCACGTCAGCCTCAGCCTGACCCTAGAGATCGTCTGCCTCCATACGGTCGCCGTGACCATCACCACGATGAATATTATCCCCCGGGTCGGAGAGAGCGTGGTCCCCCACCTGCTCGATACGACTACACCCATGATGATTATCCCGAGGGTTATCTCGACCCACGAAGAGGAGGCCACCATCATGACATCACTCGTCGCATCCGACTCGACGCCCCTTCGTTCGATGGTCGCTTAGATCCGAAAGCCTTCAGCGATTGGCTCTTGGACATGGACCACTACTTCGAGTGGTATGACATGAGTGACGAGCGTTGTGTTTGCTTCGCAAAAATGAAGCTGATTGGACAGGCTAAGGTATTCCGAATTAGCTTCAGGAGAGCGTTGGAGTGAGATGGGTATTACCCCATCGCTAGTTGGGATGAGATGAAGCAAAGGTTGAGCGAGAAATACCACCCCGCCTCCTATCGAGACCAATTATTTGAGCAGTTACAGACGACATGGCTCACTTAATGTCGCCGAGTATATGGCTCGCTTCGACGAGCTAGTTGTTAGTAGTGACGTCTCAGAGGAGACTATCGCCACCGCCTCCCGATTCAAGGCGGGCCTTCATTCTGAGATTCAGCGAGAGTTGATTCCACATCGTTTAGAGACATTTGATCAGATATTTCAGCTCGCTCTCGAGTACGAACAGTACCTCCAATCTTCTCGCACGAGACAGTTCACTTCTCAGACCGAGTCCTCGACTTTTTGGAAACCCGCTCCGCCCCAGACCACCACGACTGCACCCTCACGTAACCCCGCTGATGTAAAGGGCAAATCCATAGCCACTGATGACCAGCGATTTGGGGGTATTGTGTGCTATCGATGTTCTGGTAGGGGACACATAGCGGCGCAGTGTCCCACGCAGAACCTGCTAATTGAGGGTGAGGAACATGATTTCAAGGAAGAAAAGGAGGGTACGAAAAAAGTCAAGGCCACTGTCGAGGAATGCTGAGAGAGTGACACCGAGAGATTTTTAGAGGTGGCAGTGATTAGACGCCTCCTATACACCTCTCGTGTAGATGAGGATTGGCGACGCACCACCATCTTTTACACATACTTTCCTAGTGCAGGCGGTCCCTGCAAGTTGGCTATCGACAGTGAGAGTTGCATGAATATCGTGGCCCAGAAGGGGCTTGATCGTATGCAGGTGAAGGCAGAGCCTCACCCCCACCCATTTTGTGTCATTTGGGTAGGTAAGACGGCGATTCAAGTCACCCAGCGCTGCCTTGTCCTGATCACCATTGCCTCATTTCAGGACAAAGTCTGGTGCAATGTCATTCCCATGGACGTCACTCATGTGCTTCTTTGCCGCCCTGGCTGTTTGATCGTGACGTCACGTGTTTCGGCTGCTCGAACACATGTGTCTTTTACGACCAGGGGCAGAAGATCACATTGACGCCCACCCAGCCCCGAGATAGATCCAAGGGTATGGTAGAGCCATTTGCGAGTACGAGCGCCTTGAGGCCACTGCATATTTTGCGGCGAGGCGAGTTTCTGCGAGATAGTATTGAGTCAGATATTATTTACGTGGTCGCCGCTACTTAGGTCACTGAGGACACCCCTGTTGACCACCCCCACTCGCGTCCCCTTTTAGGCGAGTTTGCGGACATCATGCCGGACGAGCTCCCCAACGAGCTGCCTCCTCCACGGGATATCCAACATGCCATTGATTTAGTCCCGGGGGCTTCCCTCCCGAACCTGCCCCATTACCATATGCACCCAGATGAGCACGCTGAGCTCAAGCGGCAGGTTGATGAGCTTCTTCAGAAGCAGTTCATTCGCGAGAGTATGAGTCCGTGTGCGGTCCCCGCCCTTCTTAGCCTTAAGAAGGACGGTAGTTGGCGTATGTGCATCGATATCCGCGCCATTAATAAAATTACGTTCAAATATCGTTTCCCGATTGCACGACTCGATGACCTTCTGGATACTATGTCCGGTGCCCAGATCTTTTCCAAGATCGACCTCCATAGTGGTTACCATCACATACGAGTTCGTGAGGGTGATGAGTAGAAGACATCATTCAAGACCAAGGACGATCTATACGAGTGTCTAGTCATGCCATTTGGGCTATCTAACGCCCCGAGCATGTTTATGAGAGTTATGATGCAGGTGTTGCGGTCCTACATAGGCAAGTTTCTTGTAGTATACTTCGACGACATACTGGTCTATAGCCAGACTCAGGCTGCTCACCTCGATCATCTGAGACTTCTCTTTGACACCTTACAGCAAGAGAAACTGTATGTGAACCTGAAAAGTGCTCGTTCCTCTCCGAGTCTGTTTACTTTCTGGGATTTATTATATCATCTACTGGAGTATCCGTAGATCCCGAGGTCAAATCCATTCGGGATTGGCCTGTGCCTGCGAATATTCACGAGGCTCGTAGCTTTCACGGACTTGCCACCTTCTATAGGGGGTTTGTCCTGGGGTTCAGTATGATCATGGCCCCCTTCACTAGCTGTCTCAAGAAGGGAGAGTTTCAGTGGACCCCCGCAACCACTAGAGCCTTCAAAGAAATTAAGGAGATATTGACGACAGCTCCTGTCCTACGATTGCCGGATTTTAGCTGCGCCTTTGAGGTTGCCTGCGATGCGTCAGGTGTTGGTATAGGTGGCGTATTGAGTCAGGAGGGACATCCAATTTCTTACTTTAGTGAGAAGCTGAATGAAGCTAAACAGATACTCGAATTATGATCGAGAATTTTATGCCATATTCCAGTTTCTGCATTACTGGAGACACTATCTCCTTCCCCGGGAGTTTGTGTTATATTCCGACCACCAGGCGCTACGCTACCTTGACTCGCAATGCAAGCTGGGACACCGACATGCGAAGTGGGTCGAATATCTGCAGCACTTTCATTATGTTCTCAAGCACCGAGCTGGTGTCGAGAACAAGCCAGCTGATGCGTTGAGTCGCCGTGTATCCCTGTTGCAGACGATGACTGCGAGCGTAGAGGGACTAGAGAGATTGACGCTGGAATATCCGACATGCCCTGATTTTGGCGAGATTTACACCGCCCTGTCCCGAGACCCACCCGACCTTGTTGAGGGATATCAGATCTATGAGGGATATTGATGCAACCCGCGACACATCTTTTTAGTTTTATTATTGTACATTTTTTTTTGTTGCGCATGTCTTCGCGCTTAGTTGAATGATTATGTTTTGTTGCGCATGTTATTAGCGCTTTTGATGTAATTTTGTATCGCGCGTGTTCGCGCAAGTTTTGGTTTGGCTCGTTGGTGTGATCGACCAACGAGATCCCAAATGCATCGGTCCTGTATTTTAGGAGGTAGATTAGCTTAGGACAAGTTTATAATAATTAACTATTCAAAATTATATATTAATTTACAAAATTTGATATGAGGTTTTTAATTGGAAAAACACTTTAGGTTATGCCCCCTCATTTCATCAAGTCTGCCTTTATTAAATGAAAGACATGTCTGCCAATAGCCATTAAAGCCCTAATTCTTCTTATAAAAACCAACCCCCTCTTTCCTGTGGAGGCAGATGGGAAATGAATTGAACGAAACCAATTTCTGGTCTCGCTCGATTCTTCCAGCGCCGCCTGCCCAACCCCGTGCTCCAGCCCCATTCTTCACTTACCCGTGCTGCCGGTGCCAAGGTCTTAGGTCACCGGCGACTCTTCCTCTCAGCGCCACAGCCCTGCCGCCCAATCTCGCCTCCTTCCCGTGTCTCTCCTCCGACGAAGCCCACGCCTCCAGTTGACATCTCCCCCGACGAAGCTGTCTCCTGAAGCTCCGTCTGCCGCCAACAAGGTCACCCGAGCTCTCCTTGGGCGCCGTCGACCTCTCCCGCACCCTACTCCAACAGATCTGACAAGCCTCCAACGTTCTTCTCCTCTGCCGAGCCTCTTTCTTCCATGCAGCCATCCTGCGAGTTCGTCCAACCTTTCCTGCTGCCGCCGGGTAGCCCACCCTTGGAAATTCTCGCGCCGTTGTTGTTACTCCTTCCCTAAGGTATCCCTCTAATCTCCCTTACTTGCGATCTTTAGTAAATTTTAATGCCTACATTATAAATGAGTAGTTAATTGTTATGAGCTTGCCCTAAATAAACGTATCTCCTGATTATCGTTTATTTTTATATCTGGAATATTCGCCACCTATTTCTGTGCCTGTGGAATTAAGACTTGTGACGTTCTTACGTTCGTGTGGTAGCCTTCGTTCGCGACCAACGCCTTGACCGTTTATTTCATTAGAAAATATCACGCGAATACCTCCGCGACACATTTATTTTAAAAGGTCGCATTTATTATATTTCAAAAACTACAGCCCTAGGTTTCTGTTCACATCAGTTTGGTGTGGCTGCTGAGATATCTCACTCCTATCGTGGGATAGCCGAGCGTCGGTCGTTTTCAAATTTCTAAGTTTAGAAATTTTCGTTTAAAAAAATGATGAGTGATTTAGATGCGCACATTAAAGCTTTGAAGAAAGATGTTGAGCTCGTCACTGCTGACGTCCGACAAAATCTATGTGGGTTGTGCACCTCTGTTCACAACCTGGAGGTGACAACGCACACGTATTATGCAGCTCCTGCATACCTTCCCACTTCATATCACATAGTGGAACCAGAGGTTAGGTGTTTCAATAGTCCTCTACATCTCGTCAGTTTCACGACGAGCACTTTAGCTCCACCCACCCCCACTGTGATGCTCACTTCAGTCGAGGAGATTTTTCCCGAGCCCCTGCTCCAGGAAGAAGAGCTTCTTCCTATTTTTACCACTCCGACTGAAGTCGTGTCTCCAACTGTCTCCGTTTTAGCACCCACTTCGATCGAGGATGTTCTTCCTGAACCCCTGCTACAGGAAGATGAGTTTCCCCCTTATCCCTTCCTCCTGATTGACATGGTGTGCCCACTTGCCCCCACTGACTCACATCCTTCAGTCGCCGAGTTGTTTCCTAAGGAACCATTCCAGGGAGGATTGCCTAGTGATGTGTCACTCATCTCGGATGACACGTCATCACTTTCTCTTCTCCCTGTGGAGTTGACTACTGATGAGATCCTCAGTTTAGGTGACCTAGACTCGTTCGTCATATGTCCTAACCTTCTTAGCACACTATCGTCATAAACCCTTGAGCCCACAGACGTTGTGCTTGACAGCCACTCGCTAGTGCCATTAGAGTCGCCACCTTATGTGGATTTTATCTTTGGTGAGCATGCCTTTTGTTCACGACACTTCCCTTTGGTTTTAGGTGCACACGTTGAGTCACCACATCGCTACCGTTGGAGTTCTGACAATTCTAGGTTTGGTAGTCTTGAGGGAGTTAAGACGATACTTAGATTTTTTACTCCTCATCGGGACACCCACTTTAAAGGATTTTTGTGGAAAATTTTACACGCTCAATTTGGGATCTGTTTAAATTTTTGTGACTCGAGCGGAATTTCATCAGGCAAAATTTGGACGATATTCAATCCGGGTGTAGCAGACGTTCGTAGGTGTCTATCGGACGAGAGTATGTTACGTTATGAGTTATTGATTCCACGAGATGATTCCACTTGCTTCTGTTCTCCATACTGCCACAGGTTTTCCCCACACACAGCCTCTGTCATCCTCTGAAAGCTCTAATAATTACTGTTTATTTAAATATTTGACATGAAATTTTGACTAATGGATTGCGAGCTTTTGGGATGAGAGGTTACTTGCAGGTTTTGGGTCGCAGGCATGACATCAGCAAGATAGTTTGCATCATCTCTTTGATTGACAGTGGGGTTTCATACTTGCAGATTACATCGAGTCTCGTCGGGGTCGAGCTCTTTCAACCCCGGGAGAATTGATTCAACCCGCGACACATTTTTTTAGTTTTATGTCGCGCATGTCTTAGCGCTTAGTTGGATGATTATGTTTCGTCGCGCATGTTATTAGCGCTTTTGATGTAATTTTGTATCGCGCGTGTTCGCGCAAGTTTTGATTTGACTCGTTGGTGTGACCGACCAACGAGACCCTAAATGCATATGTCCGGTATTTTAGGAGATAGATTAGCTTAGGACAAGCTTATAATAATTAACTATTCAAAATTATATATTAATTTCCAAAATCTGATATGAGATTTTTAATTGGGAAAATACTTTAGGTTCTGCCCCTCATTTCATCAAGTCTGCCTTTATTAAATGAAAGCCATGTCTACCAATAGCCATTAAAGCCCTAATTCCTTTTATAAAACCCAGCCCCCTCTTTCCTATGGAGGCAGCTGGGAAATGAATTGAACGAAACAATTTTTGGTCTCGCTCGATTCTTCTAGCGCCGCCAGCCCGACCCTGTGCTCCAGCCACATCCTTCACTTACCCGTGCTGCCGGTGCCAAGGTCTTAGGTCACCGACGACTCTTCCTCTCAACGCCAGAGCCCAGCCGTCCAGTCTCGCCTCCTTCCCGCATCTTTCCTCCGACGAAGCCCACGCCTCCAGTTGACATCTTCCCCGACGAAGCCGTCTCCTGAAGCTCCGTCTGCTGCCGACAAGGTCACCCGACCTCTCCTTGGGCGCCGTCGACCTCTCCTGCACCCTACTCCAACAGATCCGGCAAGCCTCCAATGTTCTCCTCCTCTGCCGAGCCTCTTTCTTCTGTGCAGCCATCCTGCGAGTTCGTCCAACCTTTCCTGCAGCCGCCGGGTAGCCCACCCTTGGAAATTCTCGCGCCGTTGTTGCTACTCCTTCCCTAAGGTATACCTCTAATCTCCCTTCCTTGCGATCTTTAGTAAATTTTAATGCCTACATTATAAATGAGTAGTTAATTGTTATGAGCTTGCCCTAAATAATCGTATCTCCTGATTATCGTTTATTTTCATATCTGGAATATTCACCACCTATTTTTGTGCCTGTAGAATTAAGACTTGTGACGTTCTTACGTTCGTGTGGTAGCCTTGCCTTTGCGAGCGACGCCTTGACCGTTTATTTCGTTAGAAAATAGTCCGCGAATACCTTTGCGCCACATTTATTTTAAAAGGTCGCATTTATTATATTTCAAAAACTACAGCCCTAGGTTTCAGTTCACATCAGATATCTGTACCGGGGCTCCCGCCTGTGCCCCAAGACATCTTACCGTGATTATCTGATTTGGGAGCTGCACGCGGGCGGAGCCGCAGGACACTTCTGGCGAGATAAATCCATAGCCATTGTCGAGGACCGCCTCTACTGGCCCGGCCTTAAGAAGGACGTAGCTCGCGTTGTTCGCCACTGCCGTATCTGCTAGACGACAAAAGGCACTAAGCAGAACACGGGTCTGTACACGCCTTTTCCTGTCCCACACCGACCTTGGGAGGACATTAGCATGGATTTTGTTCTCAGACTTCCACGCATCTTACGAAAACACGACTCCATCTTCGTGGTGGTCGATCGATTTTCGAAGATGACACACTTCATTGCCTGCCACAAAATGGTAGATGCGACTAACTTTGCATCTATATTCATGAGGGATGTCTTTCGACTGCATGGCCTGCCCAAGTCGATCGTGTCAGACCGCGATGTGAGGTTCATGAGTTATTTCTGGAAAACCCTATGGCATAAGACAGGTACTATCCTTAGGTTCTCCTCGGCATATCACCCACAAACGGATGGACAGACCGAGCTAGTGAATCAAAGTTTAAGGAATCTTTTGCGGTGTCTAGTAGAAAATCATGTAGGTAGTTGAGACTTAGATCTTCCAATTGCAGAGTTCTCCTACAATAGCTCAGTCAATAGGTCCACCGGTTTGAGTCCATTTCATGTAGTATCAGGGTACGACCCTAGGAAGCCCATCGACCTCGTCCCGAGCCCTTTAGAGTCACACCCTAGTGTGTTTGCTGAGTCATTTGCACAAAATTTGCATGAGTTGCATGAGTCGGTTCGCCGACGAATAATAACAAGCAACAAAAACTATAAAGCCCATGCAGATAAGCGAAGGCGAGAACGAATATTTAATGAAGGCGAATGGGTAATGGTACGAATCCGCCCAGAGAGGCTCCCTTCAGGGCCTGCCATGAAGTTAAGCGCTAGGCGAATGACTCTGTACTCTGTTATTAGTCGCATTGAGACAAATACCTACCAGCTCGACATCCACCCACCTGAGAACTCGTCTTCTTTGGCTTCACCGCAGGAACCACCGATCGCACCAGGATCCACCTTTCGAGAGATGAGAGATGAGTGCATAACAAAGATCAGATCCCACTAGTTTGTTCCCACCACGGACGGACCGCGATGCCGCTACTTGGTACACTGGCAGGGCCACCCCAACGCGGACGACACTTGGATACTACCGACAGAGCTTGATCGACTCGCCCTTGGACTTCGACCTCAGTACGATCATCTCCATTCATCGGAGATGAAGACTTTTCAGTCGAGGGGAGTTGATGGGGATCCATCAGATCATGCACCTGGAGGGGTTCGCCGCAATGCGGGGCCCACGTTCATTTATTCGCGCAGGACTTGATCGGATCGCCGATCGACTCCGCGATTGCATCCAGGATGTCGCCGCGAGTCAAAACACTATATTAGTTTATATTTTTCAGTTTATTATTGATGTATTTTAAGGGCCGAACCCACCAGCCAATCATAGCCATTGATGGGGGATGCCCTAGCTTTTATTTTCTTATAAATAAGAGTCTTGCGGGCTGAATTCAATCATTGCAGATTTTGGAGACATTGAATCCCAGAATCCCGCGATGACTCCACGGTGCCGACGCCGTGGAACCCTAGGTGACGACTCTTAGGCCTCCAAACTCCTCCCCAAGGTAATCCCTACCCCCCACCTTCATTTTCCACGCCTCAAACCTTCGTTCCACCCGCCGCAGCCCTCCACTCCAGCCCCGAAAATAGCCGGCCTGCTGCCCTCTTGCCGTCGCCCCATCCGTCTCCTCTCTCCAACCCGCCGCCTCTCCACCGCCTCTATAGGTCTGCCGGCCCCCTTGTCCACTCCCCACTGCCAGCCGACCAGTACTCACCCTTCCCCACTGCCCGCCACCTCCTTAAAGCTGCCCTAATAACCCGCCGGCCTCCACCTCCCCTCCTCCCCAATCTGCCAACTCCACTTCGTGGATCCACCGTTCTAACAACCCTAAAATCTTAGATCTGTCCAGATCTAGGGTTATAGCTGCCCGATCAGTTATTTCCCCCACTCATACTTTCCATTTTTTCCCGGATCCGACCCTAAATAGCGGATCCACCCCTCCCCGGCCCAGATCTACTTATATGTGGCCGGATCCACCGTTTTATTGTCCGTTTTCACCGTTTTCCGCCGAGGACAGCCACCACCACCGTCGCCTCGCCACTGGTTTCATCTCCGATCGCCGATCTACACATCCGGACCTCAAATTCTTCAGTGCCTCTTTTCAGCCCTCTACTTTGTGAGCTTTCGTAGTATTGTTTTTTTTGATTTGACATTTTGATTTAGTGATTTACCATATTTTGCTGTGATTCTTGTTTGTGGAAATTTGTTTTGGTGCACTAATAACTTGCAGGAGGAGACATTCGCCGCGCGCTTCGCTTTGGACATCCGAGCGGAGGAAAGCCATTATAATTAGCCAAAATAAATATTTGTTTTCTATTTAAATATCTGTGTGGTGCTGAAATTTGCATTGCTTTCATTTATTTGTCGAAACATTGATCATTACATTGCATGTAGGTTTGTATTAGCGTGTCACCCTTGCACTATCATCTAGAGTCGTAGGTTTTGTGCACCCGTAGCCTACCCCTACATCAAGTTGATAGTATGACTTATCATGCATTTAACTGAATTTTGTGTGCTTCTCAAATACTGGATTTAGAAGACATATTGCTTTGATTGGAGCTTAGAAAACCTTTTTTTTCTTTTTAAATTTTGATTCTTAAAGTAGTTTCATAATTTGATTTATTTGTTGGAGAATGTTGTATAAATGTTGGGTAGTGAAAGTATTTCAGAACAAAATTAAGTAATATGAAGTATTACTCAACTCCAATGAATCTGTAAATTATTCATATGTTAGTAAATGCATTAATTCTAGTGTGTTGATAGGGTGGTAGATTTGTTTTATATGTTTTTTGTATTTAATAACTTATATTGTCTTTATTTTTTCATTTTTGTGCCTCATGTGGCTCATGCGTGCGCCTGTGCGTATGCTCCAGGACCCCTTTCTATTTAATAAACTTAGGCGTGATGTGATTGAATTGAAGGAAAAGATTCCACGACCTAGGTTTAGGTTTGGGGAAGCAACAAGTTGGACTAATTAATATGCACTAAAACATAGATTGCACTATAATTGAATAACAAGATACAAACTCGTGAAGTATACTCTCGCTAGCTCTCGAGGGCTGGTTCCCTCTAAGAGTTCGTAGTTCCTATCCAAAAGAGAGCTACAAGACTTTACCAGGATCCTTCTAAGACTCATTACACCTCCTTACATAGGGAAAGTACAACAAATATCTCCTAATTTACCAAAATTCTACGAGTTAGTATATTATGTAAGAAATGAAAAACTAATATGAGGCACTCATGGGAAGCCGGTTTTGTATCTCTTCTTACCAAGAGGCTGGCCTTCCAAAATCATATATGTTCACCGAGGGTGAATATACATATCAGAGCATATTAAAAAGAGAAGGATAAAAATTTAGAACATTCAACATGGCCCGTCTTGAATTCTAAAACAAATAGGAAACATTGCTTATGAATTAGTACCTACATGAAAATTTACTTGATAGTCAATGTTGAGAACTTCAAGCATTTTAGCGCTCTATGCTAGATGAATAATCACTAGAAATCATACTTCTTTAGACAAATGAAGTTCTGAAGGTTGATATGCCAACTCTAAAAGATGGAGATTATTACTTGCCAATAACTGACTTGCTGTATTGCCAAACAAGGATATGAAATGAGTTTTTTTAAGTGGTATGATCTCGATAATGGTTGATTTTTTTACTCAACTATAAAATGATTCACATGAGTGAATAATTTCCAAAATGGTGGCACTGTTCAACTGATCAAAACCTAGTAGGTACTTTAAAATACTCAATGCCATAATTCTCTCAACATTTAGAAAGTACTCGGTACCTTGTAGATGTCGGCATTCACACTCTAGATGAGTGACTTTCTTGGCTAAAAAAATAAATTACTTGCCAATAGAGCAGAAGTAGGTGGCTTGAATATTTTTGAATCCACTACTCACCAAGTATAAACAAATAGAATAGTACCAATCCAAATTCTGCAAATAATGTACCATATCAAGTGCGAGAATGCACAATCATGGATGCAATTAGGATATGATAATCTTGATAGATGTAAATGTTGTCTAATCCCCACAGGTACATGGAATTACATTACAGGTATCCTAGCTCACATTGATTCATACAAAAAAAGGGAATTTCATTAGGGAAGGAGATCAACAAAGAACAATAATAGAAGGAAAGGATTAACTAAAAGGAAAATTATTCCTCTCAATACAAATGTGCTATTAAGATTTTTTGTGTGTGAATCCTAATTACTGTGTTAATTTCTCCATTGATAGTGAGTTGGGTAACGTAAAGCAGAAGCCAAGTATAAAAGAATGATCGAATTCTATAAACTCCTCCATATGCTGATAATTTCAGTTTAGTTTTGTCTTGTAACCGTTGCTTCTCCTTCCCATTAAGAAAGTTCTTTGAGGACGTATTGCAATTTGAAATACAAGTTGGTTTTTGTTTCAGCATCCATATGCTATAGAGTATGCTAGTCCTTATATATTTAGTTATGTCTTGAAATGCAGTTCTCATTGATGTTTGGTCCCTTTCCACCTTAATTTATTGTTGAAGTCAGCTGATATGAGTCTGGCTTGATAGGCGTCCACTATTTAATATAGAAATGAACCTGTGTAATTAATAGGACAAAATGGTTTGATGACACAGCTTATAAAGGTACAAAAGGAAATGGGATTAGGGTGGCCTTTGCCGATATCCATTTTGCAGAAAAAAATCTTGCCCTTCCCATCTAAATTGTTCTTCATGTGAAATGGAAATCAAGTTTCACCACCATCATCATCTTTATTATCTTTCTCCTAGCTATTTCTAGAAACCTTATTTTACAATGTCATGCTGAATGCTGTTTGTTGTTCTTTGTAAAATATTTTGAACAACTTCTATCCATGTTACCTTGGGTCTAGCTTTTCTCCTACATTCCCTAAAAATAATTTTATGTGCCAGCCTAATGAGCGCATTATTTAGCATCGTTGCATATGTCTAAACCACCCAAATCTGTTTTCAACAATATTATCTTTAGTAGTTGTCACACCAGCTGACACATGACTTGCTATAAAAATGATTGCGTTGACACGCTAATGCAACCCTACGAAAATGTGTGGAATTAACATCAATTCAATCTAAATGATGCGTGCTTGTTAATTATTCCAGAAAATAAAAATTTTAGCAAACAAAAATTATATTAGCATAGAAAATTAACACAATATTATATATAACCACTTTTCAAATGAATAAGCAAGACCACGTTCGTTTTCGCAAAGAGTACTTTCAACCACAATTTGCACGATTAAGTGTTATAGAACCAAAAGAAAAAAAACAACAACACTAGTAATCATAAATACCCAAACAAACATATAATTTCTTCCAATATTTAATAAAGAAATAAATGTCGCAATACAACAAATTAACAATACTCACAAGCACAAGGAATCCTGTGACGACGGCAGACATGGATTCACGAGATGAATGCGATGACTGTGATGGGGAAAGGGGTGCTGAATAAGCCTTGATGCTTGCTGTTTGATTCAGATAAGGGTATTTCCTGCACTGTTCGGGTGCAGGAATGTAAATATGTTATTTGAACAGGGTAAGGGGAAGGGGCAGTCAGCTGATGGAATTTTAGTGGACGACATGGGTGAGTATTCAGGCAAGACGGTCGGGATTCACTGGCGTTTTTTATGAGATGGTTGTTGGTTGCTGAGCACCTGGAGGAAGCAAGCAAAACAATCGGCGAGAGGGAGGTATCGTTTATGGAAGTAGACGGGATAGGTGATAGGAGAGAATTATGATGAATAATGGTCACGAATTGGCAACGGGGATGCAGAATCGATGGAGGTTTCAATTAACTTGTACTGGGAAGGATAAATGCGGCAGGGGTTTCCCGTTCCTCTTCGTCGAGGAAGAAGAAAGCTAGCAGGAGAAGGAAGAAGCGCATGCGTGTCGATCTGCGACTTAGGTCTTGCGGCTCTGGCAGAGACAACAGGAAATTGCATGTTGCTTTGGCAGAGATAAAAGGGGTCAGGGAAGAGGAAAGGAGTCTTTCAGCTGCTTAGGTCTTGCGGCCGGGGCTTTCGATCCTTCTGCGGAGGAAGAAGGTAGCTAACAGGAGAAGCGCCGAGCGATTTTTCGTGAGGAAGGGGGTGATGAACAATGTTGTTATGAGAGGGAATCATGGGATATGGTGGGTGTGTTCACGAGAACAATGAGTAAAAAATTAAAAATTGATAAATGAACCGAGGCTTCGCACCCGGGGCTTGCGGCGTCGCACCACGAATGATTGCTGGTCTGGAATCTCTTACAAATCAACAATGATTGTTAACTGCAGCACCCACCCCTATTTATAACAAGAGGGGCGGTTGGGCAGCCAACGTGAATGACTATGATCGTCTGTTGTGTCTGGTATCCTAAAATGCTAAATACAACGCCCAAAAAATTAAATGAAATACACATAAAATGTAAAATGACGCTCCAGACGCACTCACAGTTTCGGATCGTTGATCCGATTAATGAATCTCGGGCAAATATGTAAAAACGGGCCGTGCCGAGTGGTGGCCCAATCTCCTCTATCAAACACGATCATGCGGCCGATCCCCATCACCAACCTTCTTCTGAAGTTTCTCAAGTTATTATTAATTCTGTGTTAGTATTTACTAACTCAAAAAACTACAATTCATATAAGAAATTATTCAATAATATTTTAAACTCCTAAGGTATACCTTGTCATATATTTGCTTGAATTTTTTCATAATGCTTGATTTATGCTTAATCTGACTTCATTACTGAGTATCTGTGTAGGATTTAGCCTGCGGGTTCTTGTATTTATTGAACATCATTACGATGTAAGTACTGAGAACAACAATTTTTTTTCCTGTATGTGCTATGTTTTTTATGTGTATGTACCATACATGCACCCGAGCTGCGCTATAACTTATTGAAAGGATATAGAAATGTCAATAGCTATTGAATATTTACTGACAGGAAGGACTGGGCATAATAATGCCATTTGCTTATGTTAGAAGAAAGATTTGTAAAGTCCCAATGCAAGACCCATTTTGGGCCCTCTTCTCCTTTTGTAATAGTCCCACATCTTAGATTGTGATTGTTTCCCTTTTCTCTCTTCCTATATTAATGTACAAACACATGTATGTACCCAAGTTTATTGGAGGAATTAATAAAATTCATAGTTTATTTCTCTATTCTGGTATATTTCCACATGGTATTAGAGGCCAACGGTCTTATATTTTCCTGTTACGGGCTTCTATCACGCCAATCTCGGCGGTTAGAAATATTCTAACCGCAGCTTCTCTTCATCAGCTCCATTGGTCTTCTTTCTCACGTTCCACGCTCACCTCCCCTGTTTTATAGATTTTTTGGTGGGTCCCGCTTGCTTGCATCTTCTGCGACAACTTCCCTTTCTTCTCGCTGCTCCTCTCCTAGTTGCTGTTTATTTACCGTGTGATCTTTGCCACAAGCTTCTGGTCGAGGACCCTTCTCGCTGTTGAGATCGCAGCTTTCCTGCTCCCAGTGTCTTGCTACCGTTCCAGCTTAGCCGCCGATCTCCTTGCCGCAGATTCAGCTTGCTGCTTCTTGGGCCCTTTCTAGTCGCCATTCTTCGTGCCTCGCCATAATTCTGCTTGCGTCTCTACATGTCTAGCAAATCCATTTGTTTATCCGCAACTTTCTTTGCCTAGACACACTGCTTCTCTTGTCTAGCAGCATTAGGGTGCTGTTAGAGTTGCCGCCAGTTCTCTTTTGACAGCATCTGCTTGCCCAGCTCTCTGTTTGCCGCACGTTCCTAGTCGCCGCCGGTGTGCTCTATCCGCCAGAATTTCACCGCTGCTTCTCTCCTCTTACTAGCCGCAACAAGGTGCCCTCAGTCTGCAGGATCAACGGTGTGCTCTGCTCTGTGCACATCTTGCCGCAACTCTTGCTTTGTCTAGCTGCTGCAGAGTACCGTTTGACTGCTCTTCTCATTATTTCTCCTGTTCTCCTAGACGCCTGAGAAAGCTTCATGGCTTCGACCGATGCTCTGTCCCTTCTTGCTCGTGCTGTGGCACCTCCTCTCGAAGTTCGTGATGAGTTTCGGATCACCACTATTTTTCTTAGGGGGAAGAAGAATTTTGTTAAATGAGTGCACTCAGTCCGTCGTGTTCTTCAAACAAAGGGGCTTTTGCATCATCTAACTAAGAACACCCCTTCTGCACCCACTGATGACTGACTTCAAGATGATGGTCTTGTCCAGACATGGATCCTCAACTCCCTGGATAGTGAACCTTATCGTATGACCATGTATCATGAGATGACCAAAACTATGTTGGAGGAACTGCATTTCCTCTATTCCGGCAAGGACAACCTTCAACATCTGTTTGACATCATTACAGACCTTCAATCTCTCGACTCAGGAGGCGCTGACGACTTAACCTCCTCTGTTGCGCGGTCCAAAACCTTAGTTGAGGCCTAGATTCAGCATCAACCTCCTCCTACCGATCTTGCTGCGCTGCATGCTCAAAAAGAGTCTGTTGGTATTGCTATGATGATGGATCATGTTCCGCCTCATCTCTGTAGTGTCCGAGCTTAGATACTCTCCTCCACTATTCCCTCTCTCTTCGTTGTTTGCTTAATGTTTTTGATGGTGACACCACCCCCAGATGCACCCGTACCTCCATCTCCGAGACTCCTCCAAAACTCATCTGTCTCTTACCCCCCACCTCCATCTACTTGGGGAGGTCGCTCCGGCTACCGAGGGAGAGGTCGCAACGGTCGGCCTCGATTCAAGTGTACTCACTGTGGCAGTGATGGACATCTTGAGGCAACTTGTTATCATAAACATGGTCTGCCTTCTCCGCCCAATGTCTCCGTTGTTACTGACACCTCTTCCGCCATTCGTGCCAATATTGATGCCATGCGCCTCCAGCTCTAGCATCTTCAAGGGTTACTCAATCGTTCGTCTGACTCCATTGTTTCTTTCTTAAATGAAGGTATCACCTGTCTCTCCCACAGTCCACATTGGATTGTGGACTTTGGTACTACCCACCATATTACTTTGTAGAAACCACCCCTGTATTTGGCATCTCTGCATCCCAAGTTTATCACAGTGGCCATTGGTGACACCGCTCCCGTCTCTGGTCCCGCTAATTTCTCTTACCCCCTCTATCTCTCTTTGCTCAGTTCTTTATGTCTCAGGTTCTTCTTTCAACCTTATTTCTGTTAGTAGTCTTACTGTAGATCTTGACTGCTCTGTGACCTTCACGTCTTCTTCTTTTATTGTGCAGGATCGACAGACGCAAAATATCATTGGTAAAAGACGATTATGCTACTGGCTCTACCTTCTGGACGTTTCTCCCACCATTCTTTTATCTGTCACTTCTGTGGATTGACATCGGCGTCTTGAGCATGCCCCTCTTCCAATTCTCAATAAGGCTCTTCCTGATCTCTCTTCCTGCTTTTACCTGCGAGTCATGTATCTTTGACAAACAACATTGTTCTTCTTTTTTTCCTCACTGTACTCGAAGCGATGCTTCTTTTGATTTAATACACTATGATGTTTAGAGATCATATAAAATTGCTAGTATCTCTCGTTATCGTTATTTCATTACTTTTATTGATGATTATTCTCGCATGATGTGATTATACTTACTCTGTGATCAGTCATATCTAACTAGATATTTCGGGCATTTATTCAAGAGACTCGTACTCAATTTTCCCGAACAATTAAAACTATCAGTACAAATAATGCTCATGAATATACCAGTCATCTCATTTGCTGTTGATGTTGTCAGCCGATTCATGCTTTCTCCACGGATGTCTCACCTCCAAGCTGTCGAACGCAACCTCAGATATCTGAAGACTGCTCCTGGACAAGGGCTAGTATACAAACCATCTCCCTCTTCTACTCTGTCGTTGGTAGCTTATTTTGATGCCGATTATGCTGACTCCTTGGATGATCGACGTTCCACAAGTGGATTCTGTACCTACTTCAGAGGACACTAGATTACTTGGCGCAGCAAGAAACAATCTGTAGTGCCTCGCTCTTCGATCAAAGAAAAGTATCATTCAATGGTTTCTGCTATATTTGAGCTTACATGGCTCGAAAGTCTTCTTGATGATTTGGGAGTCAAGGTTTCCTCACCTGATACTTTATTCTGCGACTGTCAAGCGACCATACACATTGCTACAAATCCCGTTTTCTATGAACGGACCAAATACATTGAAGTAGACTGTCACTGCATTCGGGAGAAGGTTCAATTGCAGAAGCTGGAATTGAAACATGTCCCAGCTACTGATCAAGTTGCTGATATTCTTACTAAGACCTTACCACGTGTGTTATATTATAAATTCTCGTCCAAGCTGGGTGCCTACGATTTGTATGCTCCAACTTGCGGGGGAGTGTTAGAAGAAAAATTTGTAAATGCCCAATGCAAGACCCATCTAGGGACCTTTTCCTCCTTTTGTAATAGTCCCACATCTTAAATTGAGATTGTTTCCCCTTTCTCTCTTCCTATATTAATGTACAAATACATATATGCATACCATGTTTTTTGGAGAAATTAATAAAATTCATAGTTTGTTTCTCTATTCTCGTATATTTCCATAGCTTATTAAGATAATTTATTTTTTCTAGTCATGTTTAAGAGTTATGTCATTATCTCACCATTTCACAAACTGGCTATCACAGTTAATTATTATTATTTCCTTTCAATGTTGTAATTCTTCTTGCAGTTAATTCAAGATGAGTTGTTTCTGAAAGAAATTGAGGAGCACAGAGTATCAAATAATAACTTAATGCCTCTTCCCGTTGAGAAGTATTTGGAAACTGTTAAGACTCTAAATTCTTCTAGCAGTAACAAAAAGGCACACCAAAACATGGCTATCAGATCATGCAGGACAGACCTGTACCATTATGCCAGGTTATCTGGTGCTCATATTCTTGAATCTATTATGGATACCGCTTTATCTGCTGTTAAGAGAGAACAACTTCAAGTGGCCAGTGATGTATGTGGTGTGTTTCTCATTAAATCTTCTTGAAATAGCCTTTTCATATTGTCATCTATTCTTCACTGATTGCATGCCAGCTGTTGTAGGTTCTTTCCTTATTTCCTCTTCTTCAGCCTCTTGTTGCTGTATTAGGTTGGGATTTGTTGTCTAATAGGACTTCTGCTAGAAGAAAACTAATTCAGCTTTTATGGACTAGTAAATCACAAGTTCTAAGGCTGGAAGAGTTCCCACTATATGGCAAAACAAATGACGAGGTATTACCATATTTTTGGTGTATATATAGTCTGTCCTTTTCATATCAATTCAAGCCTTCAGTTTTGTTTATTGAAAAACTGACAACTTTTGTAACTATTTACAGATATCTTGTGTTGAGTATCAGTGTGATCTCTTGTGCTTTCATCTGGATTTTGCATCATTTGTTGCCAGCATAAATTCTGGGCGTCCTTGGAACTCAAAGAAGACATTACGATTCTCTCAAACCGAGCAGGTTATACATGCAGATGAATATGGTGATATGGACACTTTTGTTGAAAACTTCATACTAGAACGACTCTCTATAGAGAGTCCAATGAGGGTGAGTTTTCCTCTTAAAATTAGAATGTACTTGCATTATGTCCCATGAAGTAAGAAGACAACCGTTTGGTTTGGTCTGGTCTATGATGTATTTATACTTCTCTTACATTTTAGGATTAGGAACAAGGAAGTGTGGCTTTACTATATCATAAAATCAAGAACTTGTGTGGGAATGCCTAGAGAATATCTAGGATATTATAAGTAAAATTGCACGTAATACTGCTTAAAATATAGATTAGTGAAAGGCATTTTATTTTTCAATAATGATTCTTTACTTTTTAGTATTCATGATATAAACAAGAATAAAAGGAAGGCCATGTTAATAAATTCCACATGTGTACAAGTTAAAATACATCTCCAGTTGCTCAATCCATGCGTCTACTTTTTGTATCAAATTGACCCATCATAATTGAAAAATCTATCTTGGCTCCAATTTTATTCTCATTTCCTGAGGTAAGCAACCAAATCTTCATCTCCACTCACATTAGCAAACATTTACTAGTTGAAGATTTGTTGTTGTATTTTGGAAAGGAAAGGAAGCGTGCAGTTTGGTTGCCTGAACTTGGTGTAATGTTTAAAGATTACGTAGTCACCCACTCCACATTATGACGGTCATCGTTTTCCTCAATCTAGCCACTTACTCGGCTAGATTAGGTGAAGTAATTTGATTATATGATTCTTCGTCTCCATTTTTCAATTCTTCTTGGAAATCTAATGGAAGAAGTAACGCCCCCCACCACCCGAATTTGTGAGGGTTGTGTTAGGTAGATGACCAACATAAAATTTAGTCACCCTTATGAATATGGATCTTTTGAGAAATTATGCAAAACTCAGGTTGTTTCCCTTAAGGAATGCGTTACATCGTCTGAATGCGGCGTCTTAGCAAAGACCGCTGTATCTCCAGAACTTGGGGTGTAGTGTTAAGTTTGCAAAAGTTCGTGTTGTATGGTATGAATGCGGCGTCTTGGCAAGGACCGCTACACCTCTAAGAGGACTTGAGTGTAGTGTTAAATAATCAAAAGTCCTCACATATTAGACGTCCTAGGGAAGTATGACGTAGAACTTGTGATCGACTTAGGTTTGGAAGTTGGAATATAGGTACGCTAACGGGGAAAGTGATGAAAGTAGTGGATACAATGATTAGGAGAAAGATAAATATTTTATGCCTGCAAGAGACTAGATGAGTGGGTGAGAAAGCTAAATTTTTAGATTATTCATGTTTTAAATTATGGCATACAAAAAAATAAAACAAGCAGTAAAGTAAGTATTATTGTTAATACTACTTGGAAGGATGAAGTTGTTGGGGTAAGTAGAAAAATGATAGAATCTTAGATCTTAAATTGGTCATATGAAAGGAAACTATTAATATGATCAATGCTTATGCGCCACAAGTAGGATTAAGTGAAGCTATTAAACTGCAATTTTGGGAAGACTTAGATAATTTAGTAAGAGAAATCTCACAAATAGAGGAATTTTCATAGGAGGAGACTTAAATGAATATATAAAGAAAGAAAATGTAGATTACATAACCGTTCATGGAGGATATGAATATGGAGAAAAGAATGAAGAATGACAAACCATTTTAGACTTTGCCGTAACACATGAGCTAATTGTATCAAATACACTTTTCATAAAAAGAGAAGAACATTTAATTATGTTTAAAAGCGAAACAAATAAATCACAAATTGATTATTTCATGACTCGCAAAATAGATAAAATGATTTGTAAAGATTGCAAAGTCATAACCAGGAGAAAGTTTGACAAGATAATATAGGTTTGTGGTGTTAGATATACAAATTAAATATAATAAATTTAAGACGAACACAAATGTTGCAAAAAATTCGGTTGTGGAACTTGAAGATAGAAAAGCAGGTTGCTTTCAAGAAGACAGTTATAGAACAACTAGTTGATGACCCTTATGTTGATCCTAGTACCTCATGGAAAGTTATGTCTTCACATTTAAGGATAAGTGGAAAGAACGTACTTGAATAAAGAATCTTGGTGGTGAAAAGTGGAAGTGCAAGACAGAGTGAAGGTAAAGAGGGTCAGCTATAAATCACTCTACGCTTGTATAAATGATGAAAACTTAGCCAGATATAAAGTTGCCAAAAAAGAAGCTAAACAGACAGTAAGTAAAGCAAGAAGTCAAACTTATGAAGAATTTTATAAGCGACTAGATAATAAAGATGAAGAGCGTGACATATATAAAATTGCTCGAGCTAGAGAAAGAAAGACAAGATATTTAAGTCAAGTAAAATGTATAAAGGATAAGACAAATACAGTTTTGACGGTTGATGTGAATATTAAAGAACGATGAAAAGATACTTTTATCAACTCTATAATAAAACAAAGGACAATAAATTGAACTTGGAAGAGTTAAGTAAATCAGAGAAATATAAAAACATAATGTTTTATCGTAAAATTCAAGTATCAAAGATAAAAAATGCTCTAAATAAGATGAAAAATGGAAAGACTGTTGAGCCAGACGATATACCCATCATAGTATGAAAATATCTAGAAAATGAAAGAATTTTGTGAATTACAAGTTTTTTCAATAAGATACTAAAGTCAAATAGGATGCCAGACCAATGAAGAAAAAGTATCTTGATACCTTTGTATAAGAATAAAATGGATATACAAAATTATGTTAATTATAGAGAAATTAAATTAATGAGTTATACCATGAAACTATGAGAACGAGTAATTGAAAGAATATTAAGACGAGAGACTAAAATCTCGAAGAATCAATTTGGATTCATGCCAGGGAGGTCGACCATGGAAGCTATATATCTCTTGAGGAGACTCATTAACAACTATCGAGAAAGAAAACAAGATTTGCATATGTTGTTTATTGATCTTGGGAAGGCTTATGATTGAGTTGCAAGAGAGATATTTTGGAGAGTCTTAGAAAAGAAAGGTGTAAATATATCATATGTTGACATAATCAAAAATATGTATACAAATTCAGTGACAAGGGTGAGGACATCTGGAGGATTAACACATGAATTCCCTATCACTATTGGCTTACATGAAGGTTCAGCTTTAAGCCCTTATCTCTTTACCCTTATCTTACATTAGCTCACCAGACATATCCAACAAGAAATACCTTGGTGTTTATTGTTTGCGGATGATATCATTTTGGTTGATGAGACACGCAAGGGTGTAAACACAAAACTTGAATCTTGGCAAGATGCTTTAGAAAAGATGGGTTTTAGGATGAGCATGACAAAGACAGAGTATATGGAGCTTAAATTTAGCTGTACAAGAAGGATAGATGCGAGAAGCTCGTCTAAGATGGTTTGGACACGTACAAAGGAGACCATTAGGGGCACCTGTTAGGCGTTGTGAGAGTCTAGTCACTAGTCATGTTAAATGAGGGAGGGGTAGACAAATAAAGTCTTGGAATAAAACTGCAAGGAAAGACATGATGTACTTAGGCTTTAGCGAGATTATGACAAAAGATAGGGCATAATGGCGACAAAGGATCCATATAGCCGACCCCACTATAGTGGGATAAAGGCTTGAGTGTTGTGTTGTACATGTACTAATGAACAATGCTCTTTTCTTCGTTCTTGCCATGAACCAATGAGCAATACTCTCATATACCTACTTGATCTCGGTGTTGAGATATAATTAAGATTCTTGATTTTTCTTCAAAATTTTTAGTTGTATGATTAATATTAAATATATACGTTAGGGTTCTTCAAGGAAGTCAAGGTTTCTTGATTTTGTGAGTGATTCTTAACAACACGATGGTAGTCTACCTCAATTTTTATGTGTTTTCTGGTTGGATCGTCTTTGTGACAATGATAGAAGAGCTCGTCTGTGGCTTATTGCAGTGGTACAGGCTCGCACAACTATATAATCCAATCTTTTCTAGAATTTATTTAACACTTCCCATTGTAGTCATAAGCTTTTTGACAGAACCAACTTCAGAACAATATTGCCTCCTCCTACATACGAATTTAAACCATGAATTAACTCTTTAGTTTGTAGAACAGTATCATCAGTTTCTCTTCCTGACAAACCACTCTGATAAGGGGAGCTTAATTTGGGAAGCATTAAAGCAACACTGTCAAACTAAAATCTTAGTGATGATCTTATTGAATGGCGAGCACATACATTTTGGCCTAAAATCATTCCTGTTCATGGAGTTTTTATCATTAAGGATCGGATCTGTGGAAGTTGCAGTAAAAAAATCGAGACAAATATCACCAAAATACTTCTTGATCTCTTTGACATTAATCATCTTTAATATGTTGTAGTAGGTTTTGTAAAACAAAGTGGTAAAACCATCATTACCAGTTGATGTCTCCCAGTCCATGAAAGATGCTACATGAAATATCCCACTTTCTATAATCTTCTTGCTCGGTTATAGAGTTTTGTGTTATCCTCAAAAACTAAAATTAAATCCCAATTAACATGGGTAAAAAGTTATTACTAAACTAGAATTCCTCTAAAAAATTAACTATATAAATATACGACCGCCAACCGGTATTCATCAAGTACGGAGGAAACAATCAAAGATCAACCAAGAATCAGACACTCATGAGGAGAACCCAGGTCCAACTCGCCGCTACTTCGTGAGAGTCTTACTTCTAACTTGCCCGGGACCACCGACAATTCGCAATACCTCGCCGGTGACCTGATAAATTTCACATAGGGATGGGCCGCACCCTCTGTCAATAGAGTATACTCTCCACCATAGTTACATATAAATATGACCTATAGTTAGGGAGAGAGGCATCACTAACAGTTCCCAATGGTACTCGCCCAAAGCTACTTGAACTCGTGTGTTCTTAACCTGTCAGTCTCCCCATAAACCTAGCACATCATTTAGTTTGGAAGGTGTTTCTATACACTATTGGGTATGCCTTCAGATCTCCTAACTATAGAACATCATGGGTTTTTAGCGTTTTTTGAGTCGTGAAATATTTTCACGATTTCTGAATCGCGGAGAGGCATGGTTCGTGCTCGTCCTAGCATTCCTTCGCGAGAGAACCATTCTTGTCACGACGTCAAGGCGAACCAAGGCGAGCGTCGAGCGACCACAAGACGAGCAATTCGCAAGACGCCAATTTATTCAATTTTTTCTTAAAAAAACAGACTATAGGCCGCAGTTATTATAATAACCGCAGTCTATAGTCTGCAGGCTTTAAAACTGCGGTTATTATAATAACGACAGTCTATAGTTGACATTCTATAGACTGCGGTTATTATGATAACCGCAATCTATAAGTATATCAACTGCGGTTATCATAATAACCGCAGTCTTAAAGCCTGCAGACTATAGACTGCAGTCTATAGTCGTCTATAGACGACAGTTATTATAATAACCGTCGTCTTAAAGCCTGCCTGCCAGACTTTAGACAGCGGTTATTATAATAACCGCTGTCTAAACCATCTTTTTTAACTTAAAACAGAATGTTTACCAAGTACCAAACTACCAAATACAAACACACAACCACACATATTTTTTCTTCATATATGAGCAGTTAGCAGTAGTTTCTGATATATGAGCAGTTAGCAATAAGAAAAAAACAATGTCAATCTACCAAACTACCAAATACAAAGTACAAACACACAGCCACAGATTTTTTCTTCATAGCAGTTATCAGTAACTTCTGATATATGGACAGTTAGCAGTAACCCGTAAGAAAAAACAATGTCAATCTACCAAACTACCAAATACAAATACAACCACAAAAAGTTTTTCTTTATAGCAACAAGCAGTAGCTTCTGATATATGAGCAGTTAGCAGTAAGCAAAAACAATGCCAATCAATAGTTCAATATAGACTTCAGAGAAAGCAACTAATCGTATCTTCTGATATATAGACAGTTAACACTTAGCACTTAACCGTAAGAAAAACAATGCCTTTCAGTAGTTGAATACAGACTTCAGAGAAAGTAATAACAGAAAATGAAACAAAAAAAAAATCATAGTATAATATTGTTGTCAAATCCAAAATGTTTTCATGCAATGCACAATAACATATTAACATGAGTAATGTTTTTTTTAAAAAAAATTTAAAAAATCATAAAAGATCAATTAGAATCATCATGTAGTAAGTCGTCATTTGCATTGCATGTGCTTGGTTAGTTTGAGCTACTTGCCTTTTGCCCATAATTATCTTCAATATTTTCATCATCATTGACAAAAAAAAATCTTCATCCTCTTCATCCAATAGTTGAGGATTAGCTCCAGCTCCACTTCGTAAATTTCGAGTCTCAGTTCCAATAACTCTCTCTACAGCTTTCTATGTGAGATTATCATCTTCAAAAACTAGTGCATCCTCTGGTTTGTTCATCATCCACTCACTACTCCAATCTATCTCATTAAGCACTAAAGGGTTGCAATTTCTTCTCTTTTCACGTCTTTCTTGGAATCGTGCTTGTAGACGACGATTATATTGGATGTATACAAAATCACTAAGCCTTTGATGCTTCAATCTATTTCTTTTCTTGGTGTGAATCTGAATCAAGATAAACAGAAACTTATTAGTCAATATAAAAATATTAATTTTTATATTTAATATTTGTATACTTACAAACTCAAAAGTACTCCAGTTGCTCTCACAACTAGAAGAAGAACAATATAAGCCAAGTATGCGCAATGCTACCTTTGTAAAGTCAACATTCGGTCCTCCATGTGCTTTGTAGTTATTGTCTTGCTCTGCAATCTTGTCTTGCAATTCTTGATCGAGCACTAGTCTTGCAATAATATCATTGAAAGCATCTTGAAATTTCCAGACATCATCATTATGTTTTTCCTTGTATTCAAAATATTTGCTTGGATTTGGAAACAAATCCGTCCTGTACAACTTTTGCTCCATTTGATTTGTCCACCTATTTTCAACAATGTCAATAATCTTTTTAAATAATCTTTCTTTATTATCAAAATGATTTTTGATCTTTTGTTTAGTTTCTTTCATTGCCACATATACTTCAGGCATAGTCGGCCTTTCATCTCCATCTACTAATCGCAAAACAACAATCAATGACTTTTCTCCTTTTATACAATCTCTTATTCCATTCCAAAAAAAACGGTTGAAAATATTATTTCAACAACTTGTTTTTCGGGTTCAGGTTTTTCCAAATTAACGACATTCCACGAAGACGACACAAAGAATATTCTCAGCTTCTACTCATGCTTAAGCACACTTTGTAGAGTAAGAAATGATGTTGCAAATCTCGTCACTGAATGCCGCACTAGATCACCACCTATAGTAGTTCTTATTGCATCAAGTAAACGAGTGTGTCTGTAGATGAAATTTATGATCATTCTTGTCTTTCTTATAACAATTTTGTTCTGTTTTAGCCTGCCTATATCCTCTAGCATAAGATCAATACAATGAGCTGCACACGAAGTCCAAAATAATGTTGTTTTTCTCTCCAATAAAATTTTACCAGCTGCCTTGTAATTGGAAGCATTGTCAGTCACCACCTGCATATAAGACATACAACATAACTTTGTAATTTGTATATATTGAAAGTTGTAGTCTTGTATACTATTAACTTGAAATATGAAAATTAGTGAGACTAAAAAATTTATCTGAACAACACACTCAGCTCCTATCTCTCTAATCTTATAATCAAACAACTCGGATAACATTGCTACATCTTGAATATGACTGGATGCATCTACAGATCCCATAAATAGAATCCTTCTGGACAGTTGACAAGGAAATTGATGAAATGTCTCCCTCTCCTGTCTGTATACCATCTGACACAAGTGTGCAACCATATCTCCTCCAATACGCTAGATAAGTTGTCTTCATCTCCTTAACTTTATCCTTTGTATTCAATAACAATGAGACTCTCAAATCATGATAACTAGGGCCTTTATAATCAGACCCATACTGTCCAACTGCTTCAAACATAACTTCAAAACTTCGTGCCATTGCAGTATTGAATGAAATTCCACACTCATAGAACCAATCAAAAACATAACTATCAACTATTTTTTCTTCTGGGGACTTAAAACATCTCTCAATAGTTGTTTGTGACACGCCTTTAACACGTTTATCATCTACTACATATTTAAGAGCACGCCTCACATGAGCATCCATGAGGCCCCTTTTTTGTGGCAAGTGGATTACTTTTCTCTTTCTGACACTTGTCCCAGAATTTGAGACAAATGACGATTTAACAGTAGATAATGTCGGTGATACATTATGTGATCCTGTTGACTCTCCTTTTTGTTCACTCTCATTGTCATTATCAACAGTCAGATGCACATTGTCCTTTTTTTTACCATTTAAAGCTGAATACATCTCAGCTACTATTTTAGAAGTAGTCTTAAAACACTTGGATACATCTTCATTCCCGCCGCATAAGTGTTGCTTTAACCTTTTAATACCGCATTTTATCAATCTATCACACAAATTACATTTAACTGTATTTTTATCTTTTATATCGGGCCAATGAACATATTTCCAACCAGGATCATTTGACTTTGCTTTCCTTTTAGGATCTGTTTTGTGATCAAGGTCATTGCTATCAATGGATGAATCAAGACTGTTGTTGTTTTGATCTTCCATCTTTCACCAACAGAACCTATAGATTGCAGAGTTAGTTCTGAACAATGAAATAACCGGCTAATCTTAACTCTTAAGCTAAAGTAATCATTACAATGAACAAATTAAAAAACTATCAAATGAATTGCAATCTGCGATTATTCTACACAAAGAACAATTTAAAGATCATTTAAAGTATAAACTATAAAAAATTAAAGACCGCTGTCATTTACAAGAGTAAAGAAGATAATTTTTATTTGTTCTACTTCTATACAAGACTATAAGTATGAAGCTAGCCAAACACAATTATTGATTATATAATCACAAATCTTATTTATAATATTATTTATTTTCTCCGGCGAAAATTGTTTCACTCCATTATAGATCTGCAATAAAAGAAAACTGTTAAAATTAATTTAACATAATTATTATGAATTTATCACTTACTAATGTACATGCACTTAACTTACCAATGATGACATTGACACACTTCTAAGAGCATCAACTATGTCAATCATGTAGCACATGATATAGTACCCACATTGAATACTATCTGGTTGTATTGGACACTAAAAAATTAAATAATTGGTAAGTATTTTAATTACAAATTTTTAAATATTTAAAAATTTAGAATACATAAACTCATTTTGGCTATAAGTCTATAACTGACCGGCTTCCACTTTAAAATCTTTGGTTTGCGGAAATTTGTATGCCGATCTTTTACTAAATCCTTAAATGCACTTCATAAAATATTAAAAAAATTAGTTTATAGCTAGATCTGAGTTTCAAATAGGAAAATAAGTAAATAACTAATTAATAAACTTACTTTGTAATGACATTTTTAATATCATCACGAATGTCATGACTTAAGAGATCAAAGCAATAAACTGTATTACTATCATAATTAATAATAGCTAACATCTAATGTTTTCTGTGTAACAAATGAAAAAATTAATAACTTAACAAAAATAAAAAATGATAATAATCATTGATATAGAGATACTTCATACTTACAATCTATGATAGAGCAAAAATAATAAAGATTCTAATTGGAGTTGCCTAAGCCTGTTTTTTAGATTATCAACTCTTGTTTTTGAATTAGCCTTGACATAGGGATCATCAAAATAACAAATGAATATTGGATTATGAAAATATACACCTCTATTGTATGTAAATTTCTTTAATTGAGAATCTATGTACCTGCAATAAAACATGTAAATTCAAAATCAATTTATATAATAATAAAAAATTTTAACTTTGTAATATTTGATATTCAGTAGTCAGTACTCACCTAATGCATGCGAATATGATGTTAACACCAATTTTTTGTAAATTTAGAAAATCGTACTGTTACGGGCAAGGCTACCCCCCTCTTATCCTGGGCATGGGGACCCAGCGGGGGACCCTCCCGCAAAGTTAACAGGTCCGCGGACCGTACACTCCAACCCGTCTCGGCAACCAGTTTAATCACCGCGGGGTGTTGAGGCGGGGGCTCGATCCCCCTACCTCCTTGATAAGAGGTCTTCAACATGTCCTTCATCACCAACTGAGCCGCGGCTCAGTTGGTGATGAAGGACATGTTGAAGACCTCTTATCAAGGAGGTAGGGGGATCGAGCCCCCGCCTCAACACCCCGCGGTGATTAAACTGGTTGCCGAGACGGGTTGGAGTGTACGGTCCGCGGACCTGTTAACTTTGCGGGAGGGTCCCCCGCTGGGTCCCCATGCCCAGGATAAGAGGGGGGTAGCCTTGCCCGTAACATAAAAGTGCAATGTTACGCCCCCGGACGATCTACGTTTCCGTGGATTTAAATACGCGCGAAGACCGAAGGAGACCGAGAATGAAAGCCGGTCTGAACCATCCGGTTCAGCCCGAACCCAACAATAAAGCAGAATGAGGGCTGAACCACATTTGGGTTCAGCCCCAATGGGGCCGGCCGGCCCTATGGGGTTGGGTGGGAGCATAAATACCCAACCCCTCCTCCTTGGTGGACAAGGAAGATTATTCCAGGTATTCTCTCTCTTCTTCTTCTCCTAAACCCTAATCTTCTAGTTTTCTTCCTACTTCCTCTTCTCCCCCTAGTTAGGTCATAACATTTGGTATCAGAGCATCTTTCCTGTGACAATGGTGACACGCACGGAGGCGGAGATGGCGCGTTTAGCCACCATCGAAGAGAACTACGTCGCCTTGGCGGATTCCGTGGCCGGGATCGAAGAACAAGTTAAAACCTCCACGAAAAATCTAGAAGAACGCATGGAAGGACGCTTGGATGAGTTGAAGGCGCTGTTAACGCAAACCCTAAGGGGGAAAACGGCGGAATCGGGAGAATCGTCGCATGCGGCACCGTCTTCCATCGGAGACACCACGGGAGGGCCGGGAACGATGCCATACAGCGGCCCCAACCCGGAACCAGGCTGGACAGCCGGCCACGGTGGGCCGTCGGCACAACCGAGCCCTACAGGGCCGACGGTGCCGTTCCCGCGCAGCCCAGGCGCGGGCGTTCCTGCCGCCAGGCCGTGGGTCGGATCGGGACCAAACCTCCACCAGCAGGTCGCCGGGGGGTGGATCGGCCCGGGAGGGGTGGCCGCCGACGGTGGAGTCGCCGGGGTGGCTACCGGCCGCCCTTTTGGACCTCAGGAGCCTAATTGGAGGCCGCCGCTGCACATGGGAGGGTCGAATGGCGCGGGAAATGGGATCCTCCCCAGACCACCGGCACTAGGGACTCCAGCGAGGATGGGGGAAGGCGAACAATGGCGGGGATATCCTCCCAGACACGTTTTTGACAACAAGGAGGGCCCTCTTATGGGAGGGGGATACGGAGGGGAACATTATCAAGACTACTATGGTAGGCCGAATCCAGTGGCCGAACAACTCAGGCCAACAGGGCTAGAGCAAGGGTATGACAGGAATGGAGGAGCGAACCAGCGGGCTGTTATGCAACCAAAACGTACGAGGATGGATTTCCCGACATTCCGAGGTAGTGACGCGCTGGAATGGGTACAAAAGGCCGAGTTGTTCTTCACATACCAAGAGATCCCCAATGAGCAATGGGTGCAGTTGGCGTCGTTTCACTTGGAGGGCGACGCGTACCAGTGGACACAATGGTTCGTTCGAAGCTATGGGTACGCGCCGTGGGCGCACTTTATAGAGGGATTCACGGCCCGCTTCGGCCCCTTGGAATATGAGGACGTGGAGGACACCTTGCAGAAACTCCGACAGAAGGGGACCGTGACGGAATATCGCACGGAGTTCGAGCGGCTGGCAAATCGGGTAAATTGGGGGGAAAAGACCCTCCTCAGTTGTTTCATTTCAGGGCTGAAGGAGCACCTGAGAGATGAGGTCCATGCCTACATGCCGTACAGTCTGAGCCACGCCATCAGTCTAGCCAGGATACAGGAGGAGCGGTGCAACCGCCAGCGAAATCGAGGGGGAGCACGCACTCCCGCAGCGCCAGCAGCACCTGTAGCGGGGCGGCGTGAGCAGCCGCAGGCCGGACGGCCGACAGTGACACGCCTGACGTGGCCTGAGCTGCAGGCCAGGAAGGACAAAGGGCTATGCTTCAATTGCGACGAAAAGTATACACCAGGACACCGGTGCCAAAAGGTGCAAGTATTCATGCTGAGGGAGGAGGATGACGAGGATGAGCTCCCTACCTGTGATGAGGGGGATGGTTTGGATCTTGCGGAGTTTGGGGTGTCCATCCAGGCAATGGAAGGATGTTCAGCCCCACTTACGCTACGAATTGCTGGGAAGTTGGGGCACGAGCAGGTGACTATTTTGATAGATAGCGGGAGTACCCATAATTTTATCACTCCCGCAGCGGCACAGAAGGCGGGACATGCAGTCGACAAGGGGGCTTCTTTCCAGGTTATGGTGGCGGATGGCAGCAAGTTGAGGTGCGAAGGGGTCCTGAAAGGGGTGGAGCTGCGACTACAGGGCTATGTGTGCCGGACGGATGTCTACCTGCTTCCGATTCGGGGGTCGGACATGGTGTTGGGCGTGCAGTGGCTCCGCCAGCTCAAACGGGTAACCACTGATTGGGAGAAGATGACGTTGGAGTTCTCGCACCTGGGGACAGAGCATTGCTTACAGGGAATACGGACGTCTCCGCTCAAGGAGATATCACTCACGAGCCTGCAAAGAATGGAGGAAGAGGGTAGTATGATGGCCCTGCTGTGGGGGATAGAGGCTCTTGGGCCGACAACGGAACCAGCGCAACTGCAGGATTTATTGGTTCAGTTTGACGACATCTTCCAGGCACCACATTCTTTACCGCCCGCACGGTTCAGAGATCATCAGATTCAGCTGAAGGCCGGAGCAGACCCGACGAATATTCGTCCATACCGGTACCCCCACATTCAGAAGACGGAGATAGAACGCAACGTACGTGAGATGATGGCCGCCGACATCATCCGACCCAGCACCAACGCATTCTCTTCTCCGATCATCTTGGTCAAGAAGAAGGATGGCTCCTGACGGTTTTGTGTCGATTACAGGGGACTGAATCACTTGACCATTAAAGACAAGTTTCCCATCCCGATGATCGAGGAGCTGCTAGACGAACTGCATGGGGCAAGCCTCTTCACCAAGCTGGATCTCCGATCCGGCTATCATCAGATACGCATGCGGGACGAAGACATCCACAAGGCGGCGTTTCGTACTCACGACGGTCATTATGGGTTTCTGGTGATGCCGTTTGGTTTGGCCAACGCCCCATCTACCTTCCAAGCCGTCATGAACGAGATTTTTCGACCACTGCTTCGTCGGTATGTGCTAGTTTTCTTTGATGATATTTTGATCTATAGCAGGAACTGGGAGGAGCATCGGGAGCACGTTCGGCATGTGTTTCACATTTTGCGGGAGCACCAACTGTATGCCAAGCGATCCAAATGCTCTTTTGGGCAGGCAGAGGTCGAATACTTGGGACATTTGGTCTCCGCTCAAGGGGTCCGGGCCGACCCGCGGAAGATTGAAAGCATGGTGACTTGGCCGCAACCCACGATGATCCGGGCCTTACGAGGCTTTCTTGGGCTGACCGGCTACTATCGCCGGTTCGTGAAGGACTACGGGAAGATCGCACAGCCACTCACCCAGTTGCTGCAGAAGGATTCCTTCTGATGGCATGCGGAGGCCGAGGAAGCATTCAATGGCCTCAAAAGGGCCATGACCACCACCCCCGTGCTAGCACTTTCGGATTTCTCCAAGTACTTTGTGGTGGAGACAGACACATCTGGCGTCGACATCGACGCGGTCCTCATGCAGGAGGGTCGGCCACTTGCTTATTTCAGTAAAGCTCTCGCTCCCAGGACCTTGGGTCTCTCTACGTACGAGAAGGAGATGCTCGCCATACTTCACGCGGTCGCTCTATGGCGGCCCTATCTTTTGGGGCGGCACTTCCAGGTCCGTACAGACCACCAGAGTCTGAAGCATTTCCTGGAGCAACGGTTGGCATCCCCGCTGCAGCAGAAGTGGCTGACGAAGCTTCTGGGGTATGATTATGAGATTGTCTACAAGAAGGGCAAGGAGAATATGGCGGCCGATGCGTTATCTCGGATACCAGAAAGCTCCCTTACTCACATCTCGGGGCCGATGATTTCCTCCTTAGACGACATACAGACAGAGGTTCTCCATGACCCAGTTCTCTGCGACATTGTTGAAGCACTGCAGCAGGATCGAGGCACAACAAATGACTATCACTTACTGGGCACGCGGCTCTACTACCAGGGTCGGCTCGTTCTACCGGCCACGTCCCCTTGGCGTACTACTATGATTCGGGAGTTTCACGCTTCACCGACCGGTGGTCATGCCGGCATCCATCGAACCTTACAGCGGGTCAAGGCCAACGTCTTTTGGAAGGGGATGCAGCGGGACGTTCAGCAGTTCGTGCGGGAATGCGATGTCTGCCAGCGGCAAAAGTATGAGACGATCTCCCCAGCGGGCCTTCTTACTCCGCTAGAAATCCCACACCAGATCTGGGACACCGTCTCCATGGACTTCATCGAGGGCCTTCCCAAATCACAGGGCAAGTCGGTCATTCTCGTCGTTGTCGATAAATTGTCCAAGTACGGCCACTTCCTTGCTTTGAGCCACCCATATTCCGGGGAAACAGTGGTCGGCCTCTTCGCCAAAGAGATAGTTCGACTCCACGGGCTTCCTCGGGCCATCATCTCTGATAGGGACCCAGTTTTTGTCAGCCATTTTTGGACGGAGCTTTTTCGGCTTCAGGGTACCACACTACGCATGAGCACGGCCAATCACCCCCAAACCGACGGGCAGACGGAGGTGCTCAACAGAGGAGTCGAGACATACTTACGGTGCTTTGTCATGGATGCACCCCGCACGTGGACCAGGTGGCTACATTGGGCCGAGTATTGCTACAACACCTCTTATTACACGACCAGCCGGCTCACTCCGTTCGAGGCGGTGTACGGGCGCCCTCCACCCACGTTGTACTCCTATGAACCAGCCGACACTGCCCTCCCGGCGGTCGATCGAGCTCTCCAAGATCGGGATCGGACCTTGGCTATTCTCCGCCATAATTTACGTGCGGCCCAAGACCGCATGAAGGTCCAAGCCGACAAGCACCGTACGGAACGAGAATTTGCGGTAGGTGATAAGGTGTTTCTCAAGCTCCAGCCCTATCGTCAGCTCTCAGTCGCCCGTCGGGCCAATCAGAAACTGACCCCACGTTACTACGGGCCGTACAGAGTCATTCGGCGGGTAGGACCCGTCGCCTATACTTGGCGCTTCCGGAGGGGTCACACATTCACCCTACTTTTCATGTATTCGTACTCAAACAGAAGCTGGGGAATGCTGTTTCCGTCACTCCTACCTTACCTGAGGCTACCAGCGGCGGCGAATTGCGGCCCTTACCTGAAGAAGTTCTCATGACCAAATGGAAGAAACACGGCATGGAGTACCGGCCAATGATCCTCGTCATGGAAGCAGATGCCCGCGACGCACAATTCGTGGGTGGACTTCTTGGAGTTCCGGGAGCGCTATCCTGATTTTCACCTTGAGGACATGGTGCTTCTTGATGGGGAGGGGAATGTTACGCCCCCGGACGATCTACGTTTCCGTGGATTTAAATACGCGCGAAGACCGAAGGAGATCGGGAATGAAAGCCGGGCTGAACCATCCGGTTCAACCCGAACCCAACAATAAAGCAGAATGGGGGCTGAACCACATTTGGGTTCAGCCCCAATGGGGCCGGCCGGCCCTATGGGGTTGGGTGGGAGCATAAATACCCAACCCCTCCTCCTTGGTGGACAAGGAAGATTATTCCAGGTATTCTCTCTCTTCTTCCTCTCCTAAACCCTAATCTTCTAGTCTTCTTCCTACTTCCTTTTCTCCCCCTAGTTAGGTCATAACACGTACAACTCTGATACCTCAAAGTATGTACTTGTTGATTTAACACCCCCAAATATAGTTGAATCTAATACTAGAGTTATTGCTTCATTTTCATTCACGTTCCTAATTATGAAACTGAGTAACATAATAAGGAAGTCATTTGTAGTCTCCATAACCTGTGGAAATAGAAAAATTAATATTTTGAACATCAATATTAATTATTTAATTCCTTGATTACATAAAAGTTAAAAATAATATTATAATACCGGAGAAGGTAAACGCTCATGTGATGTCTCAGGTTCATATGACCTGGTTTCATGCTCAGTTTTATGCTCCGGCTGAGAAACAAAAAAAATATTTATTACATGCGCAATAAAAAAAGAGCACAACATTTCATAAAAATACTTGAGAAGCCTGTGAAGTTCCAATTCTATCTACAACACTAAACATGCTCATAAGTTCTTGCATTTGATTCTTTATACTACTTATCTCGGCTTCATGCGCTTGTTGTTTCTCTTGTTGTTGTTGGCTCCATATTTGTTGTTGTTGCTGTTGTTGTTGGCTCCATAATTGTTGTTGCTCTTGTTGTTATTAACTCCATAATTGTTGCTGCTGACTCAATCTTTTTGAACTGTAGCTTTGACATCTTCAATGTGAGCTACTGATGTCCTCTGGCTCCGCCTATCATTCTTGAAAAAACTTGTAATGGTGGAAAACTTGCCACCAGCTCTAATTCTGCCAGGATGTTCTTGGCCTAAAACAAAAGCAATGATGTCATCTCTTCCCTGTGACACTGTTTCAGCACCCTGAGACTCTTGGCTCGACAACTCATCCTTAAAATAAGTAATATAAATTAATGCAGAATTACCGATAAAAAATTATACATTTATACTTCACAAACAATATTACTATTGAAGTATTGATAATTTACAAATAAATAAATGAAACATTTAAACTTATAATTTTAGATGCCAACTCAGCTGCATATGTACTAATGTATTCACCGGTCTTTCTTTTATGACCGGCTTTCCATAACTCTGCACGTGAAATTGGTGCAGTTGCCCCTTGTTCAACCTTGACAATAAAATAAAAGTAAGGTATCATTTAAATTATTGAGAAAACCAATATGTACAATAAAAAATACGAGAGAGATGTAAAGAACTAATATCATTCTTTTTTCTAATCCAGAATTACCCATTCTGGAAGTAATATGAAAAGACTTTTGTGCTTTTGCTCTCTATGTATTAACCTTACTTTTCTCCTACATAAATAAATATTTGTTAATACTTAGATTGCTTATAAGTTATAAAGATAAAAAATGATATAAAATATTGAATTTAATAAGAAGTTAAGAACACATACCATATATTCTACAGTGGTGCGATGGTCGACAAAAACTCTCCAGTCTTTGAGAGTAATAAAGCTATACTTGACAGAAATATTGTATCGATGCTCCAAATCACCATCTTTTACATAAGTGATAAATAGTTTAGATTTCCAAGTTCTCCAAATTTCACCCATGCTTTTCAGTAATGCATTGTGATGACCATCAATATTATCAAAATAAATCTGAAAATAATAGACAATATCAATTAAAAATTAACTAAAACACCATAGTTATGTAATCACTATTCAGTAATCATTGAAAACAAAGTTACGTACATTTAATTCTGTCCATATTTGATCTTTAATTTATTTATCAACTTTCTTCCATGCAACAAATGTAATTGACACATAAGATCTCACAAGAGATCCAATAAAACTCATCAATTTATTTGTCTCAGGCCCGTGAATAATGCGGCCATCATCACTCACAAAAATATAAAGCTTCTTCCCCTCTAGCCTAAGCTTATTCAATTCGTTCATTTTCGTAAAGCCTTTTCTTGACTTTGATGAAAAGCCTTTATCAGCCATTTTCCTGTAATAAGAAAGCCCTAAAAAAAACCTAAACCATCCAAAAATCCTAAACCAAATTCATAAAGTAGAGCAATGACATTGAACTACTACCACACAATCAGTCAATCAGACATATAAATATATATGTTACTATGATACCATGTCAGTGCAATATTTAGGCTAATATATAGAGTTAGTATGTTTTTAGGATATATAATACAAAAATGCACATTGTGTTGTTTATAACTTGTACACATTTAGCATAGCCAATACATGAGATTGAAAGATTCAGTGGGTGCCTGCTAGGCGGTTACACAATGTTTATAGTTTATACTACTACTAATAATAAAGACATTATAACACATAAATCAAAACTGAGAAATGTCATAAGAAAAAACATACCTAAGTGAGAATAAGCGATTTGTCGAAGAAGAATCTTCAAATCGAAGTAAAAGAGAGCAAAGACTCAAGGAGAGCAAAAACTTGAACAAAATCGCCTTTAGGGTTTTACGCAAAGAGCAACGTCCGTAAGAACCAAAAAGTCGAGGTAAAACGAGATTTTTACGGTTCACGGTTTAAAATAGATAGACTGCGGTTTCTATACCAACCACAGTCTATTGTATGGTTCACGGTAGAATAGACTGCGGTTGTTATACAACCGCAGTCTATTCTATGCTATAATAGAATGCGGTTTATATATAACCCGCAGTCTATTCTATCATAGACTGCGGTTTATATATAACCCGCAGTCTATTCTATCATAGACTGCGGTTTATATATAACCCGCAGTCTATTCTATCATAGACTGCGGTTTATATATAAACCGCAGTCTATTCCCCGAGCCGCAGTCAAGGAATAGACTGCTGTTTATATATAACCGCAGTCTATTCCTTGAGCTCTAGAGTAGACTGCGGTTTATATATAAACCGTCATCTATTCATTGACTGCGGCTCAGGGAATAGACTGCGGTTTATATATAAACCGCAGTCTATTCCCATATATTTTTTTAAAAAAGTGTCCATCGCCTTGTTTACAATTGGGCGCCAGGACGCCTAGGCGTCGCCTAGGCGACGCCATGACAAGAATGGAGAGAACCTTGTTTCGCCGCTGCTCGCCATAGACCTTCTACCAGTTTCGCCGGTGAAGTGTGAAGCTCTTGACCCTCCTTATCCGCCATTCTATTCTTACCGTTGGAGCCCTAGACCTCCCACGATCGCTCTTCGCCATCGATCTCCGATCATGTAGAGCCTCCGTCGTTCCAGATCTCCCCTCTTCATCACGCCAGTGATCTTACCCTCTGTATCACGCCAACGATCTCTCCCTCTGCATCACGCTGGCGTTCTCTCCCTCTGCGTCACGCCGACGATCTCTCCCTCTGCGTCACGCCGGCCATTCCTTGCATGTATACCTATTTTTTCAATTTTTAGATTTGAATTTTTTGGATGAGTAGCTAGAAATTTTTGGTTGATGTGATTTTGCCTTGCTGATTTTTGATCTCAGTTTCTATATTTCATTTTTTACCTCAATTTGGGATGAGGAGCTAGAATGTTTTTCATTGCTAGTATAACTGCAATGCAGAAATACCATGCTCTTGTAAAAAAATGATGAAATATTAACAAAAACATATCAATAGCACCAACAAAATTTGGGCAGAGATAGGGTGAAGATAACATATAACTGCAATGTGCAACGTCTTGTGCAGCAAGCATAGCAGAAGGATAAAAGAACTACATATAAGTATAACTGCAATGTGCAACATCTTGTGCAACAAGCATAGCAGCATAGGGTGAAGATTTATCCTGTCAGCTATAAAGGATCATATTTTTAATACAAATTTAACAAACTAGGAACCGATTAATTACATCACAGTTAACAAAATATCAAGGAATAAGCATATGAACAAACTATTATAGCAATAAATCATCAAAACTTATAGATGAAAGAGCAAATAAGAATCATACAGAATGCCTCAAAGGTTTAGTTCAGTATTTCTCTTCACATTTATATTTAAAATGATGTTTTGGTGCAATAATATTAACTAGTATGTTATGTTATTATTTTTTGTCTCTAAATTTTTAAAAATGGGCTGCACACCGCACAGTTGTTTTACCAAACAGCTTCTCTGTTTGAAACAACACTACAAACACAGTGCTTCCAAACAATTTCACAAATTCTGCGCCATGGAGGTCCGAGCGAGCTGAAGGAGAAATGTTGTCCTCAATCCAAACACTTTCTCTCGTGCCATGGAGCAACCCAATTTTTTTGAAGAAGAGTTATATGACCTCTCAAAAACGTCCCACCCCGCTACCGCCCACTAAACTGTCACACTGACATTCACATCACGTCTTCCCGCCCTCTTTTCACACACATCAACCAGAAGCCCCACTTTCCATGGGCCTACACCCCCTCCCCCACCACACGCACACGTCCCCCCACCACCCGAACCCACCATACCAATTGTCACACAAAGATTATCTTGATCTCTAGTGACATGCCTATGTTTCCGCTGCAAGCATCCCCCCACACAAATGTACAAATAAAGAATTGCTCCTGCTATTCGGCGTTGATGATGCAGACATCATTGTTGCAGATTTGGAGGCACTTGAGCTCTAGGATGCCCCGCTAGAACTTGCCTTGCTAGGCTAAGGTTGGTTTTGAAGATCAAAATATTAATACATTTATGCATGATAGTCAACCCTCTTCGCTACTAGGGAAGACTCAGAGCCTCCTATCCATCTAACAACGATTAATCATATCATTTATTTAGTTTGTCGTTTGTATGTAATTTCTCATTTAAGAGGCTTTTTAGTCATTTGGTGACTTAGTGTTCTTCCCCTATATAAGGGTGAGTAGTGAGGTATTAGAGATATCTTAACAAGTGATTTGTAACTTTCAAGTAAAGATGGATCCTTAAGGGAATCATCCCCCAATTGATTGGTGTGAGTATACCTCCCGAGGTTGTATCTATATTTCAATCAACGTGCAATCTATTATTTCCTTCCGTGCTATTATAGTTCATCATCGATACCTATAGTCTTGTCCAACGTCAACCTATTTATATATTATTTTGCAACTATTATGGAGAATCTAGAAGCATTTGCTAGGTACAATGTGACGGCGCGTCACAACCAACACACGTATATTCCCGCAGGAGGCGGTGATCCGTTGCCCGGAAGGGCGATTGGAGCCTATGGTCGTGCCCGGATGCGTGTTTCCAGTCAATTTCATATTTTGCACTTTTTATTTTGAGATGTATTTAATCCCGATCGGGTCCGAACAAGTGTGAGCCGTCCGATCAGGTAGTTTGGTGCAACTTTCTTTATTCAGATACTATATATTGGGACCGACGGTTTAGGGCAAGACATCGAGAGTTTGGAGAAGTTCCCCCAACCCGTCGGTCAAGAGGAGCGATTCCTCCCTTCCCGCTGCACCCGGTGCGACGCCGGCCCCTTCCTCCTCCGCCTCCTCTCGCTGGTGCAGCGCCGGTGACCACTCCTCTCCCTCCTTCCCTGCGCTACCTGCAACCCGCAAGCCGTCGGCAATCCTCCTGCTTCTACCCGCAGGAATCCGATCTCTCTCTACCTCTCCGTGCATCCACCCTCCACCGCCGGACCACACACTCCCGTCTCCGCCGCGCCCCCATTCTCCATCCCGAGCCACGCCAGCCGCCAGCCTCCTTCCCATCCAGTTCCCTGCTGTCCCACCGCCGCATACATCTCACGTGGATCCACTCTCTATTAGCAACCCTTTCCCCCTTAAACCTGCACCTACATCATTCTCCTCACCCGCCCCTTCTCCACACAATGCCTCTTCCAGTCACTCTGCCATCCTGCTGTGAAACCCACTTCATTCCGCCACAACATCTCAAATCTCCAACACCCTTACCGTCTCCGTATGTTACGACCCTTATTTGTCCACCAACAGCCGCCGCCGCCGCTGTCGCCACTGCACGCGTAAATTGTGGTAACAGTCATTTCCTTTTAGTTGTTTACATTGACACTTGTTTTGTGATGCCTGTATGTTTTATTGCTACTAGTATTGTTCGCCGTATGATTTGCAGGGCGTATTCTGTGGTTGCTTAAAATATTTGCGCCACGTTTTTTTGTAAAATTAATAGTTGTTTTCTTTTACTCAAACATTTGTGAACGCACGTGCCCTGCTAATTTACTATAATAATTAATAATTACTTGTTAGCAATTTTGGCGGACCACTTGTGCATTTGTGTCACACGTCATTGCATATAGGAGTACATTTAGCGAATCCACCCCGTGTCTGCCTTATCACTGCATTAAATTGGTATCAGAGGGAAGGTTTGGGCCACAATTTATGTGTAGTGGTAGGATAGCATTTAAGTTCAGTTATGTCTAGTTATCATCATCGTTCGTCTCCTCTATTGGGGATCACGAGTTCACTTATAGGCGATCTTACAAAGCCCCTTTAGAGAAACCCTCATGATATTATAAGGATTATCGCTCCTCGCACACCACTCTGAGGGATCGTGTTTACCCTTCGTCGCAACTCCGTTATACTAGAAGCGATCACCTCTACGAGAGGTCCTCACGTTATCATCGTTACACTTCTCCGCGACTTTATGATGATAGAGTGGAGTATAGTTCAGGTCGTCTTCGTTACACCTCTCCTCTAATTGAGGAATCTGAGTTTGGCTACATGCGATCACCATTGCACGTTCGTAGGGCCCACACACCCCCACGAACACAATCTGAATATGTTCGGAACTACCGTCTAGATGATCCTCAGGAACCCTATAGAGATCACCATCGTTTAGACCCTCCTAGGGTTCCGCAAATAGATTTACCTGAGGCCGAATTTCAACGATTATTTCTTGACCGCTTTGATCTCTTAGATGTTCAATTTGATCGCATAAGATCTACGCTTACAAGAGAGCCTAGGGATTTAGGTCAAGTCACTGATACATCTAGTAGTGCTCCGATTAATATTAGAGACCTGACACTTGATTTTACCACTCCCCCTTTTGACGAGACTCGTTGTCCATGTGATCTTGTTGTTGAATCTGCTCATGATCTCATTATACAGGTGGAGAGCGATACTCGTATGACTAGTGAGTATGATCGCGTGAGTGAGGATGAGCGACCTAGTAACACTGCAATGATATATCCATCCTTCACACCTCACTTAGACATAGTGTCTCCCTTGGTTAGGGGTTCGTATAACGACACTATACTGAGTGACCCGCACTTGAGTAGCGGCTCTTCCTACTCTACCCATGTCTCTATATCGAGTCACATCACTACTGAGAGTCGAGAGCATAGTGTTGACTTCATAGTGGACACCTCACCCACTCACGAGGACACGACCTCTATCAGCTATACTCATCTGGAGGATCATCCCCTTATTAATGACTTCATCGTTGGACCTCCAGATAAGCCTCCTGACGAGCCACTACTCCCTTGGGAGGATCATGAGCCTAGTATTGAATTTGTTGTGGGTAGTCTACTTGCTCCCACCGACACTACTAATATTGGTGCATTCCTCTTGGAGGACCATGCTATCGATATCAACCTCTCCGGGGTTACGTCACTGAAATGCTTATTTAATGAGCATTCCCGCTTACACCTTCGTGATATGTCGTATGTACGCACTAGTGTGCATCTCATACGTGATGACTTTGTGTATACACCCCCTGGTGAGCCACCTGACGGGCTTGATCGTTTAAAAGGTACATGTTACACCCGCACGACACACTATTTGGTCACCATCCACGACATCCCTACGGGTGTTGACGTTAGTCACGTTGGATTTTTCTATCGACCACCTAGTAAACCTCCTGATAGGTTGCCCCGTGTTATTGTTGTCCAGGTCATTGTCAGGCTTTTCATTAGGAAGTGTGTCGAGTATGTTGTACCACATTTGCATCCTTCACTTCATTTTAGTGAGTCGGTTGAATCATTTACTTATCATATGTATATACTCCACGAGTCGGTCCGTAGAAAAATTGCAGCTTGTAATGATTATTATAAGGATCGTGCAGACCGACACAGGAAGAAACAAATATTTGAGGCAGGAAAACAGGTATTAATTCGCATGCGATTTGAGAGGGTCCCACAAAGACCAGCAAAAACTTTAAGCGCACGCAAAATGGGCCCCATATAGTTGTGCGACGAATTGGTACAAACGCAAATGAGATAGACATCCCTCATGGTATGGGCATTAGCCGAGTATTCAGCTAGATGATTTGACTCCTTACTAAGAGGAGCATGTGTACGTGGACCCACTCACCACACCTCTACCCGAGCCTTCATCTGCCATAGCCCCACTACTTGAGCCTTCTCCTCCTATTGCCTCCACCAGTCTCTCGTTGTTGTCACCTGTGGCGTCGCGACATGCAGATCGATTTGCACCACCGACGGTTCCACCGACATCATTGTCAGACGGAGACACATCATTGCCAGACGAAGATACATCAGTGCCAGACGAAGATACTTTGGTACCAGCTGCTTCTACACATGACGTGCTTCAGATCGTCGGTCACGACTTCTACGCCGCGGGCGGACGAGATACCCTGCGTTATCTTGTCTGTTGGAGCGGCCGACCCCTGCACTATGCTACATGGATATCTTCAGAGGAGTCCGAGAGACTCGCTCCGCGGCTACACAACGAGGGTGATCACCCACACTCACCAGAGTTGAGTGCTTTTAAGCCGGGGGGAGTTGACGGCGCGCCACGACCAACGCGCGTATATTCCCGCAGGTGGCGGTGATCCGTTGCCCGGATGGGCGATTAGAGCCCATGGTCGCGTCTGGATGCGTGTTTCCAGTCAATTTCATATTTTGCACTTTTTATTTTGAGATGTATTTAATCCCGATCGGGTTCGGACAAGTGTGAGCCGTCCGATCGGGTAGTTTGGTGCAGCTTTCTTTATTCAAATACTATATATTGGGACCGACGGTTTAGGGCAAGACATCGAGAGTTTGGAGAAGTTCCCCCAACGCGTCGGTCAAGAGGAGCGATTCCTCCCTTCCCGCTGCACCCGGTGCGACGCCGACCCCTTCCTCCTCCGCCTCCTCCCGCTGGTGCGACGCCGGCGACCACTCCTATCCCTCCTTCCCTGTTCTACCTGCAACCCGTAAACCGTTGGCAATCCTTCTGCTTCTGCCCGCAGGAATCCCATCTCTCTCTCTCTACCTCCCCGTGTATCCACCCTCCACCGCCGGACCATACACTCGAGTCTCCTCCGCGCCCCCATTCTCCATCCCGAGCCACACCAGAAGCCTGCCGCCTTCCCCTCCAGTTCCCTGCTGCCCCACCGCCGCATACATCTCCCATGGATCCACTATCTATTAGCAACCCTTTCCCTGTTAAACCTGCACCTACATCATTCTCCTCACCCGCCCCTTCTCCACATCATACCTCTTCCAGTCACTCCGCCTTCCTGCCGTGAAATCCACTTCATTCCGCCACAACATCTCAAATCTCCAACACCCTTACCGTCTCCGTATGTTACGACCCGTATTTGTCCACCAACAACCGCCGCCGCCGCTGTCGCCGCTGCACGCGTAAATTGTGGTAACAGTCATTTCCTTTTAGTTGTTTACCTTGACACTTGTTTTGTGATGATTGTATGTTTTTTTGCTACTAGTATTGTTCTCCGTATTATTTGCAGGGCGTATTCTGTGTTTGCGTAAAATATTTGCGCCTCGTTTTTTTTTTGTAAAATTAATAGTTGTTTTCTTTTACTCAAACATTTGTGAACGCACGTGCCCTGCTAATTTACTATAATAATTAATAATTACTTGTTAGCAATTTTGGCGGAGCACTTGTGCACTTACGTCACACGTCATTGCATATAGGAGTGCATTTAGCGAATCCGCCCCGTGTCTGCCTCACCACTGCATCATAATGTTACTCCATTTTACTTTCCAAAATGTATTATTTTGAGTAACATATTGAGAAATTAAATCTTTTGTAGGTTTTGTTTGATGTAGTTCCTGGAATAAAGTTTCAAGATGCAATTGAGCTCATTAGCTTGCAGCCCATAGCTTCTACAACCGATGCTTGGAAGAGGTCTGCACTTTATTGTCATTTATTCTAATGTTGTTTAATTTTTTAATTTGACTGTTTTATTTGCTGAAAGTTTGGTTAATGATTTCTATTAGGATGCAAGATATTGAGCTCTTGCACATGCGCTATGCTCTGGAATCAGTAGTTCTTGCTTTTGGATCAATGGAAGAGTGTTTGGATAATGGAATGGCTGACCACTTTTATCTAGCAATATGTTATTTGAAAGACATGCAGAATCACATAGAGTCTATTAGTAATATTCCTCGCAAGGTTATCATTCACTTTCTTTTCTTCCTATTTCATGCTCAATTTTCTCAGCATGTACTTCATTTTTCTACAAATGCAATTTTCTGCGGACGCGTTCTTTATTATAGCATTCAAATAAATTCCAAATCACATGCAGTGGAAGGATATTCAACATATCTAGCAAGGAACATAATATTTTCCCATGCATTTCCTTCCTCCTTTTATTCATCATGATATACATGAATAAGATCACTATGTTCAGATTCCATTTTTTATCTGTTTGCTAACGTCAATGATATTCAGATTTGATTTCAAATCAATGGACTATTTTTCTTATATTTATATTTTTTTGTTCAGAATTTTATTGTATTTCCTTATATTCAATGTTTTCACTATGAGCTATATGTAATTATATTTATATGATAATACTATGTACTGGAAACTATATATATAGGGGATATTTATCAGGACCTCCCCTTGAAATTTTGTGTAATTACAGCCTGCGCCCATCTAACTTTCGAAATTACAATTACCCTCTCTCAATGTTCACATTTCATAACATCCCCCCGGAAAGTGACTCCAAGGGAGTAGTTTTGTGCATGAATGTTATGAAATGGAGACATTAAGGGGAGGTTTTTGTAATTTCCAGAGTTTGAGGGGTGCAAGCTGTAGTTACACAAACTTCGAGGGAAGTCTCGGTAAATAACTTGTTATGGACCGCTCATTCACGGGCCTAATCCCGCCGGTCGAGCCCACAACATGGGCTGCGGTCCTGCACACCCAACCCTTCTCCGCACGTGTTCTCAGTGCGGCGGGGTGTTGAGGCCAGGTCTCGAACCCTTTACCTCCTTGATGTAAGCTCTTAACGCTAGCTCACGTCATCAACTGATCTGCGTTAAGAGCTTATATCAAGGAGGTCGAGGGATCAAGCCCTCGCCTCAACACCCCGCCGCACCGAGATCACGTGCGGAGATGGGTTGGGGTGCGTATGGCCCCACAGACCCATGTTGTGGCGCCGACTGTAAGGGAGGGACTCTGGATCCAAAAGTGAGCAGCTCCCAGGCCTCCGGCCCACAACATCAAAATGCGCATTTTGATGTTATGGACCGGCTCATTCACGGACCTAATCCCGTCGGTCGAGCCCACAACATGGGCCGCGACCCAGCACACCCAACCCTTCTCCGCACATGTTCTCGGTGCGACGGGTTGTTGAGGCGGGGGCTCGATCCTCTGACCTTCTTGATGTAAGCTCTTAACGCTAGCTCACATCACCAACTGATCCCCTAGCTCATAACATAACCCTATACATATTTTCTGTTAGCTATGCTATTCAAATTTTTGATAGGGCCAAATAGATATATCTGATATAACTTGATATTCAAATTTGTGATAAGGGCCAAATATTTGTTTTTATTTTCTGACCTTTGGCCGTGAGATTATTCTTTTTTAAAAGAACAAATACTTGTGTAATATTTTCCTGTAATGGGTGAGCCTGATGATCCCCTGCAGGTTGAAAGAATATTACCCAATGGAAGGATTGCTTTTGTAACATATTAATAATTTTATCCCATGTTGTTTGATGCAGATTTTCATTATTAGCATTATCTGTTCATTAATGTGTATGGATGACATATCTGTTAAACCCACACATGTGGTGCCATCATCAAGTTATCCCAACTCTCGTGAACTTGATGTCACTAATTTATTGGAAAGTGGGAATAATGCGGTTTCCTTCACCAGTCTCTTACTGGACATACTGCATCACAATCTGCCGAACATGGGCGTTGAAACAGAACACTTGCTAAACAGTGGTATGCCAGATTCAGGAAGGCAGGCCTTAGAATGGAGGGTCAATATTGCTCAAAAGATTATTGAAGACTGGGAATGGAGGGTATCAGTTTTGCAGAGACTTAAGCCCTTATCAAAAGACACATGGATTTGGAAGGAAGCGTTGGTCATTTTACGTGCTGTACCTTCCAAATTGCTAAATCTGTAAGTTCTATGAAACATTTTTGGTCCACGCTCTTTGATAAACCTGATACACAAGTTGATCTATATACATCAGCTAGTCACTCTTGCATTTATCAGGTTTTTAAATTGACTTTTAATCTACTTTGCCTGACATCATCAGAAATGCTAAAATCTGCATGTGGATAGCGGGGCACTTGTTACAAAGCTGCACCAAAGGATCAATATCGTTGCCTGTTAGCCCACACCGGATGATATGCCAACGGATTCTTGTTTCCACAAATGATGTCAGAGCAGTATACTGACTACTAAATGCCGTGTAGGAGAAAGTGCTATTCCATGAGATCCATCTAATAAATCACTTGTGGACCAAGCGCTACACAGTCAGAGCGATTTGTTAAATTTGTAGGGGCAACCTCTTTAAAGTTTAGGATTTGGCCTGTTACTGTTGTTTCCTTAGTAAAACACGTATTTGAAGGTCTTGACAAGCAGTATGTGCATCTTACTATACAAAAAAACTATGATGTAGCTATATGACATTCATGACGACACACCTTATTATAAGAAATAAGATACAAATAGGAAGAGCGACGGATTCAAGCTGGAGCTTAAATGCTGAAGTTCTAAAAGGGATTAAGAAAAATCTAACATATGCAAGAGTTGTTTTAAAAAATATATATCTGAAATATGTCGAACTCCTAATGCTCTAATTTAAAAAAATTCGTATGACAAAATGGAATGTAATAAAGCAGTCTCAACGATATTGGTCAATTATATGTAATTATATATTGAAGTGGGTTTTTTTATGGGTTTGCACAATTATATGTATGTTTAATTAAATGTCACGTCATGTATTTTTATATTTTCACTTATGCTCAATTAAATGTATTGTCATTTATTTTATATGTTAACATGTTGTAGTTGCCAGTTGGTCCATATGTAAAGACCTAATCATTGTGTCTTATAATTTGTATCGCGTCAAGTAATCTCTACTTAAAGACCCCATGGGTACTGAATTAGATATCATAGAAATTATGAAAATATCTATTCCTTTCTCTACTTCTCTTCCTCTCTGTAGTTCTTTTTTCCTCATCCCCATTCTAGGGTTAGTGTTGAGCAAGGGTTCCCTTCTTCCTCATCCTCGCATTCTCTATAGGTTGAGCTCGATTCCCTTTTATCTCTGCTTCCACTACCAGCTCTGACGAAATGTCGACGCTGTTACATGTAATTTACCCGTTTCTCACATGTGCTTTATATCAATAAGTGCATTGGTCACATAAGCAATAAAACTAAGAAGAAAGTATCCACAAAAATTCAGTTAGAACAACGATAAAATATTTAATCTAAATAAAAACAATAAAATAAACAAACTATCGAGTTAACTAAAATATTTAAAACTGTTGAATGATATATGTAAAGGCCCATTTAGCCTCTTAACTTGGATGTTTAGTCCCACATCTTGTAATAGAGATTTCTCTCTCTCTCTCTCCCTCCCTATATATTTGTACTCACACTTATAATTTGTCATTCAAGAAGTATATACAAAGTTTACTCAATTCTTCTACATGGTATTAGAGCCAAGTTATCCTACCGGAGGATAACCCCTTTATGACCGCCAACCTGTTTTCCTGTCCGCCTCCTACTTTCCGGCTTCCTAATCGCTCACCGTTGTGCGGTCTCTTTTTTCTTTACCGCATCCCCTTCTGCGGGCTCGGTGTTCTCCTCCCTCCCTCACATCTATTCTCTCCTCTCCCATTTATGTAGGGATTCGTCCGGGCCCCACTTTCCCCCGACCGCTCGACCTCTTCCTCTTTCTCTCTTACGGCTTCTGAACTACCGACCTTCTTCTATCCGCTGCGGTCTGCTTCTTCTCGCCGCGGTCTGTTTCTATCAACTGCGGCCTCTTCTAGTCGCGGACTGTTCTTACCCGCTCAACCTCTTCTTGTCAAGGATTGATTCTCTTCGCCGCAGACTGCTTGCGGTCTCTTGCAATGCAAAGTTTTATTGCTCTTTATGCGAGCTCCTCTTCTACCCGCGACGCTTCTCGTTTACCCGCTGCGGTCTTGCTCCCCACAACTACGGTTTTGTTTCTCTTCTCGCGGACTGCTCTTGCCAGACTTATCGCGCGATCTACTCGTTTGCTTTCTCGTTGTTGTTCCCTGCGGCCTATTTATTTCTCATCTACTCGCAGTGACCTCCTGCGGACTCGCTTGGTCTTCTTCAGATATCTTTTCCGCCGACGCCCTCTTCTTTCTCTGCTTGTCGCGCAGACTGGCCTTTTTTTTGGCTTTCTACCCGCTGTTGCAGGCTTATTCCTCTATCCGTTGCGGATCTGGTTCCCTATCCGCTGCTTCTGCAGGACTTGCTCCTCTATCCTTTGGCAGCCTCTCCTGCTGTCCGCTAGGGGTAGTCGCTGCGACTTCTTTGGCCGCTGATCTTTTGCCGCCGCGGATCTTCCTCTAGCAGCAGTTCTTCATGCCGCCTTGTCTCTGACTTCCTTGTGTATGCTTGTCTACCCGCTAGTCCGCTGCTTCTCCGCCGCTCCTGCCTACATGCGGGCTCTAATTCCCGCTGCGGCCTGGCCCTGCTTGCCGCTTCTGCTTTGTGGTTTGCTACGGATTGGCCGCTTCTCCTGCAGCTGTTCTCCGCGGTTTGCCCTTACCGCTGGATGCTATCTGCTTGGCCGCTGGGTCTTCCCGGAGTCTCTTTGCCTTCACTAGCCGCTACGACTTTGCTTTGCCGCACAGATTGCTTCTTGCCGCCGTCCCTTTGATCATTGCTGCCCATTCTACTTCACAAAGCCTTCCGTATGACATTGCCGACTTGCGACTCCAAATCCAGCAACTTCAAGGGATGATCGACCATTCTTCGAGCTCTGTTGTGTCCATTTTTGGTGGTGTGTTTTCTGTCGTGCCCATAGTTTCTCCTGGATCTTGGATTCAGAGGCCTCCCACCATATTACCTCACGACAACCATCTCGCTACTTGGACTCGGTGCATCCCAAGTCTATTACCGTTGCAAGTGGGGACACCATTCCTGTCTCTGGCTTCGCCAACATTCACATTACTTCCTCCATCACTCTTCGCTCTGCTTTTCATGTTCCGGGCTTTCCTTTCAACCTTCTCTCTATTAGTCGTCTCACTCAAGATCTTGATTGCTACGTATCATTCTCCTCCACCTTTTGTATTGTGCAGGATCGCAAGACAAAGTCTATCATTGGAAAAGGGTATCTGTCAAATGGTTTGTACATCCTTGACCCCTCTCCTCTGACGGTTTTGTCTTATGTTAGCTCTTTTGAGTGACATCGCCGTCTTGAACACCCTCCTCTAAACATACTCCGCAAAGCTTTTCCCAATGTCTCCATCCGAGAATTCACTTGTGAGTCCTGTATCTATGGAAAACATCATCGGTCTGCGTTCTCGCCTCATCCCACTCAGAGTGCTGCTCCCTTTGATCTTGTTCACTTTGATATCTAGGGACCATACAAAATCACCAGTGTTTTTGGCTATCGTTACTTTGCTACATTTGTAGATGATTACCCTCGAGTGACATAGTTGTATCTCCTTTGGGATCGCTCTGAACTGTCGGGCGTTTTCTGTGTCTTTATCACTGAAACTCGCAACCAGTTCTCCACTACAATGAAAACTCTTCATTCTGACAATGCCCTTGAATACACTAGTCATGCGTTTACCGACCTATGTGCTGAGTTTGGAATCATCCACCAAATCTCCTGTGCATCCCCCCCCCCTCAACAAAATGGCGTTGCTGAATGCAAGAATTGCCACCTCCTTGAGGTTACCCGCTCTCTTATATTTCAAATGAATGTTCCCAAGCAATATTGGAATTTCACGGTCTCTACTGCATGTTCTCTTATTAACCGCATGCCTTCCCCTGTTCTCAACTTTACAGTTCCCTTCAACTTCTTTTTCCCTCCACACCCCCCTTTTCGGTCACCCCTCACGTGTTTGGCTGCGTGTGCTATGTTCATAATCTTGGCCCGTCCACAGACAAGCTCGCTACTCGTGCCACAAAATATTTGTTTGTTGGTTACTCCCTTACTCAGAAGGGTTATGTCTGCTTCTCTCCTAAAAATCGCAAGGTTGTTACTGCTGCTGATGTAACCTTTCTTGAAGACCAGCCATATCATTCTCAACCAACTGATTCTCTCCTTCCACCTCTCCTTCCGCGACCTGATGTCCCAGTTACTTCTACCCTTCCGCCTCTCCTTCCTACACCACTCCCAGCAAACCCAATTCCTCTTACCATGCCACTTCCACACAAACCACCTATTACTCGTGTGTATACTTGTCGTCCTCCTTCATCTACTACCCTACGGGAGCTTCCCTCCTCTGATGATATTTTGCAGCCTGCGGATCCGACAACTACTACTGCTCACCCAATGACGAATTATGTCTCCTTCCACCGTGTCTCTCCGGAACTTCGTCAGTTTGCTTTTTCTTTATCCTCTATTACCATCCCTACTTCTATTCAGGAGGTTCTCCAACATCTGGAATGGTGAGCGACTATGGACGAGGAAATGTCTGCTCTTTGGGCAAACCACACTTGAGATCTTTTCCCTCTGCCTTCTGGACAGACTTACGTGGGTTGTAAGTGAGTGTTTTCCCTCAAACAAGGACCAGATGGGGCGGTTCAACATTTGAAAGATCGTTTGGTGGCTCGTGGTTTTACTCAACAACAAGGTCTAGATTATGATGAGACATTTTCTTCAGTTGCCAAAATGAATACTGTTCGTCTGTTGATCTCCCTCGATGTTCATCGGCACTGGCAGTTGCACCAACTGGATGTCAAAAATGATTTTCTTAATGGTGATTTGCAGGAAACCTTCTATATGCAACAACCTCCCGGGTTTGAGACCACAGAACAGTCTCTTATCTGTTGTCTGAAGAAGTCACTTTATGGTCTCAAACAGTCGCCTCAGGCTTGGTTTGACAAATTTTGTCAGACTGTTAGTGCTGTTGGGTTCACTCGTAGTTCAGCCTTCTTCTCATTATTCACTCGACATCGTCCAACCGGCACATTGATTCTCTTGGTATATGTTGATGATATTCTGATTACGAGAGACGATCTTACAGGAATACATATGATCAAACAACATCTGGCGATTGTGTTGCAAACAAAGGACCTGGGAAGCCTTTGTTACTTTCTTGGTCTCGAGGTGGCTCAGCGACCTGATGGACTGGTGTTGTCTCAAAGGAAGTTCTGTCTTGACTTGCTTTATGATGCGGGCTACTCTGGATGCAAGCCTGCCAACACTCCCATGGATTTTAATCACAAGATCTGCGCTCATGCCTCAGACTCTGATCTACTCCTTCCAAACCTAGAGTATTATCGTCGTCTTGTCGGAAACCTGATATATCTCACTGTTACAAGACCTGATATATCATTTGCTGTTGAGATTGTTAGTCGATTCATGCATGAGCCACATATCTCTCATCTCTAGGCAGTTGAGCGCATTCTTCGATACTTGAAGACTGCTCCTGGTCATGGACTTGTATACAAGCCCTCTTCGTCTCCCTTATCTCTGAGTGCTTATTGTGAAGTTGATTATGCTGGTTTATTGGATGATCGACGTTCTACAAGTGGATACTGCACTTATTTTGGAGGACATCTCATTACATGGCGTACCAAGAAACAGTCTGTTGTTTCCCGTTCATCCGCTGAGGCCGAGTATTGTTCATTGATAGCTGTTGTGTCTGAGCTCACTTGGCTTGAGGGTCTCCTTGATGATTTAGGAGTCGAGCTTTCCGCACCGGCCACCCTATTTTGCATCAGTCAGGCTGCCATACACATTGCCAAAAATCCTATTTTCCATGAATGGACGAAGAATATTGAGGTTGATTGTCATTTCATTCGAGAAAAGGATAAATTAAAGAAGATAGAGTTAATGCATGTTCCAACTACCGAGCAAGTTGCTGACATCGTTACCAAGGCAGCAAGGCCTTACCACGACCTCTGTACTATCATTTCTTGTCCAAGCTCGGTGACTACGATTTGTACGCTCCAGCTTGCGGGGGAGTGTTGAATGATATATGTAAAGACCCATTAGTAAATGCTCATTTAGCCTCTTAACTAGGATGTTTAGTCCCACATATTCTAATAGAGATTTCTCTCTCTCCCTATATATTTGTACTCACACTTGTAATTTGTCATTCAAGAAGTATATACATGGTTTACTCAATTCTTCTACAAAAACAAACAATTAAATTTACGGCTGAAAACTATTGGGAATTAGAGTTAGGGTGATTATGTCATAGTATGAGTATTAACTAGGAATCTAGGATTAGGCTCTATTTGACTCGGCTGTAGCGATGAGAGAAGCAGTGATGTGAAAATTTGCTATTTTGCTGAGTGGTGAAAAAATCAGTAAAACTGTTTGAAGGAATAACATTTTCAGTGTTCTACGAAAAAATGTGTATAATTTTTTAATAAATTAATTTAATAAAATAGTTATGTAAAAAATATTTTAAAAAATAATATAATTTAAATATAAATAATTATTATTTAAGCTAATTATAAAAATAGTTACAATAAATATAATAATAATAAAAAAATAGACTAAATTTATATTCAATTTTATATAAAATAAAGTAAATTTATTTGCTGGCTTATAACTTAAAATAAATTATATTCAATAAATAGTTACAGTAATTTTTTTATTAAGTAAATTTATATATATTAATATATTTAATTTTTTTATAATATTTTTTATTTAAAAAGGGCTACAAATGCAACTCTTTTTCAAGAAAATGGGCTGCAATGCCGCGACAGGAAAAGGGTTGGATGCCCCCTTTTGGGAGGTGGCGTCGGCTGCCGCCAACACCTAATTTGATTGTTTGGTGCGGCTTTTGAGGCTGCAGTGACGTGAAACTCTCAAAAAGCTACGCCAAACAGAGCCTTAGGCTTGAGGGAAGTGTTGCATTTTTGTATAGTTGGCGGCGAGTTTTCCTAAGCACGTTGAAACCCCTTGGTCTGGATGAATCAATTATAATTCACTAGCAAATGACACATCGTGGATGAAACATACCTAGAATGATAGGAAAAACTTTAATGTGCTATGAAAAATACTTACTACATTCAATATTTTGAATGAAGCTACCTCATTGACTAGTACTACATGATCCGTAGGTATTTAAATCTATGACTATTCACCGGATCCTTAAATCAATTGATTCATGGTTTAATATCAATGATTGCAAGCAAAACTAGAGTAGTGGCCAACTAAACTAGTGTATACAATAGGCACATGAATACAACTCTAATCATAAAAATTCTAATTGAAATAAAATACATTCACTCATAACAATCCCAACTAGGGGTGCAAATTAGTCGAGCTTGAGTCGAGCTCGGCAAAATTTCCAAGCTCGAGCTCGAGCTCGTCGAGTTCATTTTGTCCTGGCTCGAGCTCGAGCTCAATGCCTGCTTATCGAGCTCGCGAGCTTGAGTCGAGCTCGAGCTGCTCACGTATTTTTTAGCTCATGTGCCTGATTTTCTTTATATTTTTATTTTTATTTTTAAAAAATCCAGGAATAAAAAGCTCGCAAGCCGGCTCACGAGCTTATGAACAAAAATATTCGAGCATAATTGATAGACCATGCATAATTGAAGTCAATGAAGGATTTGAGCAAGAAAGAAAGCCAAAGAAGGGAAAAACTACCTAAACTACCTAAACAATGAAATAATTTTGGTTTATTGTCTATTGGAACATAAACACTAATTAAAATAAATTGAAAAAAGTTGATAAAATGTCGGGATATATCGGTCGATATATCGACAAATATATCGGTCAATAGTAGACATATCAGAGGATATATTCCAAAAGGATATTTTGCAAAAAATATCAGAAACATGTCGTTTTGTCAATGAAATCTTTATGTCGGCGGACATGTCGGGCATGTCAGAGGATATCCACAATAGTGGCTGTAACACATTTTGAACTATAAATAACATCACACACATCTAAGGCTCTTGCTACGCGAAATCCAGTTTCGCCGCAAGCGGCACCATTCTTCTCTCGCCCCAAGCTGCACCATTCTTCTCTCGCCGCAAGCGGCACCATTCTTCTCTCGCCGCAAGCGACACCATTCTTCTCTCGCCGCAAGCGGCACCATTCTTCTCTCGCTTACGTCTCGGGTATCCAGGGCAGGGTACTCGTGACACCCCTTCCATGTCTCGCCCTAATATTCACAACCTGACTATTCACCCACTCAGTCCCCATTTTCTGTGTATTTATGTTGTGTGAAGTTTGGACGCTTTTCACCCCAACTGTATGCACACATAAATTTTTCAATATATGAGTAAGTATTCAATACAAAAATCTTAAAACTCTGTATCCTTAGAATATTTCCATATAATTGGAAGGGTGTGTTCATGTTTTGTGTGCATGTATCATGGGAATAGCTCTACACACTCACTGCCTTTGATCCTTGCTTCTATCCTATTCCTCCACTTTCAAGCGTTCAACCAAATACACAGAGATGTATTTGAGAAAGAGAGAGAGAGAGAGAGAGACAGTGAGAACACATGCATAATCTCATGTAATTATAGATGAGAGAATCTTCTCATTTTATAAGTCACCTGGCCCCGACTTTGCTCCAAAATTTTCCCTCCAAAGTTTTCCCTCGTCAACTTTCCGGCTAATGATTGAATGGTTTTAGATTCTCTTGCCTTATGATCCTTCTAGAACCATCTACATTATATATTTACAATATTCATGAAATATTTGTACCTTCTAAAGTATTCTAATTCCTTCTAGATGGTCCATCTCTCTTCCAATCCCAATATGTCTAAGGATGGTCATGAGTGAGCCATGATTTGACCATCATGACATTCTGCCCAACCTAATATTGCAACAGCCTTAGACACCCAGACCTTCGATATGCTTCTCCGAAATATTGGTCAAACCTTCCATACACCAAGTTCTTCTCATTTTACCTGTGTATATCGGCAAACAATAGTCTTCCATGCAAACCATCTTAGGTGCATTCCATCTCTCTATTGGACTCATCTACTCAGACCATTGAGATGAAGATTCACATTGAACCAACTGACTTCACCTCGTTCTCCTTTTCCTTATGCTTTATGATCATCATTTCCCTTATTGGACAATTGCGGGCCCTGTGCAGCCCATCGCACATGAAGAATCATAAGTGGTGGCTATATCCCCAGTCTTCCCTATGATGTATTCCCACCTTACCTTTGTTACTTAGGATTGGTATTTTCGTGCCACTCTAGACTTCATACTCACTGTAATCTCCCTACTTTGCTCCTTTGGTCACCTGCACAACAGATACTGACTTGTGGTTCGCCTTACTGGAACCTTGCATTTGCATCTAACATCGAGGATGCACATGCGTCCAACATGGTGCTATCAAAATCCTTGATCCTGTCAAGGAGGTCCATCCATATTAAGAAGTTTTAGCCGTCAAGGGGATTCCTTACTTCTCCACCAATCAATTTTGATCTCCACATCCAAACCCACACCTATTATTGGGAGACACCTGTTATGGGTTTGTGACATACCTTCTCTTCTCCCAATATGCAAAGTTCTAGCTTCTTCATAGCTTTTCCAGAGATGAAGATATATGATGCACTAGTGTCTATCAACACACTTAATTCATGCCAACAAACTTAATGTCTGCAAAACTTTAAACCCTTGGGCTTCTTCTTCCTCACCGGCTTCAATTGTTTGAGGATTTGCAATGATCCCAACCACGTATCCTTTAGCTTCTCTTCAACATACTTAATTTGGGATGCTAGTTTCTCTTGCATTGGGATTCCTTACTTCTCCACCAATCAATTTTGATCTCCACATCCAAACCCACACCTATTATTGAGAGACACCTGTTATGGGTTTGTGACATACTTTCTCTCATATCTTCTCTTCTCCCAATATGCAAAGATCTAGCTTCTTCATAGCTTTTCCAGAGATGAAGATATATGATGCACTAGTGTCTATCAACACACTTAATTCATGCCAATAAACTTAATGTCTGCAAAACTTTAAACCCTTGGGCTTCTTCTCCCTCACAGCCTTCAATTGTTTGAGGATTTGCAATGATCCCAACCATGTATCCTTTAGCTTCTCTTCAACATACTTAATTAGGGATGCTAGTTTCTCTTGCATTCAGCTGTGTGCCATGTCCGACCTGTCACACAAGAAGCATTAAGGTTGTTGCCCATTTTTTTGAGTGTGGGCTGGCTGTCTTCTCACCATCCTGATTGTTGGGCTCATTACATTCTACCCACCATTAACTTTTACTCGGGCTTGGGACTTGGTCTTACACTTTGAACTTGATCATTGAGTGAAAAAATTGCACACTGATGTGCTGCATGTAATGACCCCCACTTATTGAAATCGCCACAATTTAAACTTTTTATTTTCATTTCATTGTAAGTATCATCAGAGGTACACAATCAAAACATTTAGCATGCATTAAATAAATATCATGCCATGATAAAGTATTAAATGAAAAGTGTTAGACAAAAGAGATCATTTTATTTCATTAACATTCTTTGTACATGATACATAACACGCCCTACATATAATAAACAAGTTAGGGCTTTCAAAAGGAAATACAAGTACAATAAACTATCCAACATCATGTATATGTACTGCACACATAGATGCGACTAATCTACAAAAAAAAACTCGAAGCTCTCATGTGGGCAGTCCGGGTCCTTGTAGCTCTCCCGATGCGTATCTAATATCCCGAGCCCAGTTACATTCACCTCCACCCCAAGATGATGCTTATTATCTATTTGTAGTTTCTTCCTTTCATCGATGTCGGGGACCACGCTGTCCTTCGTCTATATTAATTTAATTATCTAAAGAAAGTCACATGAGTATGCAAATTCTTACTTTCGTATAAAAGTGTTTGTAGTTGTTTATAATAAGGAAAAATACATCATTTCTTTTATTTTTTTAAAAAATTTCTTGTATCATTATTTATTTTCATCATTCATTATATACATTCCTATATGCATTCTATCATTATTGGATCATCATTTATTATGTGCATTCATCATCATTGTCTTTTTCAACTTTCTTCATTTGGGCAATGTTAAGAATACATTTCATCATTCATTCATTCATTACATGCCTTTTGTTTAACACACTCGCATTCTTTCATATTCAGAGCACTATCATCTAGCCTGATGTCCAATTTGAACACCTGAATCTAATGACATTCATAATTGGAGAACATTCACACCCTACTGGGAAAATTCCCCATATGATTTAATGTAACAAAGATAAGTTGCTGTATAAGTAAGCTAAGTGCTAAAGTTCTAAAGATCATCAAAATGTTAGGTACGGACTGGAAACACCAGCTTAGGAATCCTTGAAGACTGAAAAAGGTAAGAAGAAATTCTCTCTCAAAGAAGGCATCTCTGTCTATGTTGATGGATCGACAAACGTTGACCGATGGACATATGGATCAACATTTAGCGTTCGCAATGATAACTCAACGTTCCGCTATTATTGACTGACGACCTCCAACATCACTTATTGATCCTGGACCGGTGAACCCAGTTCAGCTGAAGGTAGATCAAAGTTCATTGACCGCCTACTACCCCGTTGAAGAGCTTCCCTCAATGAACGTTGACCGATCCAGTCAGCAATCGTTGACCAAACTCAGAGTATTCTGATAAATTCAAATAGAGTCGTTGCTCTCCAAAAATAGAAGGCCTCAGTCTTATCTGCGCCCATGCCGTTACTTTTCCATTAGTTATTTTGACATAAAAGGAAAGCAGATGAGATATAAAAGCTCCTTTGTTTAGTGGATGTCCTAGATGCTTTGGCAAAGCTTCTCTGTCGCTCCAGAACTTGCAACAACACGTATGTTGAAAAGCTCTCAGATTGTACTCCATTCTTCCACCTCTCTGTATTCTGAATCTCCTGTTCGGATATTCAAATAGTCTCTCCTCTTTAGAGACACTCCTGTAAAGGGTTATCAGACTCTCCCTTCAAAAGAGTTGCTATGGTTCAAATCTCCAATGAAAAAGATTCATTTGGGTTAGAGCCTCCAGAGAAAAAAGGCTCCTCCTCTTGATCGAGAGACTGTGGAAACCCACTTGTTGTGGAAGAGAAGACGTACAAACTTATTGAGGAACCTCTATTAATCTCTGTGTCTTCTGGCTAAGTTCTTATATTCTGCTTACTTCATACTTGCTATAAACTTGATAGATAATCTTTTTTCTTCAATTACTTAATAACCTAATCAAAACCACAAAGTGAGAAATCTGAAAAGAAGGTTTAAAATACCACATAAGTGGTCATCTTCTCTATTCACCCCCATTAGAGAGGTATTCAAGTATTTCATTATGCACTTTCAATTGGTATCGGAGATGTGTTCACCTCTAAGTGTTAAAACATTGGTGAATCAAGATCCTGACATTGAATACTCTAATATTTTTCTTATTTTGTAAAATTTACTGCCTCAAGACCTATGTGCAGCTTAGAAAGGTTACTATATGGAAGTCTAGGATTATGTTATATATGGATTCAATTGATGAAAACATATATGAATGCATTCTTTAAGGTCCCTTCATCCCTATGAAGGTAACTCCCACAAGTGATGGAAAAGTTCTGAAGCCATGGGAACAATGATCTGATGAAGATAAAAAGACGAGGTCTTACAACAAGATCATAAATATTCTTGTAAGCACGCTATCTGATGATCTCTACCACTCAATCATCAACCGTGCCTCTACAAATGAGATCTGGGATGACCTCACTGTAATGGCTGAAGGAAGTGAGGATGTAATAAAAGGCAAGAAGTCTGACCTAATTAGCCAATAGGAAAACTTCAAGATGAAATTTGAAGAATCAGTAGTGGAATGGTATAAGAGGTATAATACAATTATAAATGGCCTGAAGACATATGGAAGGGAGATCTCTACTGAGGAGCAAAGCGACAAGCTCCGTAAGAGTCTTATCAAAGAATATCTTGCCCACTTCCGGGCTATCAAAGAAACCAAAAAGCTGAGGGAAACTGAAGCTCTATATGGAAGGCTTCAATTCTTTGAGTTAGCTAACTCTATGACCAAGACTGAACCTGAGCCAACCCCTCTCCTCAAGCCAACCCCAAAGAAGACAGTGGGCCTTGCTAACACTGAATCAAGGAAGTGTCTCCTCTCCTTCACTGCAGAAGAGCTTAGATTCTTAGCAAGGAAGCTCTTCAACTGGAAGAAGGGAAACATTCCTTCCATGCATACAGAATGAAGAAAGGAGAGATGCTCCAAGAGCATCAGGTATGAGCCTAGGTCATCTAATTAAATCGTGTGCTATTATTGTAGGAAAAGTGGACATATTTCCACTGACCATTACAAGAAGCTGAAAGATCTGCAAAGATCCAAAGGAAAGGAAGAAGAGATAAGAAGAAGTCTCCTCAAGGAAGAGATAAGAAGAAGTCCCCTCAAGGAAGAGAAGGGGATGATTTCTCAAAAGCTGAAGTGAATCATCCTCATCTACTGATGAAAGTTCAGACCCAGAGAGTGAAGATGAGTTTGGAGTGAAGTGCCTGATGGCACATGAAATGGAAGAGGCCTCTACTTCTGAGAGGTACTCAACTCAAGTTCTCAAGATTTTAGTTCACCTGATTTCAAAATTATTTTTGATAAACTAAGTAGATAAAATCTAATGTATTAAAGGGAAATAGAATCCATAAATGTACAAAATCGTGAACTCACCCAGTGTAGTAATGCATTACATGAGAATCTTGAACTGCAAGCTTCAACATAAGTTACTATTATTGACTCCTGGGTAGAGGAGAAGAAAGCTCTTGAGGAAGAGCTAAGGAAGTCTTTTAAAGAGAATAGGAGATTAAATTCTGAACTCACTCAAGCTCACTGTGAGGTAAATAATTTGAATTGTAGGAGTAATAAACTCTAAGATCTCACCAAGAACCTTCAAGTAAGGTTCAATAAATGGGGCATTGGAGTTTATCCCACTAAACTAATTGAGTATGCCATTGCATTTTCCAGCAAGGCACCTCCAACTTTCGTCTTTGAAGGAATTGAATGCTCTGAGAAGGAGGGTTGTTGGAGCTATCTCACTTATTAGAAAGAATACTTTCAGATCTGTCAGAAAGTTTGGACCCCAATCCACTCTTAGAAAAATGCAATATAAGGGTGTTTATGATGCTAACCCCTCCTATTTCTGTAACAAAAGCAAAAGATAAGGTTCTGCATAATAAAAAAAATGAAAAAATATGCATCAGAATACTGCTTGCCTAAGGAATGGATCACCGGATGCAGATCGCTCGATCAACGGTTGTTGACCACCAAGTTCCTTAATCGTGGCCCCCTCTGTCACGAACACAGATTGTTGCTCAATTTCATGTTGATGGTCGATCCCAGATTGTTGATTGTCAACCACCCGTGCACTCAACGATTGCTAATTGTCGATTTCCCCTCAATCAACAATCAGCGACCGGATGTCTCTGCATCGACTAACGACCGCTGACTGCTAACCTCTTCAGTGATCAACGACTGCCTCTCCTAGACAACAATTTGTTTGTTATCCAGAACTCTCTTCTGTCTCTCTCATCTCTGTATACTTCCTAAAAGGCAAAGTTGGTAAAATAAATAAACATGCTTTTGTTGTGCCAAAACGGGCTACTTCATGTTTGACTGCTGGCACAACATCACAAACATCTTCCCCAAGAGCTATCCTGTAAGAGGAAGGGTTTGCGCTTCCCATCTAACTTCTTTTACGGGTCCCAAATCTATATTAGGACCTTATCCTTATTTATTGCAGATTATAGTTAGTCCAAGCCCAACCAAGATGCACACTTGGTACTTGGACAATGGTTGCACCAGACACATGAATGGAGATAGATGCTTTCTGACAAGCTATTGTGCATGAAAAGGGTCTAAAGTCATCTCTGGAGATTCAAGCCATAGCTTCACCTAAGGTTATGATAACTTTTCTTTAGAGAAGATAACCTTTACAAATGTGGATTATGTGGAAATATTGCAACACAATCTGATAAGTATAAGCCAATTATGTGATGATGATTATTTAGTTTCTTTTCTTAATATTTAATGTGTTATAAAGGAAAGTAGGATATAGACCTTGATTTTCACTAGAACTAGAGTGAACAAAATTTATCTTGTTAACTTCCGTCAAAGTGAAACCCTTCTGTATCCGGTAGCCTACTCTCCAAATGTAAGTCTTATATGGTATAAGAGGTTAGCTCACCTAAACTTTAAAACGTTAGGTAAATTGTATATGCCAAGCCTAGTTAGAGGATTACCTAATTCCAAATATGTCAAGGATAAACCTTGTGGTGCTTGCCAACTTGGAAAACAAACCAAGGTTTTTCTTAAGGGCAAATCAATCCATGATACCCATAAGTGTCTACCTTTTTCTTATGGATTTGTTTGATCCAATTTCCACTTCTAGTTTAGCAGAAAAAAAGATATTCCCTTGTAATTGTTAATGATTTTTCCAAGTTCACTGAAGTGTTCTTTATTAGAAGCAAACTTGAAAATTATGGAATTCTCACTAGCTTCCTTAAGCAAATCCAAAATGAGATAGCTACTTCAGTTGTCATGATCAGAAGTGATCATGAGATTGAGTTTGAGTCTCATGAGATGAGAGAATTATGTGAATTCATAGGCATCAAACAATGCTTCTCTTATCCTAGAACTCCACAATTAAATTAAGTTGCCGAGAGAAAGAATAAAATACTTATTGAGGTAGACATGTCATTACTTGCAGAAGCTAAAGTATCTATATACTTTTGGGCAAAATCAGTAAATACTGTATGCTATGTTTTGAACAGATTTCTTATCAACAAATTGCATGAGAAGTCTCCTTATGAACTATTAAAGGGAAGGACTACAAACATTGCACATTTTAGAGGATTTTGTTGTATTTGTTATATTTTGAATAATGAAAAACCACCTCTAGCTAAGTTTGAAGCCAAAGCCAGTGAAGGAATATTTCTTGGTTATTTTTCCACCAACAAGACATGTAGGTGTTATACTAGGATAATTCTATATAGAAGTGTTTATTTATGTAACATTTGATGAGTCTAACATTCTCTATGAGGAGACATATCCTTATAATTTAATTTTGCAGATGAAGAAAATCTCCCTAAGTGAGCAAGTTGAAGGAAAAGCTATTGATGACTGGTGTCCAACTATAGAAGATAGTGATGAAGAAGAAACAACAATCCAAGCAGGCAAGGTAGTTGAAGCAACCCAAGAAGTTGCTATAGAAGACACATCATGTAATACCCCAACTTAGTTTAATAGGAAATCAGCAGTCCGGCCGGGCTTGCGATAAAAAGTAAACTAAGTAACAATATATAAACTGGTATAAAACAAGTAAAATAAAAAGGTGCTAAAAGGAAACATACATCAGATGCAGTGTAATAAAAATCTATGAGTAAAAGAGTATTTTGCAATGCTGAATTCACAGAGCCAATTAAAACTGAATAAAACACCATGAGATTGAATTACTGACAATCTGTAATAAACTGGTACATCAAAATAACTGGAATACAATAACACATAATGTCTGGAAGTAAAAAAGGTACAATAATAGAATAGTACAACTTTGATGACTGGCAACGACGATGACTGCACAACCTATCCTAAGCGGATCCCCTGACTTGAGCCCCCTATAAAAACAAGTTTCAAATGGGTCAGACCTATTGGAGAGTAAGAAAAACTACTCTCTCCAGCAACACTTAAAAAATATTATAAGTGAATATTGCATGAATTTTAAGCTTTGCATAATTTTTCTAACATTAATCGTGACACTTGAGATCATGGCCTGACATAGAATCGCCCTATCGTGCGATCTGACACCTTCATTTCTTAATTTTATAAATTGTTGATTTCTGAAGATTTGAAATTATGACTGTTGGAAGTGTTAAACAGTTTTATTAACATCTTATTAACACTTGTCACTAAGGACTGCACAAAATAGTAACTGCAGTCTTAGTGGCATACCTAATGGTGCCCTGAACTGGATGTCCCTCAAGTGAACACAGACTCCTATCTGAGAAGTTCCATATCTGTAACAAGGGTCGTCGATCCTGAGCTGAAACTCAAGTGGTGGCCTACTGGCCCTAAAAATACGGTGGTGTGCCTCCACTGGAATCACGAGGGTAAAACCCTTCTCTCCAATTTTCTGAATTAACTTATACTGGTGTTTAGTGAGTCAAACACGAAGTAGCGCTCTAGGTAAAAGTACTGGGCTTAGGGTTTTCATGACACTGAATCTGCTGTCTTAGCGTAAGCGTATATCTACCCCGTTGACTTGGTTCTGACTATAAGAACTTAAAATTTCTAGGTGAGTAAACCAACATAGTTAATGCATGAATTAAAAGAACCTGAACTGTTAGACTAGAAGGAGTCGAGTTTCTTGCCGCAACGCTTCGACGCTCGTACACGCGACGAGGCGACATGATCCCTTTCGAATAATTGTCCCCCTCAAATTCCTTAACTCCAACGTCCACCCAAAAAAATCTGAAATCCACGGTAACCCTAATTTAAGCGTTTCCCCCCTTAGGGTTTTTCGGTGGAAATACTCATGATGACAATAATTATTTATGGAGGAAAAATAACATAAACGGAAACGTTACCTCGATTCAACAATGGTTTGATCCAAAATAGACTACTGATTTCTAATTGGGGAGGTCCAAATTCTTCGATTCCTGAAGTCGAGACCGAGAGGAACTTAGGATAAACGAATTTGACATCTAATGCTGATGAACTCCCCAAGAGGAACGAAAAGACAGATGAACAACACTCACCAGAATTGAAAATAGCGCTTCAGACACTCTTCCCGTCGGTTAGGGTTGAGGAAGAAACTCCAACGACACTCGGAGAGAAGAAGAGGCTGCCGAGGACTACGAAGGAGGGAGGAATGATCGGCTAGGGCTCCAACTGCAGTTTTTGCGAGAGATTACAGAAGAAGGTGGGCGGAATGTGAGACGGCGCCAGTGGCAGTCCGGGAGAACTAACCGCTCGAATCCGAAAAATTAAAGCGTGGGGGAAGGTTTGCGGCAATTTAATTGGGCGACGCGAGTGAGGGTGCGGTTACTATTACCAAACCGACGAGTTTTTTTCTTTTTGATTATAATATCACTAATTTTCCTAATACTATGGAAACTAATATTTTTGCTACACAAACTCGCTCGTAAAATTAAATTATCGCGACCACCTCAGATTAATAATCATTTCATGCCGAAACTTCAATATTTATTTGTCATGCATAATAATGTAATTATAATAAATTATTACCTCCACAAGTCGACGACTCGATCAATTTTGTTCGGCCCTGAAATTAAAATTACACACGACGTTAATATTTAGGGCGTTACAAATGTACCCTCATAAAATTTTTGCCCTTAAAAACTACAAACATACCCGATTTAAAGAGGAACACATAATCTTCATTGCTCCGAAGTTCATCTTCTCTTTCCCAAGTATACTCTGGGCAAGCACAATTCATTCAAAGGATCTTAACCATACAATCTATAACATCCCTCAAACTTCTAGACCCCTAGGATGGTTTTGTCATGACTGGGTCATGACAAAACCCTAGGAAGCACTAAAGGGTTTGGGTGAACATGAGAATTAAGGAGTGAGCCACCTTGGTCTGCAAATAGTAGAATTCCAATTACTGGCTTACGGTTGACTGTAGGGTTTCACCATGACTCCATGAACCCACTACAACATCTCTAACCCATTAGAGAGTCCATTAGGGCCATAAAGACCCATTGGAGTCAACCAAAGAGGCTAAGTTGACCCAAGTCAACCCTAGCCCTAAAAAGGTCAAAGTGCCCTAAGGGTCAAGTGACCTCCAAAGTGCCCAAACAACCCTACGCAAGTCTTCCTAGACCTTAGGGGATGCCAATGAGTCACCAAGAACCCATTGGGGTCAACCCAAAAGGTCAATTTGACCAAGGTCAACTCTATCATAGTATTAAGTCAAACTAGCTCAAATGGGCTAACTCAAGCTCAAGCCCAATCCACCTGAGGCTAACCTTATTTCCATGAATAATATGGGTTAGTGGGGTGCCTTTAGGCTGAAATAATCTTCAATTTTGGCCATGGTGACTATGAGAGAGAAAAGCTCCATTTTCACTTTAATGGAGGAGAGAGAAAATGAGAGAGAAGGCCATTCATGGCTTGGAAAGCCAAGAGCCCCTCTCTTCTTGCTGGAATCATCTCCCTTGGTCAGTTAGGAGAAGGCCAAGGGTTTTTCCGGCTATGGCAGTGACTATGTTGAAAATTTTGAAGTGAAAGTGGGTGATGAAGCAGACCGCGCTGTCTAGGCGGTCTGAGTCCGCGGCCTGGGCGGACTGGTCTTGCGGCCTGGGTGGTCAGTGGACAGAGTAGTCTTGGCGGCTTGGGCGTCTAGTGGAGCGGCTTGAGCGATTTGTCTTTGGCAGTCTGATGGCGGTGCTCAGCTTGGACTGCGGTTCTGTAGATCTTGCTCTTGAAGTAACCAGGCGGATTGGAGTTCAAATCCGCGGAGATGTGGCAGACTCGGTTAGAGTCCACGGAGTCCGCTATTGCGGACTAGTTTTGAAAATCGGCATTGGTCCTTGCCGAGTTCTCCGGTGTTGCGGTGGATGAGCCGCATTCATGGTGGCAGATTGTCCATGGAGTTGGCGGTCTGGGTTTTGTGTCCGCCAAGCTCGCGCCAGTTGTTTGGTGGTGTGCTGGACTTGGTCACACACTGTGCCAAGTCCAAGGTGTCCGCAGTATCCGCAGAGTCCGCTGTTGACCGGACGGTCTGCCTGTTGGTCGTGGACTCATGTAGCGGGCTGAGGCGTTGTTCTCGAGCTTTGCGGACTGTCGCCATGTCCGCGTATATCGTGCGAACTGATGCAGTATGAGCTATGGCTGTGTCCGTGTGCTGTAATGTGGCGGACTGGTGCTGTTCTTGCGGGCTATGCGGGCTGTTGCCTTGTCCGCATAATGTGTGCGGACTGGCGCGGTGTCCGCCTGTTGGTGGACTGACTTTGTCTTGAAACCTGGCGGTTTTGTTGAAGTTCGGCTAAGTCCTTGCGGACTCGTCGGACTGGGCTTTGCGAGCTGCGAGCTGGGGTGGTGACTCTATTCATTAGGGCGGTGACCACACTCCTCACCCCGCTTATAAATAGACCCCCCCGACACGTCTACAGTAACACAATGAACAGTAAGTTGAGCGCAGATCAATTGTTGCGGACTCGGTTTTCCAGGTCGCGTGATTTGAGATTTAACTGGTTGCTGTTTGCAGGTTGTGCGACTAGCACTGTGAAGCCGGGCGTCTGGTTCTGATCAAGGTCAGGAAGTAGTGAAGCTTGCGGTTTACAATCAGCAGTTGCAGCAGGTCGCAGGTGGCGGCCAACCAGTTTCTCTCCTCAATTTGATCTAAGTTCAATAACCAGGTCGCTGGTCTAGGCGGACTTGGCTGTCTGTTCATTCAGTTCGGTGGTGGCTTGTAGAGCAGACGTCAGCAGAATAACGGGTTGTCCGCGCGGTTTGTGCGGACTCCGTAGAATCAGGGTAGCAGCAGCGGCTAAGCGGTCTCGGCGGACTCAACGGTCTTGGAGGCAGTCCGCCCGGCTTGGAGTTTGCTCTTGCTTGTTTTCTTCTCTTTGTACTTGGCGAAATCATGTCTCGCCTTGTATACCTTGCCTTGTAAAGTTGATAGTGGATTAATGCAAGATCTGTGTTTGCTCTTCATTGTCACTGATACATAGCTTAGTTTATGGTTGAAGTGTTCCTGAGCCTAGTTCTCGTTTCCGCTTGATCAAGTGATCAGCTTGACAGTTTTGGAAGTGTTTACTTGATAGCAGAACTACCAGTTGATTGACTTTTGAAATTTTAACATGGTATCAGAGCTAACAGTAGCTTGAGCAGTGAGCTGTGATCAACCTTAGATTGTGCTCGACGCTTTTGGAAGCCTTGTGATCAGTGGTGATTTGCAATGGAAGGAGCCTACAGAAGAGGTCTTGGCATTAAGCTTCTGACAACGACTAACTTCAAGAAGTGGAAGTCCTGCATGAAGAGCTATCTCTTGGGTGAGGAATTATGGGAGGTCGTTGTCGGTGACGACAAGTTAGAGGTTACTGCTGCTACTGGTACTGCTGAGGAAGTAAGAGTTTGGAGAAGAACTAATGCTAAGACAGAGTTTGCTCTCAAACAAGCTGTCTCACATGAGCTCTTTGATCACATCTTAGGATGTGAGTCTGCTGCAGAGATTTGGACAACCATTGATGGGTTGTTCAACAGGAAGAATGTGGCAAGCCTGCAGTTCCTGAAAAGTGAGTTGGCTAAGGCAACTCAAGGTGATCTTTCCGTCTCTAAGTTCTTTCTGAAGATGAAGAATCTGTGCGCTGAAATATCAGCATTGGATCCTGATGTGCCCATCTCTGAAGCAAAGTTGGAGAAACACATAGTCCGCGGGTTGCGGAAGGAATATATGGCCTTTGTAACTTCCATGCAAGGGTGGGCAACTCAACCTTCTCTGCTGGAGTTGGAAAACCTGTTAGCGTCATAGGAGAGCTTGGCCAGGCAGATGGCCGGGGTGACTATCTCTGAAGGAGGTAGTGAAGCTCTCATCACTGAGAAGAAGAAGAAGAGATGAGAGAAGAAGAAGAAGCCTGCTCCTAAGAAGAATTGGAAGAAAGAGTTGAAGTGTTACAGATGTAATCAGGCAGACCACTTCAAGCTCGACTGCACGGTCAAGTTGCAACCTGGGCATGTTGCAGGCACGGAGAGAACTTGTTCCAGTTCTGAGGAAGCCAGGTGGGGAGGAACTTTCTTGACAAGCACGTGTGTTTGTGCTCTTGCCACCGTTGACTACCAAGATGACTGGATAGTCGACTCGGGGTGTGGTCATCACCTCACTAGAGACGAGTCGAAGTTCTCATCTCTGAAACCGTTCAAAGGTAACGAAGCAATTATTACAGCTGATGATTCTATTCATTCTGTAGAGAAGGAGGGCGTTGTTTCTTTGGAGAGTGCTCAGAGTCCGCTTACTCTAAGAAGTGTGTATCACGTACCCGTCATGAAGAAGAACCTCTTCTCGGTGACCAATGCGGTCGACGCGGGCTTTCATGTTCTGTTTGGCCCAACAGAAGTAAGGTTTCTCCGCAACGTATCAGCGGTAAATGCTGATGTTGCTCATGTAGGGAGAAGAGTGAGAGACTTGTTTGTTCTATCAACAAGCTCTTATGTTGATCGGATGAGAGCCAATGATAGCGCAGCTATCTGGCATGAGAGACTAGGGCACGTGAGGATGGACAAACTCAAGGCTATGTCAATGAGGAGCTTGGTGAGAGGCTTGCCGAAGTTGTCCTCCTACGGAGATGACCACGTTTGTGCGGGATGTCAGTACGGTAAGGCTCATCGCCTTCCGTTTGATAAGTCTCAAACGAGGAGCAAGACACCGTTGGAATGCATTCATGGTGACTTGATGGGGCCAACAACAACCACTAGTCGTGGAGACAGCAAATATTTGCTTGTGTTGATTGATGATTACTCAAGATACACTTGTGTGTATTTCATGAAGGAAAAGTCAGCAGCTTTCCAATTGTTTGTGGAGTTTAAGGAGCTGGTGGAGGGTCGGCTTGGCTTGCGGATCAAGAAGTTCAGATCAGACAACAGTGACGAGTTTGTCTCATCTGATTCTCTAGATTCTGCAGGAAGCACGAGATCCAGAGCAAGCTTACTTGTGCTCATACTCCAGAACAAAATGGAGTAGCGGAGAGAAAGATCCGTCACTTGACGAAAACTTGCAAACGTTGGCTTCATGTAAATGTATGTTATCAATCGGATGCCTCTAAGTCCGATCAACATGAAGTCTCCGATTGAAATGATGTTCAAGGAGAAGCCGAGCGTGGAACACCTTCGGGTGTTCGGATCAACCTGCTATGTTCATATCCCGAATGCTCAGAGGACCAAGCTTGATGCAAAGACAAGGAAACTTGTCTTTGTGAGCTATAATGAGCGGAAGAAGGGGTGGAAGTGCATGTATCCTGCGACAAAGAAGTTCTTTGTTTAAAGAGACGTTGTCTTTGATGAGCTGACGTCGTATGAAGGTGGCACCGTTGAACTGCAGGAGAGCAGGGTTGATGAAGGGCAGGTGGAAGTTGCTGAAGATCTTCATGTGGAGCTGCCTGTGTCACCAGGAGCTCCAGGTGTTTCAAATTCTGGGGTTGAAGCTTCTGGTTCGGGAAGCAGGGGGAGCGATGCTCCAAGTGTGCCCGAGAATAGAGTTGGTGCTGAAGAAGCAGCGGAGGTGGTGAGCAAGGAGCAGCCTCTTCGGAGATCAAAGAGGATCATTAAGCCACCTGCTCGGTACTGCGAAGGAAACACAGTGAGCTTCATTACTTGTTTCTTCGTAGGCCCCTTGGATGAGCGGGAGCATTCAAAGTTTGAAGAAGCCGCTTGAGTAAAGGAGTGGGTTATTGCCATGGATGAGGAGATGACTGCCCTCAGGAAGAATGAAATTTGGGACTTGGTGCCCAAGGTGAATGACGTTACTCCTGTTACTTGCAAGTGAGTCTACAAGCTCAAGAAGAAGGCGGATGGAAGCATCGAGCGGTACAAGACTCGGCTTGTGGCTTGGGGGTTTTCGCAACAGTACGGCGAGAATTATGAGGAGATGTTTAGTGCAGTGACAAAGATGACTCCAGTGAGTGGTGATCTCTTTGGCGGCTTGCTAGGGTTGGAAGATGTGGCAGCTGGACGTAAAGAACGTCTTTCTTTACGGGGAGATTGACAAAGACATCTTCATGGATCAGCCGCTCGGGTACATTTCTGAAGAACATCCGGACTACGTCTGCAAGCTCCGGAAGGCGCTTTATGGGTTGAAGCAGACTCCTCGAGCCTGGTATGGGAAGATTGCAGAATATATTCAGTTCTGCGGGTATATAACTTCAAACTCAGATTCGAGTCTCTTCGTCAAGAAGAAGGGAGAGCTTCTAGTCCTGGTGCTGTTGTACGTAGATGACATGATCATCACGGGGAGCTCCAAGGAGGAAGTAGCTAGGCTCAGGGCAGAGCTAGTTATCAGATTTGAGATGAAGGATCTGTGTGAACTCCACCATTTCCTTGGAGTTGAGGTGAAGAGGAAGGAGAGCGAAATTCTCGTGTCCCAGAAGGGCTATGCGGAATTGATTGTTCAGCGATTCGGCATGCAGGAGGGGAAGAGTAACTTTACTCCATTTGATTCTGACATCAAACTTCGGCGGGATGAGAGGAGGATTCTTTCAGATCTTTTGGTGTTTCGGGCTCTAGTTGAGAGTTTGATTTACCTGACGATTACAAGGCCAAACATTGCTTATGCGGTTGACCGAGTAAGTCGGTATATGACGGAGCCCAGGAAGCCTCATCTGATGCGGCTAGAAATATCTTGAAGTATGTGAAGGCCACTTCTGACATGTGTCTCCTGTATAGGAGAGGCACGGAGTTTGTCCTTCAAGGGTACTCGGATGCTGATTACGGGGGAGATTCAGACGACCGGAAGTCGACATCCGGTTACGTCTTCACTTGTGGATCAGAGAGTATTTCTTGGTGTAGCAAGAAGCAAGACTCAGTGTCCGTCTCTACTATGGAAGCGGAATACAAGGCCTCGGCCTTGGCAGCTCGGGAAGCCATCTGGCTTAGGAGACTAGTAGAGGACGTCTATGAAGAAGTGCGCGGTCTTACTCTGCTGAGCGGTGACAATGAGAGTGTCCTGAAACTGGTAAATAATCCAGTTTGTCACGCTCGGACCAAGCACATCGAGATTGAGCACCACTTCATACGGGAGAAGGTGTTGGAGGATCTCTGATGGTGCAACATGTGCGGAGTGAGGATAATGTCACGGACATTTTCACAAAGTCGTTGCCGAAGGTGCCGCTTACTCTATTACGAAGATTGTTGGGCTTGATCACCACTTCTCACTTCAAGGGGGAGTGTTAAAAATTTTGAAGTGAAAGTAGGTGATGGAGCAGACCGCGCGGTTTGGGCGGTCTGAGTCCGCGGCCTGGGCGGACTGGTGTTACGGCCTGGGTGGTCAGTGACCAGAGTAGTCTTGGCGGCTTGGGCGTCTAGTGGAGCTGCCTGGGCGATCTGTCTTTGGCAGTCTGATGGCGGTGCTCAGCTCGGCCTGCGGTTCTGCAGATCTTGCTCTTGAAGTAACCGGGCGGATTGGAGTTCAAATCCGCGGAGATGTGGCGGACTCGGTTAGAGTCCGCGGAGTCTGCTATTGCGGACTAGTTTTGAAAATCGGCATTGGTCCTTGCCGAGTTCTCCGGTGTTGCGGTGGATGAGCCACATTCATGGTGGCAGACTGTCCATGGAGTTGGCGGTCTGGGTTTTGTGTTCGCCATGCTCGCGCCAGTTGTTTGGTGGTGTGCTGGACTTGGTCACACACTGTGACAAGTCCAGGGTATCCGCAGCATCCGCAGAGTCCGCTGTTGACCGGGCGGTCTGCCTGTTGGTCGTGGACTCATGTAGCGGGCTGAGGCGTTGTTCTCGAGCTTTGCGGACTGTCGCCATGTCCTCGTATGTCGTGCGAACTGATGCAGTATGGGTTGTGGATGTGTCCGTGTGCTGTTATGTGGCGGACTGATGCTGTGCTTGCGGGCTGTTGCCTTGTCCGCATAATGTGTGCGGACTGTCGCGGTGTCCGCCTGTTGGTGGACTGACTTTGTCTTGTAACCTGACGGGTTTGTTGAAGTTCGGCTAAGTCCTTGCGGACTCAGCGGACTGAGCTTTGGTAGATGCGAGCTGGGGTGGTGACTCTATTCATTAGGGCGGTGACCACACTCCTCACCCCGCCTATAAATAGACCCCCACGACACATCTACAGTAACAGAGTGAACAGTAAGTTGAGCGCATATCAATTGTTGCGGACTCGGTTTTCCAGGTCGCGCGGTTTGAGATTTAACTGGTTGCTGTTTGCAGGTTGTGCGGCTAGCACTGTGAAGCCGGGCGTCTGGTTCTGATCAAGGTCAGGAAGCAGTGAAGCTTGCGGTTTACAATCAGCAGTTGCAGCAGGTCGCAGGTGGCGGCTAACCAGTTTCTCTCCTCAATTTGATCTAAGTTCAATAACCAGGTCGCCGGTCTAGACGGACTTGGCGGTCTGTTCATTTAGTTCGGCGGCGACTTGTAGAGCAGACGTCAGCAGAATAACGGGTTGTCCGCGTGGTTCGTGCGGACTCTGTAGAATCAGAGTAGCAGCGGCGGCTAAGCGGTCTCGACGGACTCAGCAGTCTTGGAGGCAGTCCGCCCGGCTTGGAGTTTGCTCTTGCTTGTTTTCTTCTCTTTGTACTTGGCGAAATCATGTCTCGCCCTGTATACCTTGCCTTGTAAAGTTGATAGTGGATTAATGCAAGATCTGTGTTTGCTCTTCATTGTCACTGATACATAACTCAGTTTGTGGTTGGAGTGTTCCGGCGCCTAGTTCTCATTTCCGCTTGATCAAGTGATCAGCTTGATAGTTTTGAAAGTATTTACTTGATACCAGAACTAACAGTTGATTGACTTGTGAAATTTTAACAGACTAGGGGAGGAGAATTGACATGGCCGAAATAAGCTTTTAATGGCCATTGATGCCTTGGCCTTTCCCCTCCTCAACTGTGGCTTTAAACACCATCAGTGGACTGTGAGGAGTCTTTCCCACCACTTACCTAAAGAAATCGAAGCCCTTCACTGTACAATTGCAGAGCACCCGAAATCCCAAATTCCGGCAATAGTGGCACGGCGATCGACCCGACTCCAGCTCTCCACTAAGGTCCTCTTCTACTCCTTCATGGATTAGATCTTACGATTCATTAGAGTTAAGAATCGGGATCAGTTGAGCACGATCCAGTGGAATGTTTCCACTGGTTTTCCGCAAAAATGAGGTGTCAGGTTCGCGGGAATCCGCCGTCTCCGGCGGCCAAACCACCTCCGGCCGATAGCCCTCACCTCAACAGGGGTGGTGGTGGCGGTGGTTGGCTGGGGAGGTGGCCGGAGGGCCGACAATTGCGCTTGGAGTTTGCTCCAGGTCGGGTAGATCAAGGGCGTTGGCTGGAGGAAGACGAAAGCCAGGACCCGTCCGATTTGCTTTAAGATCTCTGCTAGGTCTAATATATTAAATTTAAATTCATGTATTTTCTATCACATAATATCACCTGCCTTGGAATTTAAATTAAAAATACCTAGAGGCCTATTCAGAAAAAGTGGTCAATATGAAACTTGTATCCCTATGAGTATAGTTTATTTTAAAATTGATTTGAACCAATTTGGAGTTCAGGTCAGACCACATCACTCATTTTGAAGAGGTCTATGCTTAGGGTTGATCAGAGTTTAGGGTTCCCCTATCAATCCTGACCTCCAAATGACTTGAAATTTGGAGCATGAGTCATTCATATGTAGATCTATAACATATCCAAAAATGGGAATTTTTGGGAAACATTTTTCTAAAGTTTTTGTAGAAATTTAATAATCCATGTATGAATTATTTAAGAGTTCTAAAGACCACTAAACCCACCAAAATTTTGGTGGCTATCTCTTAGGGTCAAATTATGACTGATAAAAATCTCAGCCCAATTGAGTTTGATTTGAATAGGTCTTGGTGATGCCAAAGTGTGGCCCTTAAGGGGTTATTTAGGGCAAGAGTGGGCTTGGGGCATGGAGTGACCAATTCTCATCCAAAGGGGTTGGGACCTTGGCTAGAGCCCCAAGGTTGGTTTAAACACCCCCTCATGGAGTTGGAGATGAGTTGCGGTGGGTTTGCCCTAGGACCCTAGTCCAAACCCTAAGGTTGAACCTTGGGGGTTGGTGAAGGACATGGTGTGATATGTCCATGTATGGACTTGAGGTTTAGTCTATGTAATCCTAGGATGGTAAATAGCCCCAGGAAGGAATTTTGTGACATTTAGACTTAGGCACACAACTTAAACCAATTAGAGATAGTTTAGACCTATACCTTTTATGAAAATATTGAAGGGTTATATGATCTTGGATTTTCATGAGATTTTGGTAGGAGTAATTTTATAGTGATATTGACCTCTGAAATTTATTATAGGATGTTTAGAAAACAGTAGCTCATACTTGTAGATCTTACCTCCACTTTGCCCTTTTTGATGATTTTAAAGTAACCATGGTTAAATTAAATTAGAATGTTATGAAACTTTAGCAATGCTGATTAAATATCATTTGGATGCACTAGTAAATTATTTGGATTATTTGAGCATTTTCTCTCAGTTCTTCATGTGTAAAGTGAACTAGTGCAGCTTATTTTGAAAAATAGATAATAAATAATATATCTTCCTGGAAAATTGTGTTACTTGGCCGGAGAGCTTTTTAGGTCCTAATAAAGCCTAGAAAATAATTACATGTTATTTGGATGAGTTTATAAGAATGTTTTTTCACAAAGTGCACTTTAATGAGTTTATTTGAAGTGTTTTTTTCCTATATAGCGCACTGGCCTTGGAATTGCATGAAACTTAGTCAGTAAGGTTTTATGATCATTCTAAGGCTCCGGTAATTTTTATATAATTTTTGGACTTTGATTTGTGGTACTCCCTTTATTAACTCTAATTACTTGAATTACCGTAAATTAATTATTTAGGGGTTATTACATTTATAAAAATCCGTGAAATTTATATTCACTGGTATTTTGCTATCATATAGTGTTCATAATTTTTGGGTGGCTATAACTTAAGGAAAACTAGTACTTCATGTTCAAAATTACCTATGGCCTAACATTTGGGAAAATTTAATAAATGCCAAATTAATTAGAAAAACAACAAGATTCTGGATTTAGTCTAAATGTATCATGATAGACCCACAATAATTACCTTAGGGCCTTTGAATGAAGATTTGGAGTACCTCCTGTCATGTACATCGTATAGCTTAGATTGGTCTGCATATAGTAAAAAACTGCGGAAATTGTGATAACATGAGAAATGGACATAGGAAGTTAGGGTTATAGTTTACTGATTTTTGGGTGAAGTGAAAATGAGTTCATTATTAGGAGTCATGATGTGGAAGTATTGAGTTGACAAGTGTAAAATGGTGCTCGGGATCGACGAAATATCGTCCTTCCTGTGGAGGGAAAGAGAGTCAAAATACACTAGGGTTAGATTAAGTCTAACTTTATATGGAGTTTGTTATGGGTAGATACTAATAATAATGAGTATCTTGCGAAAGAGAGCTTTGAGCTTCAGCCCATCGTAGTTCCTAGTCCCCTCGAGAGCCTTTCACAGGGAATGCCTTGGACAGTCCAAGGTTAACGTAAGCCGTAAGATTAAATGAATTACAAGAGTAATTAGAAATACTCTAGGATTACACTCACACTCACACTCTCGATGTTGTGGGAGTTAGGTTGGGTCTCACGAGCGGTAGACTCGGTGGTTTTTTTGGCGGGCAGGTTAGCCCGACGAGCCGATGACTCGGATGGTTTTGTGACGGACGGGATGGTTCGGGAAGATTTGGCTCTGTGGTAAAATACATTAATGTTGCATGTGCATAAAATATAAGGTGGTGAGTCTTCGGTATTGTAGGGTCGTCGCACCGACACCAATACGTTGACTCGACAAGTGTGGTTTAATACTTAGCCAATTAAAGTCCGGTGCGCCAGCCGACAAGAGTATGAAGGAGCTCCGCTTAGTGCACTAGCTTTGAGGCGTACGATAGGTCTGACTGGTAGTGCTGATACCGTTTTAGAGGTTGACGAGACCCAACCCATCGCTTCCGTTTGCCACTACGGAGGTATCCAGGGAGGTTAGACATCAGAAAGGGGGAACTAAAGATCTGTGTGCACAGAGTCGGGTGCGTGTGTTGCACTTACATGTTCTTACCATAGCAGACTTGCATGACATAACATAATCATTGCATATAACTCTTGACACCTATTGTATAAATTGATATGAGTCTCTTTATACAATAAACCTTGCAAAACGACCCTTTGGTCTATAGGTTTGTATGAACATTCCTATAGGTCATGGTTACTTAGTTACCTTATTGTACTTTACTTGCTCATCTTGTTCATGTGTATACTCATATTGCTTATCTACTGTTTGCTACTTATACTTGCTGTGATTATATACTCGTGATAGACTAGTTCCGTCGTCACCTACTTATTTTTGTTACTCTTCACATTAAATACCTTCCGTTTCCTTCTCCCCGCTTGGTGCCTAGGAGCCATGAGGGAGTGGTGGGGGATGATAGGACTGTCTTTTAGACTAACGGTCGTTGACCAAATCATTTTAGGGGATCGTGGAGCCGAACCAGGAGATGCAGCCCCAGAGGTCGGTGCGCTTGAAGATGAGACAGTCTAGCGCGGAAGTTCACGCAGCAGGGATAGCGAGTCCCAATCATTAGTAGTTACTATAGATTTACTTCCGCAATGAGTGACTTGTAGTGAGGATCATGAAGTATCGAGAGTGAGCCCTTTTTATTAGTACTTGATTTATCGGTACTGTGGACTCTCCCTTCGTGGAGATTTATTTTATATTCTTGTGATTTTTGGTGGACCAGCATTTGAGTTCTATTTCACTCATGTACTTTCTCTTCTCTTCTGCAATCGGTATGACCGGTAGGATCAACGTTTTGTAGTGATGACCTTCCCGGGCGTGTTGGTGTCACCACAAAGCGATAGTTCTGGGCATAAGACCCCGGTGATTTGCAAACAAAAAAAGGGATCTTACACAATCTGGTCTTCAACTCCTCAAAAGCAAACTCGCACTCAAAGGTCCAACTAAATGCTCTTACCTTCCTTGTAAGAGAAGTAAACGAAAGGGCTATCCTCAAAAAATCCTTAATAAATCTTCTGTAGTGGTCTGCCAAACCCAGAAAATTACGGACCTCTGCGACTGACTTCGACCTTGGCCAATCTCTGATCGCCTCAATTTTCTTTGGGTCAACGACAAGTCCATCTTTACTAAATACGTGACCCAAAAATGCCATCTCTGAGTGCTAGAACTCGCACTTAGAAAATTTAGCATCTAACTGATTCTGCCTAAGAGTGCTCAAAACTGTCCCGAGGTGCATGACATGCTCCTCCTTACTCCTGGAATCATTAGGATATCATCAATAAAAACAATCACGATTCGGTTCAAAAACTCTTTGAACACCCTGTTCATCAGATCCATAAGTGCAGATGGGGCATTGGTCAAACCAAACGACATAACCACAGACTCGAAGTGTCCGTATCTGGTACTAAACACTGTCTTCTGGATGTGCTCATCTTGAATCCTCAACTGATGATATCCTGACCTCAGATCTAACTTAGAGTATGCGCAAGACCCCTCGAGTTGATAAAATAAATCATCTATCCCAGGGAGAGGATATTTATTCTTGATAGTAAGTTTATTCAACTCTCGGTAGTCAATACACAACCTCAAACTACCGTCCTTTTTTTAAAAAAAAAACACTGGAACTCTCCACGACGACGTACAATGTCTGATGAATCCCAAATCAAGCAACTCCTACAACTGAATCTTTAACTCAGCCATCTCTCTGGGAGCCATGCGATAAGGAGTCTTGGCCACTGGTGTAGATCTAGGAATAAGGTCAATCTGAAAATAAATCTCTCTGGAGGGAGGAGCACCGAATAGCTTCGCGGGAAAAACATCGGGAAACTCACATACCACTGGTACCTCCTGCAAACTTGCTTTGGCTTCCGCATGCAACAGTACCAAGAAGGAGGGGCACCCTTTTTTGACATGCCTCATAGCTTTTACTGACGAGATGATCAATTTGGAAACCTCTTTCAAACCTCGAAAGTTAATGAGAGACTGATCATGTCCTTTTAGCTGAATCTCCTTAATTCTGCAATCTATCTTGACATTCACGTCAGTTAGTCAATGCATGTCCCAAATCAGATCAAACTCCGCAATCGGTAAAAGGAATGCCTCTTCCATAATTTCCGCTTCTCCAAATAATATTGGCGCCCTACACTTGCAACTGATCTGCATCACTGAACCGTTAGACATTATGACATCTAATAGAGTCGAGTCGATGATGACTCCTAGGCCAAGCTTACGAGCAAAAGATTCCGCTATGAACGAGTGTGATGCACCCGTATCAAAGAGCACTTTTGACGGTATGCCATGAACTATGAGGATACCTAATATGCAACTTATGTTATTTAATTTAAGTGTTGTTGGGTGAAGGAGAAATAACATTTTAAATACTAAAGTCCTAAACCTGTCACCACATCCTCCTGCTCCTTGGTCTCCTGCTGGCCAAGACCATAAGCTCGAGGTTGAACCAGACTACATCCTGGAGCTGTCTTCGGGTTAGCAACCACCACTGCCTTCCTTTTATCGATCCTACTCGAACAGCCATGCTCGAATTTCGACTAAAAGTCATAATACAGTACAAGTGTTAAACTTACAAGGAAAGATCCTGGATAAAAGAAAATCACCAAGCATAAGGTCAAATTACCTGATTACCTGCATACTCTGGAAAATTTCGCGCAATGTGTCCAACTCTCTGACATTTGTAACAGACACCTGATGCTACCAAACATTCTCCATAATGATGACTATTGCATTTATGGCAAAGAGGGTAATCTCTGGGCTTGCCCCAAGACTGATTGCCCTACTTAAAATCAGTCTTTCGCTTCTTACTCCAGCGGTCCCTTGACTGATACTTGTCCTGCTGAAACGATGACCCACCCTAAGGCCGCTTGGGGCAGAAAGTATCGCGCTTTTGAACTTGCTGCTGGTCGGCCTCTAATCTCCTTGCCGTATCCACTAGACTCGTGTAATCGACGTTGACCATAGTCATCAACGAATTTCTCAAAGTCTCGCAGACCATCAACAAAATGGTTGCTCTTCTCAGCCATTCTTGTCATGGCGTCGCCTAGGCGTCACGACGCCCTATTGTAAACAAGGCGTTTGACGTTTTTTTTTACAAAAATATGGGAATAGACTGCGGTTTATATATAAACCGCAGTCTATTCTATGAACCCGAGCATATACTGCGGTTATTTTAAAACCACAGTTTATTCCATGAACCAGAGAATAGACTGCGGTTCATATATAAACCGCAGTCTATTGTAGGGGTCAGTGTAGAATACACTGTGGTTTATATATAAACCGCAGTCTATTCTCCAATCGACTGCGGTTTATGAAACAACCGCAGTCTATGCCATGAACCCGAGCATATACTACAGTTATTTTAAAACCGCAGTTTATTTCTTGAACCAGAGAATAGACTGCGGTTTTTACAATAACCGCAGTTTATGCTAGAATAGACTGCGGTTCATAGATAACCGCAGTCGAAGCGCAAATAAGGAAATAGACTGCGGTTTATAAAACAACCGCAGTCTATAATTCATGAAATAAACTGTGGTTGTTTGATAATAACCGCAGTTTATTCTACCCTGAACCATAGAATAGACTGCGGTTTATGCATAAACCGCAGTCTTTACTAACTATTTTTAAATTTTAACCGTGAGCAGTAAAAATCTAGTGTTTCCCCGAGTTTTTGGTTCTTCTTTTTACGCTCGCTGCGCTTTGCGAGAAACTCTAAAGACGATTTTGTTCAAGTTTCTGCTCTCCTTTGCTTTGATTTGACGATTCTTCTTCGGCAAAACTAATATTCTCACTTAAGTATACTATTTCTTAATACCTTTTCTCGGTTTTTGAATTTTTGATCTCTGTGGTGTTTGCTAAACTGCTAATGTTTTTATTATTATTAGTTTATTACTTTATTAGTAGACTAGTAGTAGTACTGTAGTAGTAGTAAATTATTAATATAGACATGTAGTATAAACACTGTGTTCAAGTTTCTGCTCTAGTTGCTATTCTAAATGTATATGAAGTTATAAACAACATAATGTGCCGAAATATTGCAGTTTAACCCCTATTATACATGTCTAAACCTCCTGAGTAACATACTAACATAGTAACATATATATATTTATATGTGTGAATTGTGATTGTGTGGTAGTAACTAGTAGCTCAATATCATTGCAGTTTTGTATGAATTTTGTTTAGGTTTTTTGTATAGTTTAGGTTTTTTTTAGGGTTTTACAGGAAAATGTCGGATAATGGATCTTCATCGAGATCAACAAGAGGCTTCACGAAAATTAATGAACTGAATAAGCTTAGGCTAGATGGGAGGAAGCTTATTATTTCTTTCCGCGATGATGACCGTATTATTCCCGGGCCTGAAACAAATAAATTGATGAGTTATATGAGATCTCTTGTGAAGTGTTATGTGTCAATTACATATGTTGCATGGAAGGATGTTGATAAACAAATTAAAGATCAAATATGTGCAGAATTAAATGTACGTAACCTTGTTATCAATGATTACATATCTTTGGTGTTTTAGTTAATTTTTAATTGATATTATCTATTATTTTCAGATTTATTTTGATAATATTGATGGTCATTACAAGACATTAATGAAAAGCATGTGTGAAAGTTGGAGGACTTGGAAATCCGAACTTTTTATCAATTATGTAAAAAGTGTTGATTTGGAGCATCGATACAATGTTCCTGTCAAGTATAGTTTTATTACTGCCGAAAACTGGAGAGTTTTTGTCGACCATCGCACTACTACAGAATATAGTTATGCGTTCTTATTAAATTCAATGTTTTATTTCATTCTTTAACTTTATAACTTATAAGCAAATTAAGTATTATCAAATATTTATTTTTTTAGGAGAAATGTAAGGTTAATACTGAGAGAGCAAAAACACAAGACCTTTCATACTACTTCCAGAATGAGTTATTCTGGATTAGAAAAAAGAATGGTATGCTCTTTACTTCTCTCTCGTTTTTTGTATTTTAAAATTTGGTTTCTTAATTATTTGTATGATAATTTATTTTTATTTTATTGTCAAGGTTGAACAAGGTTAAACTGCACCAATTTCACGTGCGGAGTTATGGAAAACCGGTCATAAAAGAAAGACTGGTGAATACATTAGTAAAGATGCAGCTGAATTGACATCTAAAATGATAAGTGTAAATGAATCATTTCATCATTTGTAAATTATCGATAGTAATATTTCTTGAGAAGTATATTTTCTTATCTGCAATTCTGTTCCAATATTTATTACTTTTGTTTAGGGCGAGTTGTCGAGCCAAGAGTCCCAGAGTGCTGAAACAGTATCACAAGGAAGAAATTACATCCTTGCATCTGTTTTAGGCCAAGAACATCCGGGCAGAGTTAGAGCTGGTGACAAGTTTTCCACCATTACAAGATTTTTCAAGAATGATAGGCGGAGCGAGAGGACACCAATAGCTCGTATTGAAGATGTTGAAGTTATAGTACAAGAAAGATTGAGCCAGCAACAAGAATTATGGATACAAAAAGAACAAACACAACAAGAATTATGGATTCAAAAATAACAAGCGCAACAAGAATTATGAAGACAAAAAGAACAAGCGCAACAAGCCGAGATTAGTAGTATGAAGAATCAAATTGAAGAGCTTATGCGCATGTTTAGTGCTAGAACTGGAACAAGTGTTGCACTTCCAGTTGCACAAGTATTATTATGTTTAAATATTTATACTTTTATGAAATGTTATGTTCTGTTTTTGTTGCGCAGGTAATTAACTACTTTTTGTTATTTTTTGGTTTCTCAGCCGGAGCATGAATCCAAGTCACATGAACCTGAGAGTAGTCAGAGTAGACATGAACAATTATCTTCTACGGTATTATAATTTATAATATTATTTTTGACTTTTATGTAATCAATGAATTCAATATTGATGTCCACATTCCACAATATTAATTTTTTTATTTTCACAGGCTAGTGAGACTGAGACTACAAATGAATTCATTGATATCTTGCCCAGTTTTATAAATAAGATGGAGAATGAAGATAAAATAATATCTGTAGTGTTAGATTCAACAGTATTTGGCAGTGTTGAATCAACATGTACGTACTTTGAAAATGATTGGAGCTAACATCATATTAACATGCATTGAGTGAGTATTGTGCATCTGACTACTGAGTATCAAATATTACAAAATTAAGAATTTTTATTAATATATAAATTGATTTTGAATTTACATGTTTTTGCAGGTACATAGACTCACAATTAAAGAAATTTACATACAATACTAGTGTATATTGTCATAATCCACATGCCATTTTTGCTATTGATGATGACTATGCTAAAGAACATTCAAAAATACGAGTTGAAGATCTAAAAATCAGGCTTAGGACGCTTAGTCAACTCCAATCAGATTCTTTATTATTTGTGCACTATAATAGATTGTAAGTATGAAAAATCTTTGTATCAAATATCAATAATTATTACTATTTTTTATTCTAATTAAGTTATTAATTATTTCAATTGTTTCACAGAGAACATTGGATGTTGACTATTATTGATTATAATAATTATACAGTTTATTGGCTTGGTCACATAAATAATGACATTCGTGATGATATTAAAAATGACATTACAAAGTAAGTTTATTAATGAGTTATTTACTTACTTTCCTATTTGGAATTCAGATTTTGCTATGAACTAATTCTTTTTATATTTTATGAAGTGGATTTAAAGATTTAGCAAAAGAGCTGTGTACCAGTTTTAAAAAACTAAAAGTTACAAAGTTGATTTCGGTAAGTTTTAGAATTATAGCCTATATGAGTATATGTATTGTAATTTAAACATTTGTAATTAAAATACTTACCAATTGTTTATTTGTGTTACTGTGTAGTGCCCAAAACAACCAGATAGTATTCAATGTGTGTATTATATTATGTACTACATGATTGATATAGTTGATGCTCTTAAAATTGGGCCAATGCCATCATTGGTAAAGGTATGTGACTTATGTCTACTCGACTGTCTAGTGCATGTAGATTGGTAATAATTATGTTGAATTGATTTTAACCATTTTTGTTTTATTGCAGATCTATTATGGAGTGATACAGTTTTCACCGGAGAAAATAGATAATATTAGAAATAAGATTTATCATTATATAATCACTAATTGTGTTTCATGAATCATGATTTGATTGACAAATGACAAATGTATTTTTGTATTGCTAAATTTATCATGGAGTGTCTTGTCTATACTATAGAAGTAGAACAAATGAAAATGGTCTTATGGTCTTGTTGACTCTTCTAAATGAGCATGTCTTTGAGAGTTCTTTAAATTGTTCATTGTGATGATTTCTTTAGCCGTTATTTATTTAATTGTCGCGACATAACTCTGCAATCTATAGGTCCTGTTTGTGAAAGATGCAAGACCAAAACAACAACACTCTTGCTCCATCCATTGGTAGCAATGACATTGATCCAAAAACGGATCCTAAACGTAAAGCAAAGTCAAATGATTCTGGTTGGAAGTATGATCATTGACCCAACCTAGAAGATAAAAATACAGTTAAATGTAATTTGTGTCGTAGATTGATAAATGGTGGTATCAAAAGGTTGAAGCAACACTTATGTGGCGGGTATGGAGATGTATCGAAGTGTTTGAAGACTACTTCTGAAATAGCAGCTGAGATGTATTCAGCTTTAAATGCTAAAAAAGGACAATGTGCATCTGACTGTTGATAATGACAATGAGAGTGACCAAAAAAGAGAGCCAACAGAGTCACAAAATGTATCCCCGACATTATTTACAGCTAAAACGTCATTTGTCCCAAGTTCTGGGACAAGTGACAAAAAAGAAAAGTAATCCACTTGCCACAAAAAAGGGGGCTTATGGATGCTCTTGTGAGTCGTGCTCCTGAAGATGTAGTAGATGATAGACATGCAAAAGGTCCTGCACAAACTACTATCGAGAGATGTTTTAGAACAGCTGAACAGAAAAAGAGAGTTGATAGTTATGTTGCTGATTGATTATATGAATGTGAAATGCCATTCAATGCTGCAAAGACACGAAGTTTTGAAGTCATGCTTGAAGCAGTTAGACAGTATGAGCCTGGTTATAAAGACCCTATTTATCATGATTTGATAGTCCCATTGCTAAAAAATACAAAAGATAAAGTTATGGAGATGAAGACAAACTATCAAGCGTACTGGAGGAAATATGGTTGCACACTTATGTCAGATGGTTGGACAGACAAGAGAGGGAGATATTTGATCAATTTCCTAGTCAACTGTCCAGAAGGATCCTATTTTATGGGTTCCGTAGATGCATCCAGTCATATTCAAGATGCTACAATGTTATCAGAGTTGCTTGATAGTAAGATTAGTAAGATAGGAGCAGAGTGTGTTGTTCAAGTAATTTTTTGGTATCATTAATTTAGTAATTTCATATTTCAAGTTTAATAGTATACAACTTTCAATAATTACAAATGTCTGCACTCTGCAGGTGGTGACTGACAATGCTTCTAATTACAAGGCAGTTGGTAAAATTTTAATGGAAAAAAGACCTACATTATTCTGGACTCCTTGTGCAGCTCATTGCATTGATCTCATGCTAGAGGATATTGGCAAGCTACAACAGAACAAAACTGTGATAAGAAAGACACGAATGATTACAAATTTCATCTACAGACACACTCGTTTACTTGATGCAATAAGGACTACTATAGACGGTGATCTAGTGAGGCATTCAGTAACTAGATTTGCAACATCATTCCTTACTCTACAAAGTATGCTTAAGCATGAGGAGAAGCTGAAATTATTCTTTGTGTCGCCCTCGTGGAATGCCGCTAATTTGACAAAAACTGAAGCCGCAAAACAGATTGTTGAAATAATACTTTCAACCAATTTTTGGAATGGAGTAAGAGATTGCCTAAATGAAGGAAAACCACTGATTGCCGTTTTGCGATTAGTAGATGGAGATGAAATGCCGGCTATGCCTGAAGTATATGCTGCAATGGAAGAAGCCAAACAAAAGATCAAACAACATTTTGATAACAAAGAAAGATTATTTAAAAAGATTATTGAGATTGTTGAAAATAGATGGACAAATCAAATGGAGCAAAAATTGTATAGTGTGGCTTTGTTTATAAATCCAAGCAAATATTTTGAATACGAGAAACAAAATAATGATGATGCCTGAAAATTTCAAGATACTTTCAATGATGTTATTGCAAGACTAGTGCCCGATCAATAATTGCAAGACAAGATTGCCCAGCAAAGTACTAACTACAAAACATCTCAAAATAGTTTTGGAAAGCCTATGACTATTAAGCAACGAAGCACCTTAAATCCAAGTAAGTATTATTTATATTTTTATTTTTTCTTAAATTATTTATATGTCAAATAATTTATATTTGTCTTAAATGAATAGTGGACTGGTGGGGTGCACATGAAGGACCAAATGTTGACCTTACAAAGGTAGCATTGCGCATAATTGACTTATGTTGTTCTTCTTCTAGTTGTGAGTGCAATTGGAGTAATTTTGAGTTTGTAAGTATACAAATATTCAATAAAAAATTTAATATTTTATATTTACTAATTTACCAATAAGTTTGAAATTATCTTGATTCAGATTCACACAAAAAAAGAAATAGATTGGAACATCAAATGTTTAGTGAACTTGTATACATCTAATATAATCGTCGTCTACAAGCACGATTCCAAGAAATACGTGAAAATGGAAGAAATTACAACCCTTTGGTGTTTGACGAGCTCGACTGGAGTAGTGAGTGGATGGTGAACAAACCAGAGGAAGCTCTAGTTTTTGATGATGATAATCTCACATGGGATGCTGTAGAGAGAGCTCTTGGAATTAAGGCTCGAAATTTACGAAGTGGAGTTGGAACTAATCGTCAAATAAATGAACTAATAGCTCAAGGGGATGAAGATTTAGATCATTTTGTATTTGCCAGTGGTGATGAAGATATTTAAGATAATTATGGGCAAATGATGAGTACCTCAAACCAACCAAACACATGCAATGTCAATGACGACTTACTAGATGATGATTCTAGTTGATCTTTTATGATTATTTAAAGTTTATGTTAAAAATATTATTCATGCTAATATGCTATTGTGCAATGGATAAAAACATTTTGGATTTGATCACAATACTAGACTATGATATTTTTGTGTTTCCTTTTTTGTTATTGCTTTCTCTGAAGTCTGTCTTGAATCTTGACCATTGATTGCCATTGTTTTTTCTTACTGTTACATGCTTACTGCTTCATGGTATTTGATAATTGAGATATGTCATAGGTATGAATGTATTGAGGTTTGAGAATTGAGGATTTGAGATATCATGATTCATGAATACATGATATTGGAAGTTTGAACATTTGTGCTTGCTACTTGTCTACTTCTTGTCATATCATGTGTTGAGAATTGAGATATAAATATATCAAGAATTCCTGATATTAGAAGATTCAGAAGCTATGCTTAGTTGCTAACTGCTATGCTTAGTTAGTTGTTAACTGATATGCTTAGTTAGTTGCTAACTGTTATGCTTAGTTAGTTGCTTAATGCTAACTGTTTATATATCAGAAGCTATTCTTAGTTGCTTACTGCTAACTACTAGTCTGCTATGAAAAAAAAAAAATCTCTGACTGTGTTGTTACTTGGTAAACATTATCTCAAAAAAAAATGGAGCTTTAGACTGCGGTTATTATAATAACCGCAGTCTAAAGTATGACATACATGCTATAGATTGCGGTTATTATAGTAACCGCAGTCTATAGACGAATATAGACTCCGATTATTTTCAGAACCGCAGTCTATACTATTAAGGATATAAGCTGTGGTTATTCTATTAACCGCAGTATATATCCTGCAGAGAATATACTGAGGTTATTATAAAACCGCAGTCTATAACATGTATACTTTAAACTGCAGTTATTATAAAACCGCAGTCTATATCATGTGTACTATAAACTGCGGTGTTTATAATAATTGCAGTCTATATCCTTCAGAGTATAGACTGCGGTTATAATAATAACCGCAGTCTATATACTGCCTTTTTTTTAAAAAAAAAATGGCGCCTTGCGACTTGCTCGCCTTAGTGTCGCCTAGGCGTCTGCCTTGACGCCTAAGCGTCAAGGCGCCCAGCGCTCGCCTTGGTTCGCCTTGACGCCGAGACAAAAATGTTCTCAGCTTCATCACCCTGCATCGAGCCCGCATAGCGAGATAAATGAGTAAGTTCTCGCTCGTACTCGGTAACAGTCTTATCCCCTTGGAAGTGCCTGAGATATTTCTTTTAGAGGCCTCGACGAGCGGAAGGGGGCACAAACTAGTTTGTTAGAGCCCTAGAAAAATCGCTCCAAGTATACATATCTGCTGTACGACCTGATAAATATAGAGGTTAAGGTCACATTACGCCACACTAAATAAATAATAATTTCTAATAGAAAGGATAATTTACTAGATGTCTTAACGGCAGGATCATGTGCTAGATACTTAGTCCACCAAATTTTCGCCTCACCCCGAAGGAGGAAGGTTGTCAGTGGAACCTTTTTATTTTCCGGACACTCCATAACATTCAGCAAATCTTTGATGTTTGCAATACAGTCGTCTGTATCCATCAGAGTTCCATCTCCACTGTAATTGGAAGGGTGGAGGTCTATGAAATCCCTCAAGTATTGATCCATACTGATCTCTATGACTACCGGTGCAGGGACTGGTGCGGGAACTAGAGCTGAGATCCCTGCAGGCTGACCTCTCTAAAATTCCAATAATGCGACAGCTACTTCCTTGGCCATCTGGGTTGCCAAATTAGTCGGTTCTGTTGCTTCTGGTGTGGGTGACGCAGGTGGCACATTAACATCACTCATGACAATATCAGGAATAGTGTTCTGTCGTGAGGGTTCCCCCGCTTCCCTGGATCGAGGCGCCTAAAGGACATACAAAAAGGAATTATTATTACGAATAATATATCTGAAAAATTTGCTACTGAAAGCATTTTCATACACCCGCGTAAAGCTAAGAGTTGGACTAATTCGATGACTCTACTGACGAGAGTTTGACTCAGACAACCCTATTATTGTGAATTTTTTGGGTCTAGGGGTCCTAAACTGGCTCTGACACAAATTTGTAACACCCCAAGCTATTTTAGCAGGAAATCAGCAGTCTGGCCGGGCACGCGATAAAATGTAAACTAACAGTATATAAACTGGTATAAAGCAGATAAAGTTAGCAAGTGTTAAAATGAAACATATAATAGATGCAATGTAATGAAAATCTATTAGTAAAAGAGTACTTTGCAATGCTGAATTCACAGAGTCAACTAAAACTGAATAAAACACTATGAAATTGAATTATTGACAATCTGTAATAAACTGGTACATCAAAATAACTGGAGTATAATAACACATATTGTCTGGAAGTAAAAAACGGTACAATAACAAAATAGTATAACTGAGATGACTGACAACAGCGATGACTGCACCGCTTATCCTATGTAAATCTCCTAACCTGAGCCCCCTATAAAAACAAGTTTCAAATGAGTCAGGTCCAGTAGAGAGTAAGAAAACTACTCTTTCTAGCAACACTTAAAGAAAAATATTATAAGTGAATACTACATGAATTTAAAGCTATGCATAATTTTTCTAACATTAATCGTGACACTTGAGATCATGGTCTGACATAGAATCGTCCTATCGTGCGATCTGACACATTCTTTTCTTAATTTTATAAATGGTTGATTTCTGAAAATTTGGAATTATGACTGTTGTAAGTGTTAAGCAGTTTTATTAACATATTATTAACACTTGTCACCAAGGTCGACTGTGCACAAACTAGTAACTGCAGTGTGAGTGGCAAACCTAATGGTGCCCTGAACTGGATGTTCCTCATGTGGACACAGTCTCCTATACGAGGAGTTTCATATCTGTAACAAGGGACCCTGAGCTGAAACTCGAGTGGTGGCCTACTGGCCTTGAAATCACAGTGGTGTGCCTCCACTGGAATCACGAGGGTAAAACCCTTCTCGCCACTTTTCTGAAATAACTTAGACTAGTGTTCAGTAAGTCAAACACGGAGTAGCGCTCGAGGCAAAATTATTGGGCTTAGGGTTTTCATGATACTGAATCTGCTAACTTAGCCTAAGCGCATACCTACCCCGTTGACTTGGTTCTGACTCTAGGAACTTGTAATATCTAAGTGAGTAAACCAACATAGTTAATGCATGAATTAAAAAAATCTGAACTGTTAGACTAAAATGAGTCGTGTTTCTTACCGCGGTATTTCGACCCTCGTACACGCGACAAGGCGACATGATCCCCTTCAAATAAATATGTCCCCCACAAATTCCTGAAATCCAACGTCCACCCCCCAAAAATCTAAAATCCACAATGACCCTAATTTAAGCGTTTCCCCTCTTAGGGTTTTTCGGTGGAAATACTCATGAATCATGATGACAAAATAATTTTTTATGGAGGAAAAATAACATAAACGGAAACATTACCTCGATTCAACAATGGTTCGATCCATAATATACGACTGATTTCTGATTGGGGAGGTCCAAGTTCTTCGATTCCTGAAGTCGAGAGCGAGAGGAACTTTGGGTAAACGAATTTGACATCTAATGCTGATGATCTCCCTAAGAGGAACAAAAGGATAGATGAACAACACTCACCGGAACCGAAAATAGTGCTTCAGACACTCTTCCTGTTAGTTATGGTTGAGGTCGAAACTCTAACGTCACTCAGAGAGAAGAAGAAGAGGCTGTCGAGGACTTCAAAGGAGGGAGGAATGATCGGTTAGGGCTCCGACTGCAGTTTTTGCAAGCGATTCCAGAAGAAGGCGGGCGGAAAGTGAGACGGCACCAGTGTGAGTGCAGGAGAACTAAACTGCTCGACTCCGAAAAAATTAGAGCGTGGGGGAAGGTTTGCAGGAATTTAATCGGGTGACGTGGGTGACGGTGTGGTTACTATCACCAAACCGACGAGTTTTTTTTATTTATTTTTGATTACAATATCACTAATTTTCCTAATACTATGAAAGCTAATATTTTTGCTACACAAACTCGCGCGTAAAATTAAATCGTCGCGACCACCGCGGATTAATAATCATTTCATGCCGACACTTCAATATTTATTTTTCATGCATAATAAAACAATTACAATAAATTATTACCTCCATAAGTCGACGGCTCGATCAATTTTGTTCCCGACCGGGCTCCGAAAATTTAAATTACACGCGACGTTAATATTTAGGGCGTTACACATCAGAACATGTAGCGGATGAAGCCTTAGATGGTGATGATACTGTAGCTGCTGAAAATGATGGCTATAGAAAGATCCTTCCATCACATCTCCATAGAGCATATAGATACAACAATGACCACCCTCTGCGTCAGATGATTTAGAACCTGCATGATCCAGTGAAGACAAGGGCAGGTACACCTAATGAAATGTTTTTCTTTAGTTTTATTTCACAGATGGAACCCAAAAGCTTTGAGGAAGCAAACCGTGATCCATAATGGATCATTGCTATGCATAATTTAAAAGACAAGTATGAATAGCTAGTAGAGAAGCCAAGATCCCATCCTATAATTGGTACCGAGTCTATAGGTACAAGCTAGACCCTAATAGTGTGGTTGTAAGAAACATGCTAGACCCTAATTGGTTGTAGGGGATTGTTTCTCTATTCCCTCTATGCATAAATCAACCAAAATAATCATGCCCCAAACAAACTCAAACCTTCCTCATGATCAAATGTGCACCACTTAACAAAACAAACAAGAAAATTTGTAAGAAGAAACAAGAAAAAATTGCTTAATCATGCCATAATGCTTCTATCGAAGTACCTCTAAATATATTTCGTGCTCCACGACAACGATGACAAAAACATGATGCACAACAAGAGTACCGATCACAAATAATTGTGAGTTTTCACTCGAGGGTTTATCTTATCCACAAGGAGCTCGGAAAGTATCCATCGACGTTGACATCATTAGCAAATTAAGCTAATTCAATTAAGGGAGATGATTTATACTTCAACCATGCAATTAACAAATTAAACTAAAGTCTCAACATCACCGAACTTATCAATCACAAATCTTTAACACAAACAAGTTTTCATTGGCATCATTATGAGTGTCAAAGCATTCATAACCGGATACACAAATCAATTAAACTCCAAGTTCAAGAAAGGACATTACAAGAACAAGAATGTTTAAGCAATTGTACCACAAAATAGAGAAAGAAACAAGAGATTTCTCCTTGGTAGTAAAACGAGAAGCACGGATTGGTCCTCCGTCTTCAAAAACACCGTCGCGATTATCTCCCGATGTCTTGGAGGAGTTGTTGCCAACCTCCTAATTTTCGTCTTCTTTTGAAAAGGTTTCCAAACTTCTCTTTCGTCGATAATCTCCAAGAAACACCTTGAAAGCTTGATCAGCACCTTGATTTCTAGAATCACCTTGCAATTGGAGGAAGCTTGATAATGGAAGAAAATGGCTTGAGGGAGTGAAAGGAGATGGAAGGAGGTGAATCCCGCTTCTTCGATGGAGGCGACTGAAGTTCTGGGCGAGCCCCAGGGTTCAGATGCCATGAAGAAGCCCCAACATCAGAATAAATAGTGTCAGAAAAATATGCACGCACGTGCGTGCACATAAGATCACACAGGCGTGCACGATGGAAAACAGGATGGTACTAAGAATAACAACAACGGTCACCCATAGGCTGAATAGTGCCAACACTCGCGTGTGAGAAGAAAATGCACGTGCGCTCACTGATCTCTGTATTTTAGGCCATTTTTAGGCACTGAACACGCACACGACCAATACATTGAGTGCATGCTTATGCATGAAGAAATATGCACACACACCAAAACTGCTATAGGAAATCACTCAATCAGAAAAGTGCATGCACACATTTGCGCATAAGAACGCACGAGCGTGCGTTAAGGAATTTTTATATAACTTTTACTAAAACTTGAAAAATGACAACACATGCACTAAAACACAAATAACGCCCAGATTCTATGAAACAATCCTAATGAGGAATCGTATATCAAACACACATAAAAGACGGTAAAAGCAATGAAAACCATGCATAATGTGAGGTAAAATTGCTATATAAAATATGTGTATCACTTATGTCTTTTTATCATTAACAAATTAATGTCAAAAATATATAAATTATCAACTAATAAATATGTTGAAAGTTTAATATTTTTGTAATACAAAATAAGAAAGTATAGTTTAGAAAAATAAATAAATAAATTTGATTATAAGTAACAATTATTAAGGAGAATGACATAATAAATTCATTCAATTTATGCATATATCTTTCACTATTATAAGGAAAAAGTTGTCTTTGGTGAAACATTCAAAAATACCAATTATGCCCTCATTTTTATATTTTAATGACTTGACATATATTATAATTTATTTCAAAGAAATTAAAATACAATGTCCATTCAAGTAATTACACTATCAAAAAATTAAACGTAATGAAGAAAATCTATTTAAATTCAAAAAGTTTTTTATTAGAGCTCATACACCTACTATGGTAGGTTGTCATTAGACATGTCAGCGGTCTATTCAAGGAAGGTTGCCATTAGACATATCAGTGGTATTTTCGAGGTGATGACATTAAATCAATCAACTTTATTAAAGTCAAAATTAATATTTTTAGGTCAAAACGTATATTATTTTACAAAATAAAAATTGTAATATTTATGTATATTTTTTTACGGTCATTTTGAGTACTCATATGTATATGTTACGAACGAAACCCGCCTTGATGGGGCGGCGAAACCCGTCGTCGTCAGTCGGGTTTTGCCCCCATCCATTTCCTGGATGCGGCCGAAGGCCGCCCAAGAGCATCGAGCCGGGGCGGGCGTAGCCCGCGGTCGCCAGCCTGGTACTGTCGCGCCTGGACGTCGGTGCGGAGCCCCGTGTCGACCACTCGTATAATATAATACATATAAGTGATTTAAACATATAGTGCTAACATAATATAAAATAAAATAGGGGACAATGTGTTCAAAGGTATTGTCTGCTGATATATTGGAAAAAATTGAATATGTTGGACTATATTTTACAGAAGGTTATAATCAATATTTTATGAAAAAAATATCATTTTGCCTTCAAAAACGGCATGTCGGCAGACATTTAAAGCAACGATTTTTATGCCTTGAATGTTTTCTAGTTTATGTTGAGATGTTACTTGTTATTCAGAGATATTCATGGGACAGCGGTGCTGTTCTGACTTAAGTATCTTAAATTAAATGTACAACATTGGACTCGCGGGGGACAATCCGAGTGGGAGCGCTGGTCTAGGGGCGAGAGGGATTGCAGGTTCGAGTGTCACCGTGGGGTCCACTCGTCGAAGGCGAGAGGGGGTGCAGCGGAGTAGGCGAGACCTCTCTCGTGACGCCGGCTGGCCCTTGGCGGCAGGATGACTCTCGCAAGACAGGAGACTCGCGAGACGAGCAGGTAGGCTCGTCTCGCCCGCTGGCCAATTTCTCACTCGCCGTATGAGAAAAAAAGTGTTTTTACCTTCTTACCCCCAAGGGTGATTTTACTTTTCCCCAAGCTAGTGGCCAAAGGAAGTTTCTGCTGGCCATGGTGGATTACTTTTCAAAATGGCTGGAGGTGAAGACGTTGGCTAAGGTGACAACGCAAGTGGTCAAAAATTTCATATGGGGAGAGATCATCTGCAGGCATGGGCTTCCGCTAGCCATCATCACTGTTAATGAACCACAATTCGCTAGCAGGGAATTCGTGGATTTCTGTATCCGGCTGGGCATAGACCTCCGTTTCGCCTCTGTTCATCATCCTCAGAGCAATGGACAGGTGGAAGCGGCAAACAAGATCATCGTGAATCTTTTGAAGAAGAAAGTGAAGAACTTGAGAGGAAGTTGGGTGGAACAGCTCACTTCAGTTTTCTGGACCTTGAGGACCACACCAAACACCGCCACGGGAGAGACTCCATTTAAACTCTCTCATGGCTTGGAGGCCGTCATACCGATAGAGTTCGAGGTCACATCCCCAAGAGTAGCTGATGCAAAGAAGGGAGACGAAGGATGGAAGACAGAGAACGAGGAGGAGCAAAAACTCTCTTGATCTGGTGGAATAACTTAGGGATTTGGCATTGATCCGGCAGGAAGAAATCAAGCGCCGGATGGCAAGATACTTTGACAAGCATATAAGGGTCAATCAATTCCAGAAGGGCGACTTAATTCTCAAAAAAGCAGACGCAGCAGGCAGATGAGTCTTAGTGGGAAAGCTCAATCCCAACTGGGAGGGTCCCTTTGTGGTGAAGGAGGTCCTGACGTCAGGAGGGTACCACCTCCAGGATGTGGACGGGGTACCCCTCGATCGTGCCCGATGCGGCGACGACTTAAAAAGATTCTACCCCTAATCTTTTTTCATCTTTTAATACTTGTAAATTTGTGGTGATCTTTTGATATAATGGAATCCCAGTTGTCTTCTTTCATGGCATGAGAGTGAAACGAATGGATGACAAGACCCCGAGCAGACCTGCTGACCAGGCTCTCACCTAGCTAGCAGCACTGTAGGCTCACTCGGTGGTTGGAGGTTGTTTGGAGAGGAGACCCCGAGCAGACCCGCTGACCAGGCTCTCACCTAGCTGGCAGGACTGTAGGCTCACTCGGTGGTTGGAGGTTGTTTGGAGAGAAGACCCCGAGCAGACCCGCTGACCAGACTCTCACTTAGCTGACAGGACTGTAGGCTCAATCGGTGGTTGGAGGTTGTTTGGAGAGGAGACCCCGAGCATACCCGCTGACCATGCTCTCACCAAGCTGGCAGGACTGTAGGCTCACTCAGTGGTTGGAGGTTGTTTGGAAAGGAGACCCCGAGCAGATCCGCTGACCGGGCTCTCACTTAGCTGGCAGGACTGTAGGCTCACTCGGTGTTTGAAGGTTGTTTGGAGAGGAGACCCCGAGCAGACCCGCTGACCAGACTCTCACCTAGCTGACAGGACTGTAGGTTCACTCGGTGGTTGAAGGTTGTTTGGAGAGGAGACCCCGAGCAGACCCGCTGACCAGACTCTCACCTAGCTGACAGGACTGTAGGCTCACTCGGTGGTTGGAGGTTGTTTGGAGAGGAGACCCCGAGCAGACCCGCTGACCAGACTCTCACCTTGCTGGCAGGACTGTAAGCTCACTCGGTGGTTGGAGGTTGTTCGGAGAGGAGACCCCGAGCAGACCCGCTGACCAGGCTCCCATCAAGCTGGCAGGGCTGTAGGTTCACTTGGTGGCAAGATAAGTGATAAGATTAGCTCAAAGAAAAATATCTAAACGTATGAGAGAACGAAGAAGGTTTATAGAGAACGAGTGGGAGAGATTGGTGAGATGTAAATGAGGATAGACATTCCCAACAAGCGCTCGGAATAGAGGATCTCGCCTATAGCGAGTAGGCGCTCGCTGGAAAAGGGCAGGCCTCACACAAAAGGTTAAAGAGGGATGACTTCTCACAAAAGCGGAATGATCTCCTGGGTCTACTCGCGCTGGATTGGTCTCGAGGCGAAGCGAGGAGAAAAGACCAAATGGTCTCGCGCACGGAGAAGGCGAGAAGAAGACTAACGACTCGCGCCCTAAACTGGTTCTTAAGCGAGATGGCTGGGAGCTCTACCTCGCGAGTAAAAACAGAGCAGAGGGTTATCCGCAATGAATAAAGTAAAATGAAAGGAAACGAACACAGAGCAAGGAGATGTAACAGAAGTTTCTATGTTCATTACAAAAAAAGGGGGATACTCTCCCATGAAAGAGCATTTCGATGCTCCAAAAAATAAGTATACAAGTAAAAGAAACAAAATTGGGGGGGGGGGGAGAGGTCTCAGGTCCGGCTGACGCTCCTTCACTCTTCACTGGAAGTAGAACCTTCTTCCGTCTTGCCATAAAGCTGGGGCACCAGGTCGCGGGCGGTGACCGTCGCGACATCTTCCTTAACAACCCACTGCTCCATCATCTTCAAAACAAGCTCGACCGTCTTGATATTGGCGTCTCAGCAAAGGTCATCGACCTCGTCCTATGAACAATGAGTAGGCGGGGGTGCTTGGAGCGGATCAGGATTAGAGTGAACCTGGGTGCTGTCCAGAAGGCGGGCGTTCTGAGCCTTTAAATTTCTGTTCTCCTCCTCCAAAGACGCTATGCGCAAACGCATCCGATCGGCCGTCTCGGCATCCTGCAAGAAGGCTATCAGTTAACAAAAAATTACGTGAATGAAACTAGCAAGGAGTGAAACTGGCAAAGGACAGTTAAAAGGCTTACCACGCCACCCTGGCTTTTGGCGAGAAGATTGTCAGCGACCGCCAACCTCTTCTCGAGATCGTTCGACTTCTCTCGCTCTGCTGCTAGTCCCGTCTCGGCTTCCTTCCACTTCTTGTTGTTGAAAACGAGGCGGCGCGAGACTCGGTGCGAGAGCTCTAGGGCTCGAAATTGGGCTTGGGAGGTCTTCAAGACGAGGTATCGCGACGACTCGTTGTCAAAGGGCTCCGTCCCAAGGCCTCCATAGAGCCCATAGCCGAGGGAGAAGGCGTGACTGGTGGGAGGGTCCCGCTCCGTCCATGAGGGAAGGAGAGTGGACACCGACAGTCGGTTCGAGTCCTTTTCCCACAGTAGGACCGGGTCGCCAGCATCGTCTTTTACCACAGACCCCATATTGTAGTTTTGATGCGAGGAAGGGGCTGAGCGATTGGAGGAGCCCGTTTCGCGAGGAGGAGGCTCGGCGGATTGAGCTGAAGTGGTGGCGGTTCGGTCGAGTAGTGCCGTCTCGCGAGAGGGCGAGACGGCTGGGGGCGAGGCGATTGCGATTCTTCCACTGAGATGGGGGTCAGAGATCCCGACATCTCTTTCCTTTCCTTTGGAGGAGTTCCCTTTTTCCCTTTCGGGAGCGACAACACCTTCTTCATCTTTTTCTTGGGACTGTGCCGAGAAGGAGCTACCTCATCTCCGGATCTTTTCTTGGTGGCGGGGGTCACCGATTCCTTCGCCGCCTCTGCCACCATGCTGGTGAGGGCGAGACCTTTGGACGACCCTGCATTGCTCAGGTAGGGGGGATGGACAGGGATAATCCTCTCTCCTGAACAAGAAAACGGTTAGAACGAAACAAGGGAATGGTAAACATAAGACTAAGGGAGCACGAGTGTACCTTCACCGGGAAAGACGGGAAGGAGCGAGTCGAGATCTCGCCTTAGGAAGTTGACTTCAAAATTCTTCCCCGCGAAGAAATCGCAGCGGGCTTTTTCCGCGCCCCCAACCTTGGGGGTCTCGTAATATATCTCGGCAAGAGATACTGAGGCGAGTGGAACGCCTCCCAGATTCCCGCGGATGAAGATGAAGCGGGCGAGCCAATGGTGGTTTTTGTTGGGGGTCTCGCATACCTTTAAGCCCGGGCCGGTGAAGTACGAGACGCCGTCATCTTTGGCGTGGTATATGAATAGTTTGCGGAAGACGGTGATGCTAAACTCGATGCGCTCGCGGCGCATGTAACTGGCGAATGCAACCAACACCGAGATGACGTTTGGGTTGAGCTGCGCGGGGAAGGCCCCAAAATATTTTAAAACCTGTTTTACCTCTGGCTAGAGGGGGAGTCTCAGCCCCGTCTCGAAGTGCGAGACGGGGAATGCGAGTTCGCCGGGATAGAAAGTATTGATCGACTCGCCGACCTTCGGCGGCCGAGACTCAAAACCCTCCACCAGGAACTCGCGGGTGAAGCGGCTATAGTCCTCCTCAGAGATTTTGCCAGGGGGAAAATCGTGGTCGGTGAATCTCCTGCCGCAACGGCTGCGACCCTCGCCCTCTTCAGCTTTCTTCTTTCCCATGGCAGGCGAGACGACAAAAGCAGAGGGAGGTAGAAAAGGGGGTGACGAGAGTAGGACGCGAGAAGAAGCAGGCGAGAGGAAGCATACGAGAATCCTGGATCTAAGATGCAACAGGAAGAGACAGCGCAAGCGTGAAACATTTTGATCTAGAGGGGGAGTATTTATAGCGGATGGAGATTGAAAAAAATGGGCGGGAAAACGTGAAGGGGGAAGTCGAAGGGGCAGCCCGACGTTTCGTTTTCCCTCTCTCTCTTGACCTCGAGGTGCTGAATGCCGTGGTGATCTTTCCAATGAGCCAAAATGAAAAGAAAAAGGTTGCAATTAACGCAGCTATAATAAAAAGCCCAACATGAAAGAGGTTAATAGAATATCATCATTAATTATTTCGTTCCACACGAGGCGAGCATCATATTCACGACACTTAAAATAATAAGTTATGATTACACAGGCGGGACAGTAAATTGGTAGTACCCACAGAATTACAAGACATAATTTAATAAGCGAGACGATTGAATAAGCGAAACGGGGTGAATGGTCCTCAGTTCTTGTGCCACCTTCAACGACCACCGCGAGACCCCACGCATGAGGGTCGACCAGGGATGTGAAAAGCGCGAACGACATCCAGACCGCGGCGCGCGAGACGGTGGTACTGGTCCGCCTCGCTTATAATGGCCTGGGGGTCAGTCTCATCTATTTCAACCCCAACATCGATCTCGGAGGAGAGGCGGGCGCGCTCAATTTCCAGCCAGTCAATGCGCCGGTTGGTGGCTTGCTTCTCCCGTTCCATCTCGCGGATAATGTGCGTATACTTTCGAAGCATCCCGGCCGTCCTGCGCTTCATCTACAGCGGATCACCCAGATAGTCTTCGATCTCATCTGGGTGAGGAGGAGGCGAGAGGGCGGGCGGCCCGGAGAAGTCCTCAGCGGCCGAGTCGATCTGGATACCTACACAAGAAAAGTTGAAGATCAGAATGCAGGATGGTCTCGCCAGAAGGCTTGGAGGCCGCGAGCTGTACGCGGATGAAAGGGCAAGGTTGATTCATTTACTTGGGATGCGAGAGTTACCCACAAGACGCGAGAGGTCGTCATTCTTCGCGATTGGGGGCGTCGATTGCTGAGGAGAGTCGGAGTCTTGATAATGTTGGTCAGTGACGTCAGGGGGATTCGCAGGCGGGGGGGAATAGGCAAGGTTTCCTTGAAAAAGCTCGAAGCTGGTAGGCGAGACTATAATAAGAAAATGAAAAGACGGAGGCGAGAGGAGGAATCAAGAAATCACCTGTCTCTCTCGAGAGGACGCGGGAGGAGGTGCATTGACTCCCAAGGGAGCTGAAGTAGTTGCATCGGTCGAGAAGGGGGGGGGGCAACCGTTTTTGCCTTCTTCAGGCGAGACAATGAAGGTGCAGAAGCGGGGGTGCGCCCCAGAGCAGGGGCCAGGGCAGCCACATTGGCCTTGTTTTGCTTACGAACCATCGCGAGGCGCTCGCGGAAACTCTGACTGTGAGACATGTTGATGTTAGAAAAGAGGGGGGGGGGGATCTCCATGATGAGATGGGGTCATATATTTATAGACTCCAGAGGGGGGTCCCGCCAAAAATTCTCTCGTGAATGAATCTCAACACCGCGAGCCTCGGTTGAACTTTCTTTCCGAGCTTGGGACAACCTCGAAAAGTGCGTGGATTGTGTTCAACCTTGGGCTCGCGAAGGACAATCCGAGTGGGAGCACTGGGCTGGGGGCGAGAGGGACTGCAGGTGCGAGTGGGACCATGGGGTCCACTCACCGTAGGCGAGAGGGGGTGTAGCGGAGTAGGCGAGACCTCTCTTGCGGCGCGGGCTGGCCCTTGGCGGCAGGATGACTCTCTCAAGGCAGGAGACTCGCGAGACGAGCAGGTAGGCTCGTCTCGCCCGCTGGCCAATTTCTCACTCGCCGTATGAGGAAAAAAGGTGTTTTTACCTTCTTACCCCAAGAGTGATTTTACTCTTCTACCCCCAGGTAATTTTACCTTTTTCCCTTGGTGGTCTGCGTATAGCCATTCAGAACAGCAGAGTTTGGCTGTTGGCATACCCAGTTCAGGGTATTTTGGTAATTTCAGGTCATTTCAGTTTGATTATTGGCAGGACAAACTCAGAGGCCTATAAATAGACCGATAAGGTGCCTTGAAAAGATTGTTGAACCCTTTCTATCTTCTTCCTCTATGGCACCTAGCTCAGCACTGGCTAGAGAGGGGGAGAACTTTTGATTCTTTCGGGTAAGAGGTGAGACCTCCGAGCTGAGACCCTCGGTCTTTTTCTGGTTCTGAGACTCACGTTGAGAGGACGGTTTGAGAAGAGTAGGTGTGAGCTGCAACTTAGGTCCGAACTGTAGGCGAAGTCGGGTTACTGACTTCAACATTAAATTTCATGCTTACCTAGTTTTATTCTTTGGATCCTTTTATCTCAAATCATATATAATACTGTGTGTATGCTTGATTTTGGTTAAGTTTGCTGATGTGTATGTTTAATTTTTCTCCGTACACATAATTTCTTCCATAATTGCAATAAAATATTTTTCTTTTAAAAATAATGTTTTGTAATTTCTGTCACAATTTTTGCACAGATGTTTGCAAAGGGCAAAGTATGATCTTGGTGAAGAAGCTGTGCATCGCTTTTCCTTACCAGCAGAGGATAAGGCAGCACTGGATCTTGCTGAATGGGTAGCTGGCGCTTTTAAGAGAGTGTCGGTATGTTGAACGGAGATTCAAATGTTTCTTGTACCACATGATCCTTCTTAATTTTGTTTAATCATGAAATTTTATTTGCGATGTTTCATTTTCTTCTTGTAAGGGTATTAAATTGGAAATTCCTAAGCTATTGTTTATAGGGGCATTTACTGGGACCTCCCCTCTAACTTTGAAAAAGCTACAGATTGCACCCCTCTTATAATTGTAATGTAAAAAACATCCCATGAATGTTACAAAACATAACATTTACCTCCCCTAAAATTCACGTTTCATAACATCCAGACACAAAAATACCCCCCTCAGAGTACATTTTCGGGGGGGGGGGGGGGGGGGAGGGGGGGAGGGGCTATATTTTGTGCATGGATGTTATGAAATGTGAACTTCAACCGAGGTAATGTTATGTTTTGTAACATTTATCAGAGATTTTTGTAATTTCAATAATAAGAGATGTGCAATCTGTAATTATGCTAACTTCCAGGAGAAGTTTTGGTAATTATTCCTTGTTTATACACAAGTGAAATGGATAATGAAATCTCTTTTCCTCATTGAATTTACTTCATTGAAATACGTTGGTTGTAACTTTTGTGTGCATTTTAAAAATGGGTTACATTTCAATGCTTGATTTTGATGTTAATATAAAGAATAAATAAGTAATTGATTCATATGAATAATAACTAATTGTTTTTTATTGATCAAGAGCAGCATGCATATGACTAGAATTTTGGAAATTTATTTGATACACATTGATGGAGAAGTGATGTGTTGCTAAACGGTATCTTGATGTTATTAAGATATATATATACAATAACTAATTGTTTTTTTATATTTGAGTGACTAATGAGTATTATGTGATTAGAGAATATTTTAAGACTTATAGGGTAAACTTTGTTAAATAATAATTTGATCATCTGTATTGTATGTGTAGAGAAAGCTCAAAATTTGTATGTATTGCTTGTGTATGTAAATACAAGGAGAGAATACAAATACATAGGAGGAAGAGAGAGAGAGAATAAATCCTATACAAGATGTGAGACTAAAGAGAAGAGAGCAAAAATGGGCCCAAAAGATGGGCCCAATACATGGGCTATTCTAACACTCCCCTGCATGCTGGAGCGTACAAATCGTATGCACCAAGCTTGGACAAGCATTGATAGAAGAGTGCATTGGGAAGAGCCTTTGTGAGGACATCCACAACATATTCCGACCCTGAGGACATGCTTTAGATCGAGCTTTTTCATTTGAACTTTTCCCGAATGAAGTGACAATCGACTTTAATGTGTTTTGTTTTTTCGTGGAAGACTGGGTTCTTGGCGATATATATAGCCGCTTGGCTGTCACAAAAGAGAAGAGCCGGTGACGGTAATTTTACACCCAGATCAGTGAGAAGACTCAAGCCACGTCAGTTCCGATACAACAGATGCCATTGCCCGGTATTCTGCCTCAGCTGATGATCGAGCAACGACCGCTTGTTTCTTGCTTCGCCATGTAACCAAATGTCCTTCAAAGTATGTGCAAAAACCACTAGTAGATCGCCGGTCATCAAGAGAACCAGCATAATCAACATCTGAGTATGCCACCAAAGTTGGAGCAGTAGAAGAGGTCCGGTAAATAAGTCCTTGACCATGAGCTTTTTTAAGGTACCTGAGAATACGTTAACAACCTGAAGATGAGATCTTCGAGGAGAGTGCATGTATCGACTGACAAGACCAACAACAAAAGAAATATCTGGTCTGGTAACCGTGAGATAGATCAATTTTCCAACGAGTCGTCGATAATATTCAAGATTCTGGAGAAGTAGATCCGAGTCATATGCCTGAGTGCACAATTTGTGGTTTACATCCATAGGGGTATCACTTGGCTTACAACCTGAAAGACCAGCATCATGAATGAGGTCAAGACAGTACTTCCGTTGAGATAGAGTAAGCCCATCCGGTCGTCTTGCAACCTCAAGACCCAAAAGATATCGTAGAGGTCCCAAATCCTTTGTCTGAAAGACGGAGTTTAGATGTACTTTGACGACATGTATCCCTTGTGAGTTATCTCCTGTAATGATGACATCGTTCACGTATACTAACAGAAGGACCGTCCCTGTTGGTCGGTGACGAGTAAACAGCGAGATGTCGGCCGAGCTTCGAGTAAAACCGATATCACGAAGGACCTTACTGAATTTTTCAAACCTTGCCCGTGGAGATTGTTTGAGACCATACAGAGCCTTTATAAGACGGCAGACCTGAGACTCCCCCGTGGTCTCAAACCCGGGTGATTGTTGCATGTAGACCGTCTCCTGGAGATCCCCATTTAAGAAGACATTCTTGATATCCAGTTGAAATAGGAGCCACTGGCGATGAACAACAACATAGATGAGGACGCGAACGGTATTGAGCTTGACGACCGGAGAGAAAGTTTCCTCATATTCGAGTCCCTGTTGCTGGGTGAAACCACGAGGCACAAGACGAGCCTTCAGACGGTCAATTGTCCCATCAGCTGCATGTTTGATGACAAAGACCCACTTACACCCAACCAGTTTCTGACCCGGAGGAAGGGACACGACGGTCCTGGTCTGGTTAGCCCAGAGAGCAGACATTTCTTCCTCCATGGCTGCCCGCCAGCTGGGATGTTGAAGCGCCTCCTGCACAGAGTTAGGAACAGCAATCGAAGAGAGAGAGGTAGCAAATGTGTGCAGAAGGGGAGAGAGGCGATGAAGAGAGACGTAGTTGGCCAGAGGATGAGCAGTGGAAGGCGGCACCTGATCAGAAGGACACGGAGTATCCGTGGTAGAGGTCGTCTGCAGAGGGGAAACAGAACTGAGAGGGCGACGAGTGTAGACACGGATAACGAGTGGTTTGGAGGTAGCAGGAGCCGGGGAAGGGGAAACCGGCGAAGGTGGTGTAGTAGAGGGAATAACAGTGCCTGAGATGGATGGTGGGAGAGGAGTTGGTGGTAGATCAGCGGGTAAAGGAGCAAGAAAAAACAGCTGTTCTTCCCGGAAGATAACGTCAGCAGAAACATAGATCTTTCGAGTAGCTGGAGAGTAACAAACATAGCCCTTCTGGGTACGCGAATAGCCAACAAAGATGTGTTTAGCTGCTCAGCAATCCAACTTATCCAAGGAGGGCCCCAGACGGTGGACGTAGCAGATGCTGCCAAAGACACGAGGCGGGAGAGGAAAAGCCGCAATGGAGGGAAACAATAGGCTAAACGGAGTAGCATAATTGAGGACGGAGGAAGGGAGACGGTTGATGAGAACATGCATTTGAAGCATGCATTTGAAGTATGAGGGAGCGGATGACATCTAGTAGGGCGGTTCTTCCTTTTGGCAACACCGTTTTGCTGGGTGTGTAAGCACAGGAGGCTTGATGAAGAATCCCGAATTCAGAACACAAAGCGGTAAATTCGTGGCTGGTGTATTCACGAGCATTGTCGGTGCGTAGTATTTTGAGTGTAGTGTGGAATTGCGTACGGGTCTCGAGGACAAATGCCCGGAAAACACGGGAAAGCTCGGGGCGATCACGAAGTAAGTATAGCCACGTAGTGCGAGTGTGATCATCAGTAAATGTGATAAAATAGCGAAAGCCACAAATACTGGTAACCTTAAAAGTGCCCCAAACATCAGAATGTACTAAATCAAAGAGAGAAGCGTTCCGAGTACAATGCGAAGGAAAAGAAGAACGCGGCTGCTTGCCGAGGATACACGAGTCACACTGAAAAGGAGTAAAAGATACATCTGGAAGAGCCCGCTGGAGGACCGGCAAAGGGGCATGCCCAAGGCGACGATGCCACGCCGTGGAAGAAACAGAAGACATAATGGTGGGAGATTCGTCGAGAAGGTAGTGCCTGTTCCGCAGCCGGCCTTTATCAATTGTAGTCTGGGTCCGCCGATCCTGTATAACAAAGAAAGAGGAGGTGAATATAACCGAACGATCAAGATCACTCGTAAGACGTCCAACAGAGAGTAAATTAAACGGTGAACTCGGAACATGAAGAGCCGAGTGAAGGGAGATCGACGGGTTGAGAGAAAGATCTGCCGAGCCGGAGACGGGAACCATCGCCCCATTGACCACAGTGATAGACTTCGGATAAGGAGAATCCGAGTACTGGGCAGGCTGTTGCGAAGTAATGTGATGAGTGACACCAGAGTCCACAATCCAACCCAGGCTGGTGGATAAACAAGCAATACCTGTGTTGGAGACAGAGGCGACGAAGGAAGATGGTGGGTTGAGCAGGCCCTGGAGATGCTGGAGCTGAAGACGGACGGTCTCAAGATCAGGAGGACTGGCGTCAGTAACAACAGATGCCGTCGGACGAGGAGGATAACCAATTTTCTTGTAACAGGTCGCCTCAAGATGACCATCTTTCCCGCAGAAGGAACACTTCGGCCGACCCCGGCCACCACGGCCACGGCCCCGAGAGCCCGAACGTCCCCCCCGAGCAGAAGTAGGAGGGGATGGTAAGAGCGGAGGGGCCTGCTGAAGAAGGGCCGGGGGAGATGGAGCAGAAGTATCTGAAGGAGGTGATATACAGAGAATCATGGAGCATACATCAGAGAAAGATGGTGTGGTGGGAGCAGCCAGGACCTGAGCACGAAGGCTCTGAAGGTGAGATGGAAGACGGGCCATGATGATGTCAATGCATGCGGATTCCTTCTGAGCGCGCTGAGCAGCATGATCATTGGTGGGAGGCTGATGCTGGATCCAGGCTTCAACAAGAGTTTTAGCCCGAGCGACAAACGAGGTCATATCCGAAGCCCCGTCAGTGTCGAGAGTAAAGAGATCAGTGAGTGTGTCGTAAAGATGCTGAAGGCTGTGGCGGCCTGAGTATAAGGAATGCAGCTCATCCCACATAACCTTGATGGTGTCGTTGTACATAGCCATCTGATAAGGCTCACCATCCAATGAATTCAGGATGCAAGTCTGAACGCGACCATCATTGCGGAGCCAATCATCGGTAAGAGGAGACAGAGGTGCCCAGAGTAAGGTGAGGCAGAAGACCCTTGGCCTGAAGAACCCGTCAAACTGAGTGCACCCAAAGAATAGGTTTTTCTTGCCCGGAAGAGAGATGATAGTGATCCTTAGCTCGTCACGGACTTCAGCAGAGCAAACCGGGCGGTCTGTAGGACAGGCCGGGCGGTCAATTGGCGGAATGGCCGCCGAGCCTGTGGAGGTACCCGAAGAACCCATAGAGGCATACCGCAGAACCAGATCACCGAGGGAGATCGCCGCGAGAAGAGAAGAGACCGCCCGGTCAAGATGTGAAAACACCAGCGGCAGGAGGAGGCCGCGACCAAAGGCGGAGCTCGGCTGAAAGGAAGACAACGGACTGGAAAAGAAGGCCGCAACAGACAGAGACAAGCCGCACAGACAGGAAGAGCAGGAGAAGACCACGAACAAAATGCGTGAAAGGAACATCCTGCACGGTCTGGCGGAGCACAACAACGGTCTGAGGTGAAAGAAACCGCGAGTAGAAAGACTCAAGCGGATAGAGAAGGCAGACCGCTGCGAGCTGGAACAGGTCGCGGGTAGGACAAGGCAGATCGCGGATAGACAAGTCAGCAGATAGCAGAGCAGCTGACTGAACACAGGCCGCGGCGAGCTGGAGCAGTCCGCCAGAAGAATAACATCGACCAAGAACATTCTGCTAGCAGGGAGCCCGCAGCGGATAGCAGAGAATGAGGGAGAAGTTGGCCCCACGGATCAGGGAGAGAAATGACTAAGAAGCCGGGGGGGGGGGTGGAACCACGGGAGGAAGGGAAAAAACTGGAGGCAGCGGAATTGAAGCGGACAGAGACGAGCAGGCCGCGGGAGGTGGGAGGCAGGCCGCAGGAGGTCAACAGAGGTGGACAGAAAAGGGGAGTCCGCGAGAGGCCGATTTTCCCTCTGATACCATGTAGAGAAAGCTCAAAACTTGTATGTATTGCTTGTGTATGTAAATACAAGGAGAGAATACAAATATATAGGAGGAAGAGAGAGAATAAATCCTATACAAGATGTGGGACTAAAGAGAAGAGAGCAAAAATGGGCCCAATACATGGGCTATTCTACCAGTATGGATTTGTGTGCTGAGTCATGTAGAAGGAAATAGTTGAGGCAATATATTCTTCCTCAAAGGGGCTATAAATAGGAACTACAACATGACACCGAACACCGATAGGCGGTGTGGAACTAAACTAACTAATATTAAAATATTGCATATATTAACTCTAACACTCCCCCTCAAGCTGAAGGGGGACCCTACAGCTTGAACACAACATAAAACAGAAGGTATAAGAAGGTTGACAACGTGTGACAAAACAACATCCACCGAGGCCCAACCGCGTGTCACCGGGGATACTTCAACCGGGCAAGAGCCACACGACGTTGGTCCGCAAACCGACCATGACAACGCTGGATACACTCGGAGCGGAAACTCGGTCAACCACGAAAGACCAAACCAACCATACCAAATTCAAAGAAAACAACGAGTAGACACAAACAACATACGAGATCGACCTGGGGGCCATGTGTGATTGAGGCAAGAGTCGGGAAAGAGGCATCCGAGTCGCCGTTATCACACACACTCCCCCTCACGTGGAATACGTGCATGAAGGCATGACTATGCCTGGATGCCGTGACGTACACTCCCCCTCACGGAGACCACGTGCACGTGTGGGATCCTCGTCGGGTACATGAACCCAGATCACGTGAAAGAAGGGGCCGAAATCGTAGGCGAAGCAAACAAACACAACACACTACAACAATAACTACTAAACAAAAATATTAAAGCTTAAGCAGGGCCGGAGAGGAAGCAGCGCACGCAGAGCAACAACGGTCAGAGGCCAGCCGTGCCGGAGAAGAAGAGAGCAGTGCGGCAGAGGGCATCCATGCCGGAGAAGAAGAGAGCAGCAACAATAAGAGGGCTGCTGGGTCCGGGAAGCAGCAGCGGCAAAAGGCGCAGCCGACAAGAAGAAGGCTGGGCCGGAGACGGGGTAGTTGCCGGAGAAGAAGCAGCTGCAGCAGCAGTCCGGAGAAGAAGAAGCGGCAGAGCAGCAGGCCGGAGAAGATGAGCACCGGCAGGCAGAGCAGCCGGAGAAGAAGTAGCCGGAGAGAGAAGTAGAGGCTGATGGGTCGTCGATGTCGCAGAAGAAGCAGAGAGCCGACGGATCGTCGATGTCGCAGAAGAATCCGTCGATGTCGGCGAGCAGAAGCAGCACAAGGAGACGACGATGCAGAGGGGAGCCGACGAAGCCGTCGGGATCGTCGTCGAGGAGCAGCGACGCCAATCGGTGTTGCAGAGGCGTCGGGAGAAGACGAAGTAGATGGTGACATCGACGATGTCGGGAGAAGCATCCGGCGGGAGAAGCTATACAGGGAGATCAGAACCGCTCCTGTCGACGGGATCAGAGATCGACTCCGTCGACAGGAGAGGGAGCAGCGGGCGGGACTAATATAAGTTCGAGAGGACCGTCTGGGTAGGCGGTGTGGGACTAATCAAGCATGCCTATTTTTGGTTCATGCTGACCGTCCAACACGCCCCCTCAGCGTGAACCATGACTCTGATACCATGTTAGACCTCCGCACCCTTTTTTCCACTCCAAAACCCGGGTCAAAGGTTGGAGGGGCGGGACTAATATAAGTTCGAGAGCACCGTCTGGGTAGGCGGTGTGGGACTAATCAAGCATGCCTATTTTTGGTTCATGCTGACCGTCCAACACGCCCCCTCAGCGTGAACCTGGCTCTGATACCATGTAGAAGGAAATAGTTGGGGCAATATATTCTTCCTCAAAGGGGCTATAAATAGGAACTACAACATGACACCCAACACCGATAGACGGTGTGAGACTAAACTCACTAATATTAAAATATTGCATATATTAACTCTAACACTCCCCCTCAAGCTGAAGGGGGACCCTACAGCTTGAACACAACATAAAACGGAAGGTATAAGAAGGTCGACAACGTGTGACAAAACAACATCCACCGAGGCCCAACCGCGTGTCACCGGGGATACTTCAACCGGGCAAGAGCCACACGACGTTGGTCCGCAAACCGACCATGATAACGCTGGATACACTCGGAGCGGAAACTCGGTCAACCACGAAAGACCAAACCAACCATACCAAATTCAAAGAAAACAACGAGGAAACACAAACATCATACGAGATCGACCTGAGGGCCATGTGTGATTGAGGCAGGAGTTGGGAAAGAGGCATCCGAGTCGCCGTTATCACACACACTCCCCCTCACGTGGAATACGTGCATGAAGGCATAGACTATGCCTGGAGGCCGTGACGTACACTCCCCCTCACGGAGACCACGTGCACGTGTGGGACCCTCGTCAGGTACATGAACCCAGATCACGTGAAAGAAGGGGCCGAAATCGCAGGCGAAGCAAACAAACACAACACACTACAACAATAACTACTAAACAAAAATATTAAAGCTTAAGCAGGGCCGGAGAGGAAGCAGCGCACGCAGAGCAACATCGGTCAGAGGCCAGCCGTGCCGGAGAAGAAAAGAGCAGTGCGGCAGAGGGCATCCATGCCGAAGAAGAAGAGAGCAGCAACAATAAGAGGGCTGCTGGGGCCGGGAAGCAGCAACGGCAAAAGGAGCAGTCGGCAAGAAGAAGGCTGGGCCGGAGACGGGGTAGTTGCCGGAGAAGAAGCAGCTGCAGCAGCAGTCCGGAGAAGAAGAAGCGGCAGAGCAGCAGGGCGGAGAAGATGAGCACCGGCAGGCAGAGCAGCCGGAGAAGAAGTAGCCGAAGAGAGAAGTAGAGACTGACGGGCCGTCGATGTCGCAGAAGAAGCAGAGAGCCGACGGATCGTCGATGTCGCAGAAGAATCCGTCGATGTCGGCGAGCATAAGCAGCACAGGGAGACGACGATGCAGAGGGGAGCCGACGAAGCCATCGGGATCGTCGTCGAGGAGCAGCGACGCCAATCGGTGTTGCAGAGGCGTCGGGAGAAGACGAAGTAGATGGTGACATCGACGATGTCGGGAGAAGCATCCGGCGGGAGAAGCTATACAGGGAGATCGGAACCGCCCCTGTCGACGGGATCAGAGATCGACTCCGTCGACAGGAGCGGGAGCAGCGGGCGTAAGCCCTAGCAACGCACAGGGCGGAAGCACGGGCCGGGTGCGGGATTTAGGTCGGGACGGGAGCAGGGGGGGGGAAACAACAGCTGATCGGGAAAAAAAATTTTTAGGTCACAGAACCTGCTCTGATACCATGTAGAAGGAAATAGTTGGGGCAATATATTCTTCCTCAAAGGGGCTATAAATAGGAACTACAACATGACATCCAACACCGATAGGCGGTGTGGGACTAAACTCACTAATATTAAAATATTGCATATATTAACTCTAACAAGTCATAAAAGGGTCAATGTTTTAAAACATTTGATGTGCAGAAGATATGTGAATATTAAGATGAATGTGTGACAAAAAAACTGATAAATTGTGAAATAATATAGTCAAAAATTGACTTGGGTGTTTTTTACATGTACAATGAATGTTTAGATGATCACAGCTAAGATGAGTGATTTATTAATGATCGCCATCAGCGATTCAATATCCTTATTCCAATGTCGGCTTAAATTCTTTTCATTTTTTTTGTTTTATTTGTTTTGACATGAGTTATATGATTAACTTCCAACATAGCATCTCTTAAAGCCTAATATATTATGCCTATCATGATGGCCCACTGTTGTCATTATTTTCTTTTTTAGTCCCATTAATTTTATTTAAGATTGTTGTAATCCCTCTACTCTATATATATAGGGGATTATCACTATACTAAATGTGATATGAGAACTTCCAACTCCACTCCTGCCACTATCGTGCCTGCACATGCAACCTTTCACGATTTTTCCAGAATTTTTGGCATGCATCCAAGCTAACTGGAACTGACTGTTTTTTGGAGCGTTTCCTCATGCTTTTTCAATGGAAGCAGCACCACCTCGTTGATCCTCTGCGCGACCTTTCACACGCCCGCTTGTGAGGATTAGGATCTGAGTGATGCCTAAGTTCACACTTGCCTAGCTAACAACTTAACAAATGAATGTTTGTCGATCATTCAACATGATGAGACCATCACATATGTTTGGGGCCACTTGGAGATCCTTTACTCTAAAGGAGCAAAGATGTCTCAGATCCACACTCTTCACTCACTCTTATTTGCTTGTACCACTCTCTCCCGACGTTGCACATCAAGAAATGCAATTGTTGAGTTATGAACTTCTGCAACATCTTTTATTTTCTTCTCACATTGAAACACAAGAAAGATACTTTGGGGAGCTTCTTATAGTTTGCTATTTTCAATGACTATCTGAGTCCAATGAGCCTCCAACAACAAATTTTGGGAGAACTAGCTGTCCCAATATTGGCTGCCACAGCCGCTCGAGTTTCCAGTATCACTCATCTTCTCACTTAGCCTTCATCCATCACTACCCCTGCTTTGGAGAGCTTTTCTCATGCTTCAGGGACGAAGAAGGGGTTGTAGCCGGGGAAGGCGTACTAGAGGGTGCTGAAAGCATCAGCTCATTTGTTCTAATTGTGGAAAAATTGATCATCCTATTGACTAACGGTTCAATAAATATCCCCACCTTCGTTGCCGAGCTCATGTTTGTGCTACTGACTTGGATAGCTTCACACTAGCATTGGATGATGGTTTTGAATCTCTTATTGCTTCGTCAAGGAACTCAGCCGTTGCTGTCTTTAAGTCTTCACAGACCCTATGACCATGAATCTGAACTCAGCTTCTGCACGTGATCTTTCCACAATGTATTGTTTTTTACTCCTCCAGGTGACAACATTTCCCCACGACAAGAGAACAATATCATGAAGTAGATATTGAATGTTCAATAGACCCAACCTAGTCTGTATTTGTGTAAACTTCAATCTTTAGTCCAATAGTGAGCGAATAAGAAGCCGCTTCTTGATTAGGACTTGAGATACCATAGAATTCTATGAGTAATCTCAAAATGGAAGGTCTTTGGCGAGTTCTTGAGCTGACTAATTACTCCCACTAAATAAGGGATGTCGGCGTGTATGAGATAAATAGACCAGTCTTCTCACCGATCTCTTAAATTCAGTGATGTCATCAATTTCTCCCCTGTATCTTTTCCCTAATTTGTGGTTTGCTTCAATCAAAGGTGTTGACAAATCTATACCCACTCATCCCTGTTTTCTCAAGCAGATCCATAGTGCATGTTCTTTGAGAAATAATGATACCATGCTCTTATTGCCCAAGAAGTATCCCAACTTTTTTCCGGGCTTTCACTTCAAACTGATTCACCATTTTTTGCTTCAATATCTGGAGCTCTTCTGCATCAATCTCTATTATAAAAATGTCATCAATATAGACAATTGGGGCAATAGGTTTACCAACATTGTGCTTGATGAACAATGTATGATCTGCATTGCTCTGGTTGTATCCAAAGGACTTCATAGCCTTGTGGAATCTCCTAAAACAAACTCTAGGAGACTGTTTCAACTCATACAAGACTTTCTTCAACTTGCAAACTTTCCCTCGTACCCTTTAGGAGCAAACCCAAATAGTGGAACTATGTAGATCTCATCTTCAAAGTTGTCATGGAGAAACACTTTCTTCACATCAAAATGACAGAGGTTCCAACTCTTGCAAGCCCCACAAGGTTCTTTTCCAGAGCTATCGTCTCCTCAAGCACAAGTTTTTACGTGAAAGAGTTAAAAGAAAGGTCTTATGTGAAACAATTAAAGAGTTATACGAAACAAAATGAGATAGGAGATTCTAGGTACATGATCTAATACCTTTTCTGAGAGTAGTGGATAAATCAGTAAGCTTGACGTAGGATCCAATGGTTGTTCTAGTATCATGGAACGACCCGTGTGTTTGTCCCCTTTTCTGCCTGGAATAATCTGCATGGTAGGAGTAGTAGTAGAGGTTACCAGAATAGTAGGAGAAATACCATGAACCGGGGGACTATAAAGTGGAGGAACAAGTAGTGGAATAGTACGTGAGTTCACTTCCAAAGGTATAAACTTCTTTTGAAGTGAGGGCCCATAGTAAACCTTAGATTCACAAAAAGTGACATTCATTGGTTAAAAAGAACTCTTTGGCAGGTTGGTGGAAATATTATACCCTTTTTGTGTGGGTGAGTATCCTATAAAGGCAAACTTTATAGCGCGGTGTGCAAGTTTAATAAGATGAGGGTGATGAACATGGACAAAGTAGACACATCCAAACCTCGATGAGAAGTTGTGTAGGAGACACATGATGAGTACCAAGAGGTGTTGTTCTCGAGAACACGAGAAGACTTGCAATTAATAAGATATGCAACAATGGGAATAACATCACCCCAGCAGTCTTTTGGAAGGCGTGTAGTCGACAATAGACACCTAGCAACATCTAATAGATGACTATTTTTTTGTCAGCAACTCAATTTTGAGCAGGAGAGTAGATACAAGAAGTTTGTAAATACTGCCAAGATCCCTAAGGTATTCTCAAACAGAGAATCAATATACTCATGACCATTGTTACTGCGCAACATCTTAATATTGATATTGAATTAAGTGGAGATCATTTTATGTAATTTGAAAAGTAGAGAACTTTATTTTTTATTAAATATAATCAAGTAGTATGCAAAAAAAATCAATGAAGGTAACAAACCAAGCACGATTAGAAATAGAGGATATGAGACAAGGTCCCCATACATCAGTGTGGATAATATTAAAAAGAGTAGTACTAGGCATAAACCATGATTAAAAACGACACTTTGGTGTTTGTTAAGTGCACATGCATCACACACAAATGAGTCAAAAAGAGTTGCATATATAACAGGAAATACCATTTTCATATTAGGGAAAGATATAGGTTGATGCGGAGCAGAGATGAGGACGAGCTTTCGGCCCATTCGGGGCTGATTTGGAGACTTACCATATATGACGTGCCCGAATCGACGATCCGACTCCGTGGATGCGTCCGGATTCGCGTTGCGAATCAATTTCATATATATCTTTGTTCTTTTCAGATTTTATTTCATGTAGTTTGTCCCCGAGACCAACGGCCAATCATAACCGTTGATTTCAGGTGCCTAATTTTTATTTCTTATAAATAGGAGGTTTAGGGCTGCCGCCATTCTCATTGCTGAATGTTTGGAGAAGAGAGGTCTTGTATCTTTTTATTTTTTTCCTCCTCCCCCACCTTTCCTATTTTGTTGTCTAGCCGCCACCCTCCCTGCAGGAATTTCTCCCAGCTGCCCAGCCCGGCCAGCCTACCGCACCACTCTCTACCCCCCAGATCAGCCGCCGGCCTCCCCAGATTGCCCCTCCAACCACCCCTATCATAACCGCCTCCCTGTTTCCCTGCACAACCATCGTTCCCCGCCTTTTCCCAATCAGATCCAGCCTGCTACCCCCTCACAAACTCCCCCTCCTTGCTGTCCAGCCCTGTCGCCACCCACCTTACAGTTGCCCGGCTGTGTGCAGCCCCAAGACAACCTAGATCTGGATTTTTCTAGCCATAACCAGCTGTCAGGTCTTTCCTTATTCGCTGCCATTACTCCCCATCACGTGGATCCACCTCCCAACAACCGATCATCACAAATCTATCCAGATCTAGGCATTTCAGCCCAGGTCTAGTCACTTACCTCTCCGATTCAGCCGTCCTAATCCCCCAACCAGCCTTCCCCTTACCCGATGCGGTCCACCAACCACTGAAACCCCACTTTGAGCTCTCCAATATTAAGATTTGTTTTATTTACAACAACCCTATTATTCGCATTGTGTTTTTGTATCGATATTTAATTGTAAAACATTGTTTCAATAGTTTATTACATGGTTGCTTGGGTTTTCAGTTTATTATAGTTATTTGTGCGCAGATTAATCTCTAACTGCAAGAAGGATTCATTGTCCACACACTCTTGCTTTGGCCCTCTGCGCGGAGGAAAGCCTAAGCTTGTTTTGCCCTAAATAAATATCTTTGTCTTGCTGTGAATTAACTGTGTGAGATGATTTTAATTTATTATTTAATTTGTGATCAGCCGTTGGATTTGCATAACATGTAGGTTAGGTCACAAATTTCCCGCCTCCTATAGATTCGTCCTGCGTCATAGGTTTTAGGAGAAAGTGCAGGGAATACAAAATATGGTGCGAGTTAGAATGAAAGACTTGCGGAGATTGCATTGGGCTGGATTCGAGTTCATAGAAACCATTGACCTTACTATTGGAGTCAAATCACCTTTCTCGTCTCCAGGCCCTAGGACCCGAGAAGAGAGAAATAAAATTACAGAGCAGTTCATATAATTTGTCAAGTAGATAATAAAAAGTAAATTATGAGTGAAGTTTGGAACTTGCAGAATCGAGGATACAGTGAGAGAAGAGGGATGGAGCCGTTTCCTGCAATGTATGCTTATCTTTGCCGAATAAATGTATATATGATACAAAACCTGAGACAGCTGGTTACATGATCAATGGCTTGTGTTAGTGTTCCACTAGGTGGAGGAATGGGATGTGGAAAAATGCGTGCCTGTAGTTTTTGAGTGAGCATAAGAGGATGATGAAAAGGCAATAGACTCAATTGAGAGACCATGCTTCATGCGACAAAGTGCCTGCATTTCTTCAACAGAGAACACAACATAGAGGACTATCCCTGTGATCTCCCATATCCATAACCACCTCGTGGTGCAGTACTTCCTACTCTCTGGGCTGGAAAGCCATAAAGTATAATGTAGGTATCCTTGGTGCGACATCCCTTCACAGGCCAAATGGGCTTTATCAGATATCTTTACCTTAGAGTCTCGTTTCATCCATCCACTGGAAACAATGGTTGTGGCACTAAGAGAAGATCCTTTAGAAGCTGAGTTTGGAAGCAAGTGCTATCGGTGATCAAACTCTTATTGCACAATACTATATACCTCTGGTAGAGATGGCAACTGGGTACACTCAAGTATCTGAACGGTGTTCTGATTAAAGATTTGGTGGAGTTCATGAAGGAACTCAAAAATCCTGTTGTGTTTTCCATATGCTCGAACCAATGTCATCCTCATGACAAACTAGAGTGTGGGGGTCAAAATGCCCGTATTCCTTGTGCAATTGTGTAAATATCGAGTAATAAACTACGTGGGAATGATCACCTTGGCGAAGCAAAGTTATCTTCCATCTTAACTGAATATCTTATTGGCATTGCATCTGCGAGAGTCGGTAGACTCCGCTCTCTTCCAAATATTAGTAGTGGTGTACAAGAACAAATAGTTCAGATTAATGTATTTTTGCGTGAAATTTTGAGCCTGGACATGCCTAAGGAGTTTTCAGACTACCATTGCATCCAATCCGACGAGTCCTTCGTAGGCTCCTTGTTGGTGCCATTGATATAACCAAATAGTTGATGACTCTTTAACGCGAACGAGATGAAGAGAGACTACCAGAGGTTGTTGGAATCATCCAAACCAATGATAGTAATCTATGGAATAATATGATCATGACTCGCCTTGATAGAGCCCATGGGAGTAACTGCTGAGGCGGTGACATTTCCCGACATGGTGACTCAAAGAGTAGAAATCTGAAGAGCACCTCACATACACAAATTATAATCTAGAGATTTTTCAGAATCAAGAGGGAAACTCTAGGTCATCGATACAAAGAGAGAAACCCTAGATTTGACAAACGGTCACAATCCAACCAACAACTCCAAAAAGAAAACAAGATATATGATGGATTAAAGGAAGAATAAGCATCTCCTCAAATATGGTGGAGATCGGGCACCAAAATAGTGGTTAAGCAACTATCCAATGAATGAGGACTCTGGTTGCGTCAATTGACAAGGAGTCACACAAGAGGTACAAGAGAAGGTTAAGATGGAGGTAGGGATTCAACGAGAGGAGTGCTAGGTAGACAATCAACATCAGAATTAGATCAAGCGGCTCGCAGAGGAGGCAAGGTGAAAGTTGCAATGCATGCGCAAACGAGGGACAAGTGGCAAGTTTGATTCTTGCTCTGATACCACGTTGAGGGAAAAGAAATGGCTTTCTTACATGACAAATAATCACTGCTCCTTTAAATAGATGAGGTGAGCATACAATAGAGGGGACATGTAACGATGCAAGAAAATACACAACATAAATCCTAACAAAAACTAGTATACCTTTGGATTTCTCGATGATGTCGAGTTCTTTCATCCCCCGTAGGATTGATCCACCCTGCTAAATATCTAATTAAAATGATTCATGTTTTTTTTGCATTTTTTATTTTCACATTGTATTTTTATTTTGCAAATTTATGTTTACGCAATGATTGCCTTGTTTTACACTTTGGTAAAACTTTTTGGTCTGACCAACCATTAAGATTTTGAATGAATTGATTCGTCAATGCAGGTGTGAGGGACAAGCAAAGCAAGCAAGCTTATTAAAATTTTACCCCCAAAAAACAAAGAAATGTTTTCATATATGCTAATTTATAATTTTGAAATTAAATTAGTATTTTCAGAATTATTAAATGAAACAAAATACGAAGTGTAAAAAAACTCTTTCAATCCCCCTTGGAGACCATTAATAACCTTAGTCATTAAACCATATATTAAACCTATTCCCTTATTTAATGCCTTCCTCTCCGCCGAATACAACATCCTGGAAATAATTTCTAAATAGAGATTTTATCTCTGTTTCTGGATATCCTGTAATGCCATCCACGACTCATTCCTTATGGATGAGCCTTCCTGGTGGTTACTCCGGCCTTGTCTCCACTATCTATGGGCCCGATGAAGTCTCATGCCCCAATCCTGACAGTCCTCTTGTCGTCGTCGACCTCTTATGTAATTACTGCCATGATCCCGTCACCTGCTCACACTGTTTGTTCATTTTTGACTCATTGCCAACTACCGGTACACCCTGAAACATCTATTGATAGCCTATGTATCACCTCCTTCACCCATATACGACCCCTATACTTTCCCTCAGAACCAGGTTTATTAACTTCCCAACAACTTGCACTCACACTAAGCTTCTTCCACCTCACAAATAACAACCTGAACCATCTTTCTTTCTCCGGAACCTCTGCCCGATCTTAATCTCCCTTTCAAAAGTCCTACCAAAGCCTAATTCCCCTTCAAGAAATCCTACTTGAGCCTTATTGGAAAAGCCCATGTAAAAGGCCCATTTATTGGCCTTCTTTCTTTGTTTTCTTTCTCCTCCTTCTTTAGTCCCACATCTTGTATATGATTTATTCTTCTCTCCTCTCTCCTATATATTTGTATTCTCTCCTTGTAATTAGATACTTGAGTAATACATACAAGTTTTGGGCTCTCTCAACATGGTATCAGAGCCAGGTTCGAACTGAGCGGCTTCCCTGTCTTTACCCGCGCGGACTGTTTCTGTCCGCCACCCGCTCGGCCTCCGGCGGCCTGACGTTCTGACCGCTCAGCTCCTCTTCCTCCGCTCTCTCTTCCTCTCCGTGGTTCCAATACTCTCCCCTCCGACATTTATAGCCTTCCTCTCCGTGGGTCCACCTTCCCTCTCTCTCCTCCAGGCCGCTCTCTTTCTCGCGGTCTGTTTGCTCTTGCTGCGGCTTGATCCCTTTTCTCGCCCTTTCTTGCAGCGTACTCCCTTCTTCCGGCGGCTTGTTCCTTCTCTCCGCTACCCGCCCGACCTCCCACGGACTGCCTCCTCTGCGGTTTGTTTTGTTGGTCGCTGCGGTCCCTTCTTGCGGTTCTCTTCTCCTTGTTCGCTGATCCGCCTGACCGAGCGGGTTGTCTCTCTCTCCCGCATCTTGGTCGCGGTCTCTTCCGGCCTTCTTTTCCTCTCTATCCGCGCGGTTTGCTTCTGTCCGCTGCGGTCTGTCTCTGAACGCGCGGCTTGCCTCTACCCGCTGCGGCCTCTCTCTGCCCGCCTCTGCCGCGGTCTACTCCTGACCGCCGCGACCTCATCCAGTTTGCCGCGGCCTCCTCTAGCCCGCTGCTTGCCGCGCGGTTTGTACTAGCTGCGCCCTGCTGTCTGCTGTGCATCAGTCCGCTGGTTCTGCCCGCCTCTTCTCCTCCAAGTCGCCATGTCCTCCAGCGACTCCACTACCGCTCACCCCCCGACGGACCACGTGGCTCCTCCTCACGAACTCCGCGATGAGCTTCGGATTACTACTCTTTCCCTCTCTGGCAAGTCCAACTTCATCCCCTGGGTTCACTCCGTCCGAAGGGTCTTACAAGACAAGGGCCTTGCGCGTCACCTTACCCAGGGCTCACCGACTCCTCCTACTGATGATTGGCTACGAAATGACGGTCGCGTCCAGACCTGGATCCTGAACTCGGTAGAGGGTGAGCCGTACCAGATGATCATGTATCATGAGACCGCCAAAGGCATGTGGGATGAACTCCATTCCTTGTGCTCGGGCAATGACATCCTTCAGCACCTTTTTGACATCATCACTGATCTTCAAGCTTTGGATGTTGGCAAAGCTCTGGACATGGCCTCCTTCGTGGCCCGTGCTAAAACTCTAACGGAGGCCTGGATTCAGCACCAGCACGCGACTACTGATCTCGCTGCTCAACGCGCCCAGAAGGAGGCTGTTTGTATTGCTATGATTATGGCTCGAGTCCCGCCGCACTTTCACAGTATCCGGGCTCAGGTTCTGGCTTCACCCACTATCCCTTCCTTCTCAGATGTCTGCTCTATGTTACTTCGAGTACCACCTCCTCCGGAGGCGCCTGCACCACCCTCGCCGACCCTTCTTCAACATGCCCTTCCTCCTTTACTTCCCCCACCATCTTTTACTAGGGGTGGACGTACGGGCTCCCGCGGGCGGGGCCGTGGTGGCCGCGAACGGCCCAAGTGCACCTACTGCGGCCGGGATGGCCATACTGAAGCGGTCTGTCACAAGAAACATGGCTACCCTCCTCGCCCGCCTACAACTGCTGTTACCGATAGCTCTCCTCCGACTGGTACGGATCTTGAGGCTCTTCGCCTTCAGCTGCAACAACTCCAGGGGCTCCTCAACCCTCCATCTGCTTCCATGGCCTCCACCTCCCCTGCAGGTATTGTCTCCACCTCCACTACAGGTACTGCCTGTCCTTCCTCCGGATCTCGCTGGATCCTGGACTCGGGAGCCACCCACCATATCACTTCCATGCAGCCGGCCCGGTTCTCTGATGCTCCTCATCCCCAGTCTATTACTGTGGCCAATGGTGCGATTGTTCCGGTCTCCGGATGCGCTGATCTCTTCCTCCATCCCTCTCTCTCTCTTCGTTCCGTTCTTTATGTGCCGGCCTCACCATTTAATTTACTCTCTGTTGGTCGTATTACTACTGATATGAATTGCTATATCACCTTCATCTCTTCTGGTTTTTTGATACAGGATCGGCAGACGCGGATTACCATTGGTAGGGGTCGACTGCAGAACGAGCTCTACCTCCTCGATGTCTCTCCCACCTCCCTTTTCCTCTGTTTCCTCTACTGATTGGCATTGTCGGCTTGGGCATGCCCCTCTACCTATCCTCCAGAAGGCGCTTCCTGACATCTCTCTTCCTGTTTTTAAATGTGATTCCTGTATTCTTGGCAAACAGCCTCGTTTTTCTTATCCCGCACATTGTACTCGGAGCTCTGCTCCTTTTGATCTAATACATTCTGATATTTGGGGACCGTACAAAGTTTCTAGCATCTCTGGTTATCGTTATTTTATAACCTTTATTGACAATTACTCTCGCACCACCTGGTTGTATCTCCTACATGATCGCTCTGAGCTTTCTCGCGTCTTTTAGGCTTTTGTGTTAGAAACTCGTACGCAATTCTCTACCGCCATTAAAACTTTCCGCTCTGATAATGCCCGAGAATACACTAGCCACGAGTTTGCCACTCTATGCGCCAACTTCGGTATTGTTCATCAGACCTCTTGTCCCTACACCCCTCAACAAAACGGGGTCGCAGAACGAAAGAACCGCCACTTGCTTGATGTTGCTCGCTCCCTCATGCTTCACATGCACGTTCCAAAAGTCTTCTGGAACTTTGCGTTTTCCACTGCGTGTTTTCTTATCAACCGTCTCCCCTCTCCGGTTCTCCAGAACGCTTACCCCCTTCAGCCTTCTTTTTCCCTCCGCACCCGCCTTCTCTCTCACACCCAGGGTTTTTGGCTGTACATGCTTTGTCCATACCCTGGGCCCCACTCTTGACAAACTGGATCCCCGTGCGGCCAAACATATTTTCGTCGGCTACTCCCGCACCCAAAAGGGCTATGTGTGCGACTCCCCGGTCACCCGGAAGGTCTCTGTGTCTACTGATGTTACTTTCCGGGATGATCAACCCTTCTTCCCTCCTCCTTTGCCACCACTTCTACCACCACCTCCTCCACCACCCTCCATCCCACGGCCGGTGATCCCCGTCCACTCCCCTCCAACCATCCCTCCGCCTCCTCCCACCATTGACCCTCCTCGACCGCCCGTTATTCGGGTCTATACTCGTCACCCTCTTCCTCCCGTTGCTCCTATGCAGTCGGCTTCGACCTCGGCTTCTCCGTGTTCTGCTGCTCCGGTGGCGGCCTCTACAGCTCATCCGATGGCGAACTATGTTTCTCTACATCGCCTCTCTCCACCTCTTCAGACCTTGGCTACTTGACTATCCTCGGTCTCTATTCCTACTTCTGTACAGGACGTTCTTCAACATCCTGGGTGGCGTGCTGCCATGGAAGAAGAGATGACTGCTCTTTGGGTGAACCAGACTTGGACCTTGGTGCCCCTTCCTCCCGGCCAGAAACCTGTTGGGTGCAAATGAGTCTTCGTCATCAAACATGCTCCTGATGGGACCATTGATAGACTCAAAGCTCGTTTGGTTGCTCGTGGCTTCACCCAGCAACAGGGGCTCGACTATGACGAGACTTTCTCTCCGGTCGCTAAGCTCAACACGGTCCACATTCTCATTTCTGTTGCTGTCCATCGCCAATGACCCTTATTTCAACTAGACGTCAAGAACACTTTCCTGTATGGCGACCTTCAGGAAACGGTTTACATGCAACAACCTCCCGGGTTTGAGACCACGGGGGAGTCATGGGTTTGTCACATTCTCAAATCACTATATGGTCTAAAACAATCCCCTCGGGCATGGTTCGACAAGTTCAGCAAAGCTCTCCGGGAAATTGGCTTCACTCGAAGCTCGGCTGACTTCTCATTGTTTACTCGCCACCGGGCAACGGGTACGGTTCTCCTATTGGTATATGTCGACGACATCATTATTACTGGAAATGACTTGGACAACATACAGGCCGTTAAGCTACATCTGAGCTCCGTCTTCCAAACTAAAGATCTGGGACATCTTCGGTACTTCCTCAGTCTGGAAGTGGCCAGACGGTCAGATGGTCTGGTTCTCTCTCAGCGAAAATATTGTCTGGATCTTCTTCATGATGCAGACTACTCTGGCTGCAAACCTATTAACACTCCCATGGATGCAAATCACAAACTATGTGCTCAGGGCTCGGATTCTGATTCTCTTCTACAAAATCCAGAATATTACCGTCGTCTAGTTGGGAAACTTATCTACCTAACAGTTACAAGACCTGATATATCCTTCACTGTGGGACTCGTTAGTCGCTATTTGCACTCTCCTCGAAGCTCTCATCTCCAGGCTGTGGAACGCATTCTCAGATATCTTAAGACAGCTCCTGGCCAAGGACTTGTATACAAAACCTCATCTTCCATTCCTACACTAGTGGCATACTCTGATGCCGACTATGCTGGCTCCCTCGACGATCGACGATCTACTAGCGGTTTTTGCACCTATTTTGGAGGACATCTGATTACTTGGCAAAGCAAGAAACAAGCAGTGGTTGCTCGATTCTTAGCAGAGGCAGAATATCGGGCAATGACTGCTGTGGTCTCTGAACTCACATGGATTGAGAGTCTCCTTACCGACCTTGGGGTTAAACTATCTTCACCAGCTCTCCTCCTATGTGACAGTCAAGCTGCCATACATATTGCTAAGAACCCGGTCTTTCACGAAAGAACGAAGCATATTGAGGTAGATTGTCATTTCATCCGAGAGAAAGTCCACATGAAGAAGATCGAGCTCAAGCATGTTCCGGGTACTGAACAGGTCGCTGACATCCTCACCAAAGCTACCTAGTACCCTCTTCTATCAGTGCCTATCCAAGCTTGGCGCATACGACTTGTACGCTCCAGCTTGCGGGGGAGTATTGGAAAAGCCCATGTAAAAGGCCCATTTATTGGCCTTCTTTCTTTGTTTTCTTTCTCCTCCTTCTTTAGTCCCACATCTTGTATAAGATTTATTCTTCTCTCCTCTCTCCTATATATTTGTATTCTCTCCTTGTAATTAGATACTTGAGTAATACATACAAGCTTTGGGCTCTCTCAACAAGCCTAATCTCCCTTCAAGAAATCCTACCTCCTAGTGAAACCCTCCTGATTGCCTAAACCTACATGTTTCCAACCCTTATCAAAACCAGATTCTTTATCTAAATCTCCCAGCCACCTTACACCGCAATCAACAGTTGATCGGGTTGCTCCTTTTTTTTAGTGGTCATCAGTGGAATTCTCATAGCTAGGCATTTCCTTTATCCTCATTGTTGTTAATTTTCAATATGCTGAAACTCGAAATTAAATATCTAAGCTTACAACTCCGTCCGGGCTGATTTACATGACCTGAATAAAATGTTTGGAAAACTCAATTGACTATTGATTTTTCGATCTGAGTTACATCACTGAACTTGTTAGAGAGGTACAATATACTCTCATGTCTATTGATCAATTGGAATGACACTTTCTCATAGTTGGGTAAGAGGCTTATAATATTTTTGGCAGAACTAATGTCAGCTTTGCTAAATATAATGACTTAAACTGCATGAGGCTATATGAAATTTTCGCGTAGTAGGAGCTTGTGGGGAACTATTTACCTCTTTGGACACAAATATATTAGTCAAACTCTTTTGGGGTGCTAACGGTTCAGTTTGAGTCGGCTTGGACTCGATAGAAACCAAACTTAAGTCTCTGTTTTCTCCGTGACAAAATCAAACTGATCGGGTTAGTTTCATTTCTGTTCTCTTCCAGGTGGAAGATGCAGTTGCTCGTGTTGCAGAGGGTGCTTCCAGTGCTGTCCAGGATTTGAATTTTTCTTCACTGCGGGCTCAGATAGGTCCTTTAGCTGCTGTAAGCCCATGGACCACATTTTAATATTTATGAAGTTATTGTCTGAGTTTGTCATCACATATGCTTCTTTTCAGATTCTCCTTTGTATGGATGTTGCGGTTGCTTCCGCCAAATCTGTAGATATGTGCAAAGTGCTTTTGGAAAAGGTATTTGTAGGTAACAGCTATTTATACGTGCTAACAGTTGAAAACGGTAATCCTAAAAGGAAACTTTATATAAATAACTCTCTACTCTTTTTCCCTTGTAAAACAGTAGTGCTAAGACTTTGTAGACAAGGATATAATTTGCCATCTTTTACTAATAGTAACATTGACCTTTGTAGAAAAGGCCTGAAACTTGTGTATATTGATTGAGTATGTAAATACAAAGAGAGTATACAAATATATAGGAAAGAAAGAGAGGAAATAAATCCTATACAAGATGTGGGACTAAAGAGGAGAGAACAAGAAAATGGGCCCAAAACATGGGCCTAATACATGGGCTATTCTAACACTCCCCCGCAAGCTGGAGCGTACAAATCGTATGCACCAAGCTTGGACAAGCATTGATAGAAGGATGCTTTGGGAAGAGCCTTTGTGAGGACATCTGCAACTTGTTCTGTCCCTGGAACATGCTTTAAATCGAGCTTCTTCATTTGAACCTTTTCTCGAACGAAGTGGCAATCAACTTCAATGTGCTTCGTTCTTTCGTGGAAGACTGGGTTCTTGGCGATATGTATAGCCGCTTGGCTATCACAAAGAAGTAGAGCAGGAGAAGGTAATTTAACACCCAGGTCAGTGAGAAGACTTTCAAGCCATGTGAGTTCGGATACAACAGAAGCCATTGCGCGGTATTCTGCCTCAGCCGATGAGCGAGCAACGACCGCTTGTTTCTTGCTTCGCCATGTAACCAAATGTCCCCCAAAGTATGTGCAGAAACCACTAGTAGACCGCCGGTCATCAAGAGAGCCCGCATAGTCCGCATCGGAGTATGCCACTAAGGTAGGAGCAGACGAGGAAGTCCGGTACACAAGTCCTTGACCCGGGGCTGTTTTTAAGTACCTCAGAATGCGTTCAACAGCCAGAAGATGAGACTTGCGAGGAGAGTGCATGTATCGACTGACAAGACCAACAGCAAAGGAAATATCTGGTCGGGTAACAGTAAGATAGATCAACTTGCCAACAAGTCGTCGATAATATTCAGGGTTCTGGAGGAGAAGATCTGAGTCAGAAGCCTGAGCACACAACTTGTGGTTCACATCCATGGGGGTATCACATGGCTTACACCCTAAGAGGCCAGCATCATGAAGAAGATCAGTACAGTATTTCCGTTGAGATAGAATGAGGCCGTCCGGTCGCCTGGCAACCTCAAGTCCCAGAAAATATCGCAGAGTCCCCAGGTCCTTTGTCTGAAAGACCGAGTTCAGATGTGCTTTGACTGTATGTATCCCTTGGGAGTCATCTCCTGTGATGATGATGTCATCAACATATACTAATAGAAGGACCGTCCCTGATGGTCGGTGACGAGTGAAGAGCGAGAAATCAGCCGAGCTACGGCTAAAGCCGACAGCGCGAAGTACTTTACTGAATTTCTCAAACCAGGCCCGTGGAGATTGTTTGAGACCATACAGAGCCTTGCGAAGGCGGCAAACCTGAGACTCCCCCGTGGTCTCAAACCCGGGCGGTTGTTGCATGTAGACCGTTTCCTGGAGATCCCCATTTAAGAAAGCATTCTTAACATCAAGCTGAAAGAGAGGCCACCGACGATGAACAGCGACAGAAAGAAGGACCCGAACGGTATTGAGCTTGGCGACCGGAGAGAAGGTTTCCTCATAGTCGAGCCCCTGTTGTTGAGTGAAGCCGCGAGCGACAAGGCGAGCCTTCAGACGGTCGATCGTCCCATCAGCATCATGTTTGATGACAAAGACCCACTTGCACCCTACCGGTTTGTGACCCGGAGGGAGGGGGACAACGGACCATGTCTGGTTAGCCCAGAGAGCAGACATCTCTTCTTCCATGGCGGCCCGCCAGCCCGGATGGTTAAGCGCCTCCTGTACAGAGTTAGGAACAGAAACCGAAGAAAGAGAAGTAGCAAAGGTGTGCAGAGGTGGAGAGAGGCGATGAAGAGAGACATAAGCCTCCAGAGGATGAGCAGTGGAGGGCGTTACCTGATCAGAGGGACGCGAAGCATCCGTGGTAGAGGTCGGCGGCAGAGGGGCGACGGAACAGGGAGGGCGACGAGAGTAGACCCGGATAACGGGTGGTTTGGTGGTAGAAGGAGCGGGTGGAGGAGAGAGCGGGGGTGGTGGTGGAGTAGCAGGAATAACGGGACGAGGGATGGACGGCGGGAGAGGAGGCGTTGGTGGAGCAGTAGGGAAAGGAGCAGGAAAGAACGGTTCGTCTTCCCGGAAGGTAACGTCCGCAGAGACAGTGACCTTGCCGGTAGTGGGTGAGTAACAAACATAGCCCTTCTGGGTGTGGGAGTAGCCAACAAAGATGTGTTTCGCCGCCCTGGGGTCCAATTTATCGGTGGAGGGCCCGAGGCAGTGGACATAGCAGGTGCTGCCGAAGATACGGGGCGAGAGAGGGAAAGCCGGAGTGGAGGGAAACAATATGCTGAAGGGGGTCGCATAATTGAGGACAGAGGAAGGGAGGCGATTGATGAAAAAGCAGGCAGTGGAGACCGCAAAGTTCCAGTAAGCTTTAGGAACATGCATTTGGATCATGAGGGAGCGGGCAACATCCAATAAATGACGGTTCTTGCGTTCGGCAACCCCATTTTGTTGCGGGGTATACGCACAAGAGGTTTGATGGAGAATCCCGTATTCCGTACATAAGGTGGTAAAGTCGTGGCTGGTGTACTCACGAGCGTTATCAGTACGGAGAGTTTTGAGGGTGGTACGGAATTGTGTCCGGGTCTCGAGGACAAAGGCCCGAAACACCCGGGGAAGCTCGGAGCGGTCGCGAAGTAAGTAGAGCCACGTGGTGCGGGAATGATCATCAATAAAGGTTAGAAAATAACGATAACCACATATACTAGGAATCCGAAATGGACCCCAAATATCCGAATGAACAAGATCAAAAGGAGCCGCACTCCGAGTACAATGCGAAGGAAACGAAGAACGTGGCTGTTTGCCGAGAATACATGAATCACACTGAAAAGACGTAAAAGAAAGATCTGGAAGAGCCCGCTGGAGAACTGGCAGAGGGGCATGACCAAGGCGGCGATGCCAGGCAGTGGAGGAGACGGAAGACAGAGCGAGTGGAGAGGCATCGAGAAGGTAGAGCCCATTCCGCAGCTGACCTTTACCAATGGTAGTCCGCGTCCGTCGATCCTGTATAACAAAAAAAGAGGAAGTGAATATAACAGAACAATCCAAGTCACTCGTAAGACGCCCAACAGAGACTAAGTTAAAAGGGGAACTCGGAACATGAAGAGCCGAGCGAAGAACGAGAGATGGGGAAATAGAAAAATCAGCCGAGCCGGAAACAGGAACCAGCGCCCCATTGGCCACGGTGATGGACTTCGGAGAAGGAGAACCCGAGTACTTGGCAGGTCGTTGCGAAGTAATGTGATGAGTAGCGCCAGAGTCCACAATCCAATCCGGGCTGTGGGAGAGACAAGCAGTACCTGTGTGGGAGACAGAGGCGACGGAGGCCGAGGGGGGATTGAGCAGCCCCTGGAGATGTTGTAGCTGAAGGCGGACGGTCTCGAGATCCGGAGGAGCATCAGTAATGGCAGAAGCCGTCGGGCGAGGGGGGTAGCCGAGTTTCTTGTAACAAGCCGCCTCAAGATGGCCATCCCGGCCGCAGAAGGAGCACTTTGGCCGGCCACGGCCGCCACGGCCACGGCCCCGCGAGCCCAACCGCCCCCCCCGAGTAGAAGGAGGAGGAGGAGAGGGTAAGAGCGGAGGGGCATGCTGAAGGAGAGCCGGTGGAGAAGGAGCTGGAGGATCTGGAGGAGGCGAAACCCGGAGAAGCATGGAGCAGACATCCGAAAAAGAGGGCGTAGTAGGAGCGGCCAGGATCTGAGCACGAAGACTGTGAAGATGAGAAGGAAGGCGAGCCATAAGGATGGCAATGCAAGCAGCTTCCTTCTGAGCCCGCTGAGCAGCAAGATCAGTGGTCGGCGGCTGGTGTTGGATCCAGGCTTCAGCAAGCGTTTTAGCCCGGGCGACAAACGAGGTCATATCTGAGGCGCCGCCAGTGTCAAGAGTGAAGAGATCAGTGAGGATGTCAAAAAGATGCTGGAGGCTATCACGGCCAGAATACAAGGAATGAAGCTCATCCCACATAGCCTTGGCGGTGTCGTGGTACATAGCCATTTGATAGGGCTCACCATCCAAGGAGTTCAGAATCCAAGTCTGAACACGACCGTCATTACGAAGCCAATCATCCGTAGGTGGAGAAGGAGGTGCCTGAGTAAGGTGCGGGAGAAGGCCCTTAGCCTGGAGAACCCGCCGAACAGAATGTACCCAAGGGATAAAGTTCTTCTTGCCAGAAAGAGAGATAGTAGTGATCCGGAGCTCGTCACGGAGGTCAACAGAACAGGCCGGGCGGTCTGGAGGACAAGCCGGAGGAACAGGGGGCGGGCTGGCCGCTGAGCTGGGAGAAGAACCAGAGGAAGTCATGGAGACAGGCCGCAACCCTTAGACAGGGAAGGAAGAGGGCCGCGGTTAAAGAAATAAACCGGGCGGACTGAGACAAGCCGCACTGGACGGAGACAAGTCGGGCGACCAGGCGACGGGAGAAGATCGCGACCAAAATGCAAGCAGGAAGGAGACAGCTCGCACGGTCAGGCAGATCGTATGCGCCGGACTGAGACAAGGCGTGCCGGACTGGGACAAGTCGCGTCGGACTGAGACAAGTCGCGCGACTAGGAGAGAGGCCGGAGATCGCGACCAAGATGCAGGCGAGAAGACAGCCCGCACGGTCAGGCAGATCTGAGCAGCGGACAGAGAAGGAGGCCGCGGCGAGAAGAGAGGGAGGCCGCGGTGAGAAGAAAGGCCGCGGCGGACAGAGAAGGAGGCCGCGGCGGACAGAAGAGAGACCGCGGCAGACAGAGAATACCAGGCCGCGGCGGACAGAAGAGAGACCGCGGCGGACAGAGGAGAGGTCGCGGCTAGGAGAGAGGCCGCAGCGGACAGGAAGAAAGTGGTCCCACGGAGAGAGGAAATGCTATAAAAGCAGGAGGGGGGGAAGGGGAAAGGTGGATCCACGGAGAGAAAATGAGGGCAGAGGAAGGCGGTCTGAAAGGGCAGGCCGCGAGGAAGTGCGGCTAGAAACGAAACAGGCCGCGAGAAACAAGCCGCGGGAGGAAGACCGCAAGAGTGTTTACACAGTGCGGTTAGATAGGGACAAACCGCGAGAGTCGGAACCTGGCTCTGATACCATGTAGAAAAGGCCTGAAACTTGTGTATATTGATTGAGTATGTAAATACAAAGAGAGTATACAAATATATAGGAAAGAAAGAGAGGAAATAAATCCTATACAAGATGTGGGACTAAAGAGGAGAGAACAAGAAAATGGGCCCAAAACATGGGCCTAATACATGGGCTATTCTAACAACCTTCAATAAATCCTGGCATACATGCGTAGATTTCACAAATCCATTTCTTATTATTAGAATTTTTGTTTTTAAAGTTTGTATTAGTACATCACCATAGTTTCCCTGTGGAGAAGATAGAATCTAATTGAATTACACACATAGCTCCTACCCATATATATACGTGGTTTAGGAGAAAAATGGTAATTACAATATTGCCATTATGCTATCTATCTCATTACATTATGACACAAATATTACTACTAGTAGATTGTGACTTGATGTTTACTTCAACTCTCCCCATCAAATCAAACAAAAACTTTCTATGATTTTGAACTTCAGTATATTGTCAGTAAACATATCACAACCTAGATCTTTGGTTAAAATGTTTGCCATCTAGTTTTTTGAATGAACATAATAACATTTCCTTTGTCAAGATGATCTTTGATAAAATGTCAATCAACACCAACATACTTGTTTCTATCCAGTTGAACTGGATCCCGAGCTATGCTAGTGACAACCATATTATCACAATACAATGAGAAAGTCTCGGGTTCAAGAATCTCTAGGTCATGTAGAATATATATCAACCGAGTTCTTCACAGAGGTCTTGTGACATGGCCCGATATTCTGCCTCTACACTAGATCTGGCTATCATCTTTTGCTTCTTGCTCCTCTAGGTCCCCAAGTTACCTCCAATGAAGGTATAATGGCTAGTGGTGGACTTTCTATCATCGAGGCTTTTTCCGAATCATCATCTGTAAAGACTTCAACCCTTTATTGATTGTTTATAGACAATAGTAGTGCTTCGCCAGAGGACTTCTTAAAGATATCTAAGAACATGATGGGCTTTGTGACAAACTCTTGGATCATGAACATGTTTGCTTCAAATTCCTACAATGTAAGTAATATTAGGATGTGTGTGGGAGGTATCTTAGTCTTCGAACAAATCTCTGATAGCTTGACATATAAGCCATATCCCCATCTCTATCATCAGTTCATCACTGATCTTGTGGCTATTCTCAATGGGAGTTTCTACTGAAGCCCAACTAAGCATCTCTGTTTTCTTTAGAAGATTCAGAGCATATTTCCTTTGAGAGATGATTGTAATCTTATTGGATCTTGCAACTTCAATCCCATGAAAATACGTAAGTTTTCCTAGATTTTTGATCTTGATGCATCTGTTGATGCATCCAGATGATGATGCTCGTCACTTGTTTCTTTCTTCAATTTTAATTTTTTTCATGTCGCACTATGTTGTTGATCATTTCATTTTAGTGTGTTGGCCCGGCTGACCAACACGAACTTAAATAATAGGTCCGATAATATGTGATGGTAGGATGCCAAGGTGACACTTCCGAAAATGCACAACATTTTAATTCCGATGACATTATGTAATAATTCAAAATTATTTTCTTTGGGAGCTCAACTACCTCTTGGAGTTCCCCATGTGGCTTTTGACCTCCCCACTGTAATCATTAAAAATTCACTTCCATTACTCCCCACCATCATTTCAGCTCTTGGAAATTTCCTGTATGAAAGACTTTGCCATGTGAAGTGAAAGATTTTTAGTTCCCTCATTTAATTTCAGTTTGAAAGTCTGCCTCCCATTTCCCCTATTTAACCCCTCCGATAGCCAAGGTAAGAAAATAGGATAGAAAAGGAAATCGACGTGTCTCGTCCGATTTCTTCCAGCGCAGCGCCACAATCACTCCTCTTCTCTGACCCACTCTTTCCCGCCTACACCAGCCACCAACCGTCTCCCCCATCTCGTCACCGCCGACGGTGGCCCCTCCGATCCGGCGGTCCTCCCAGCACGTCTACCTGACGAACCTGACGTTGCCCCATGCACCACAAGCAGCCTTTTCCTGTCTGTCGGAAGGTCGGTCGACAGTCGCCCACTCCTTCCCGACCTTCTTCCTGCTCTGCCGGCGCACCTGACACTAAAGCCCACTGCAGCCAGCGCAGCTCACCTCCTCAAAGCCGACCGGCCCTCCCAAACCTCTATTTTCGTCTACCCACCTCTTCAACCTAGTCTCCCTAACCTTCTTAAATGCCCCCCATTGTTCCCTTCTTAGCCTTTAACCCAACTGAAAAGCTCTCCGACAGCCTCCTGCCCTATCCACTCTTCCTTCCCACTCCAATCGATCCGCCGTTCACGGGAATACCGGAGGTATACTTCCCGATCCCTCCTACTAGCATTTGAGTAAAGTGATCACCTACAATCGAACTCGCATTCCCTCATCTCACTTTGTTGTTATTTTGTTATTTGTTCTTTATTGTGCAACTTCTAAATGTGACACACTTGTAACATGGTTAAATTTTTGCTTAGTTTCTCGTTAATTATTTGATCTATTCGTGTTGGGCGTAGAGTTTAATATCGAGGTTCCCACTATCTCTGAGAAGAGCTCAACTAGTTACTGGAACGGTTCAAAAAATATCCCCTTAAACGTGTTTCAAAAGTCTCTTTAAAAATTTAGACATCAGACTGCATTAGATCTCCAATTCCGTGTATAACTTAGCTTTGATAACAACAATCTCGTCAATGTCATCTCCTGTAATCACAATGTCATTTACGCAGATAATTAGGACTGTAGAAGATAAAGTTAAACCTTGTATATACTTCTTCTATATCTCAATACAAGTATGAGTACAAATATATAGGAGAAAAGAGAGAGAAAGACAACTATACAAAAGATGTGGGACTAAACTAGAATCCTAAATGGGCCATATAAATGGGCCTTTACATCAACTTTTCCTAATATTCTCTGACACTCTCCCGTAAGCCCAGCATACAAGTCGTAGGCACTGAGCTTGGATAAGAACTGATGGTACATTTGTCGCGGTAATGCCTTGCTGAGAATGGTGACAACTTGCTCAGATGCAGGAACATGCTCCAGCTCTAACTTCTTCAATTGAACCTTTTCACAGACAAAGTGACGGTCAACTTCAATATGCTTGGTCCGCTCATGAAACACATGATTCTTCACAATATGGATTGTAGTCTGACTATTGCAAAACAAAGTTGCTGGTGAGGATAAAGTCACCAAGAAGACCCTCAAGACATATGTGTTTAGATACAACGACCTCCATTGTACGATACTCAGCTTCAGCAGAAGAGCGAGCAACGATAGACTGATTCTTGCTACGCCAAGTGCTAAGATTCCCTCCGAAGTAGGTACAAAAACCCGTAGTGGAACATCGATCATTCAGGGAGCCCGCATAGCCTGCATCTGAATATGCAGTAAGAGATAGAGAGGAGGATGACTTATATACCGATCCCTGTCCAGGAGCTGACTTCAAATATCTGAGGATGCGTTCTACTGCCTGGAGATGAGAGATCCGAGGAGCATGGATAAATCGGCTGACTACTCTAACAACAAAAGAAATATCAGGTCTTGTAACTGTCAGATATATCAATTTTACCACAAGACGGCGATAATACTCAGGGTTCGTAAGCAGAGAATCAAAGTCGGTCCCATGATCACATAACTTGTGATTGACGTCCATCAGGGTTTCCATGGGTTTGCAATCGGAGTAGCCATCATCTTGGAGGAGATCAAGACAATACTTTCGTTGTGAAAGGACGACCATCTGACCGTCTTGCAATCTCAAGTCCAAGAAAGTATAAGAGAGTCCCCAGATCTTTTGTTTGGAAGACGGAGTTTAGGTGTTGCTTGATTTTTTGTATCCCGTGGAGTCATCACCAGTAATCAAAATATCATGCACATAAACCAAGAGAACGATAGTTCCAATTGATTGATGATGAGTGTAGAGAGAGAAATCAGCCGAGCTCCTCTTGAATCCAACTTCACGAACGACCTTACTAAATTTTTCAAATCAAGCTCTGAAAAAGTGTGTTAGACCATAAATAAATTTCCGAAGATGACATACACGAGACTACCCCGTGGTCTAAAATCAGGGAGGTTGGTTCATGTAGTCCGTTTCTTGAAGATTGCCATTTTAAAAGACATTTTTTATATCCAGCTGATGGAGAGGCCAGTGACGATGAACAACTAAGGAGATCAGCACTCGAATAGAGCTCAACTTGGCGACGAGAGAGAATGTTTCATCATAATCAAATCCCTGTTGTTAAGTGGACCCCCGCTCCACAAGTCGGGCTTTAAGTCGTTCAACTGTCCCATATGGTGCATGTTTGATAGCAAACACCTACTTTCGACTTACACAAGATTGCTCCGGAGTAAGGGGAACCAGATCCCAAGTCTGGTTCGACCAAAGAGCGGTTATTTTCTCATCCATAATCGCCCGCCACCCTGGATGAAGAAGGGCCTCCTGCACAGAGTTAGGAATAGAGACAGAGGAGAGAGAGAGAGCAAACTTGTGTAGAGGTGGAGACAGGCGATGCATAGATACATAATTTGCGATGGGGTGAGCAGTATATGCTGATGCTGCATCGTCAGTTCGCAGGATAACACCGGTGGAGGGGGCTGTTGTAGAGCTCTAGAGACCGGGGTACGACGAATGTATGCGCGAAGAAGAGGCGGTTTAGGTGGGACAAGTGCCGAAAGTGGAGTGAGAATAAGAGGTGGTAGAGAAGACGTGACAGGAACGGTTGGATGAGGTATGGGAGAGGAGAGAGGAGCAGAAGCAGAAGGTGGGTCATGGAATGGTTGATCCTCACGAAAGGTGACATCAGCAGAGACAATCACTTTCTCAGTAGTTGTAGAATAACACATATAGCCTTTTTGAGTCCGAGAGTACCTGAGAAACATACATTTGCTGGCACGAGGAGCAAACTTATCTGTGGGCGGACCAAGATTGTGAACATAACAAGTACAACCAAACACACGAGGCGTAAAAGTAAACGGTTATTGCGACTGGAATAAGAGACTAAATGGAGTTTACAAAGTTGAGCACAGAGGATGACATGCGATTGATAAAGTGACATGCGGTGGACACATCAAAGTTCCAAAACAAAGTGGGAACCTGCATTTTAATCATGAGTGACCGAGCAACATCAAGAAAGTGACGATTTTTTTGGCTCTGCCACACCATTCTGTTGAAGCCTATTCACACAGGAGGTTTGATGTATAATGCCAAACTCTATGCAAAGGTTCGAGAATGTCTGACTAGTTTATTCCCGAGCATTATTAGCGCGAATGATTTTTAAAGGAGAGCTGAATTGAGTACGAGTTTCCATGAGAAATATACGAAATGTAGAGGTCAGTTCAACACGATCTCAGAGTAAGTTTAACCACGATAAGCAGTAATCATCAATAAAAGTGACAAAATAACGATAGCCAAACATATTAGTGGTTTTATAAGGACCACAAATATCAAAGTGCATTAATGATAGAGGAGTGTCACTCCGAATACAAGTAGGATGAAAAGAAACACAATGCTGTTTACCAAAGATACAAGATTCACAAGAAAACTCATGCAGGGAGACATCCAGAAGAGCTTTCTTGAGAATCTGGAGGGGAGCATGCCCAAGATGACGATGCCAATCAGTGGTGGAGACGCCGGAGAGAGTAGGAGGAATATCGAGGAGGTAGAGCCCATTCGACAGCCGACCCTTATCAATATATTCTGCATTTGCCGATCCTGCACAACAAAGGTAGAGGGTGAGAAGGTAACACAACAATTAAGATCTTGAGTAAGACGACTAACAAAAAGCAAGTTAAATGGTGAGCCTGGAACATGAAGAGCAGAAGAGAGAGAGTGGGTGTGAGAGGTATATCACCAACGCCAGATACGGGGGTGATATCACCATTAGCCACAGTCTTGAACTTGGGGTGGACAACCATCGAATATTGCGGAGGTCGCTGCGAAGTAATATGGCGGGTGGCTCCCGAATCCACAATCCAGTGGGAGGCCTGTGAGATACAAGATACACCTTCATTTGAAATGGACGCAACAGATCCAGTAAAGTGAGAGATCACCCCTTGTAGTTGTTGGAGCTAAGTGCGTCGGCCATTAATGTCTTACCGAGCAGAGGCTGCAGAATCCGTGGCAAGAGAAGTGGGGGGATCAGCCATAACAGGAGCAACAAGGTGTGGAGGCAAGCCATGTTTGTGATAGTGGTGGCCTCAAGATGACCATCCCGACCAAAATACATGCACTTAAACGGAGATCTACCAGACCGGCCACAACCCCAAGACGTGTTGCGTGGCCCATGGGCCGAGGAGCCTCGAGCTGGCGGAGAAGGCCTGGGTAGCTGTAGAAGAGCTGGAGAGAGAGTCACAGGAGCATCTTGGGGCGGTGTATCTTTCAGAAGCATAGAACACACATCTGACAGAGATGGAGTGGTAATAGGAGAGAGAATCTGGGCCCGAACACTGTGCATGTGAGAAGGAACCCGTGACATCATCATCGCAATCCCGACCGCTTCTTTCTGGGCCCGTTGAGTAGTCAGATCTGTAGTACGAGGCTCATGCTGGATCCAGGCCTCAACCAAGGCCTTGGCTTTAACAACAAAGGTGATCATATCACTAGAAGCCCCGGGATCAAGGTTTTGAAGATCCGAGAGGATGTCAAACAAGTGTTGAAGACTATTCTGCTCAGAGTAAATGGAGTGGAGCTCCTCCCACATGGCTCTCGCCGTGTCATGATACATAGTCATTCTATAGGGCTCGGTGTCCATGAAGTTGGGCAGCCATGACTGAACTCGGCCATCATCCCGAATCCACTCATCAGTGGGGGCGGTAGGAGTGACTCGAATCAAGTGATGAAGAAGTTCTTTTGTCTGCAATACTCGACGAACTGAGTGCACCCATTCCACGAAGTTTCGATTCCCACTGAGGGAGATAGTAGTAATCCAGAGTTCATCGCGAAGCTCGGGATCCGGACCCGCAACACGAGCAGGCAGAGCAGAGGTGACATTAGAACCCTCAGAAGCCATGAGCCCGCAGCGGTAAAAGTGGGCTGTCGCGACTAAGAGAAAGAGCTCGCACTGGTCACGACGACAACACACCAGCGGCAAGAAGGGCCACGACCAGAAACGAAGCCGCAACGATCATGGTGGCAACACACCAGCGACAACCCACAATCAGAAACGGAGCCCGCAACGGTCACAGTGGCAACACATAAGCGGCAAGAAGGGACACGACCAAAAACGGAGCCCGCAGCGGTCACGGTGGCAACACACAAGCGGCAAGAAGGGACACGACCAGAAAAAGTGCCCGCAGCGGTCACAGTGGCAACACACCTGCGGTAAGAAGGGCCACGACCAGAAACGGAGCCCGCGACGCTTAGAGTAGGTCGCAGCGATTAGTGGCACTCACGCGACTTATCAGACACGTCGTAAAGAGGTAGCACAAACATGTACTCAACGACTAGGTAGGAATACCCCAGACCGTGAGTATAGAACCTGCGGCGACAAGCAGAGGCCGGACGAGCAGCCGTAGCTTCCAGAAGCAGCGGACAAAAGCAGTACCCGCGTCGACTAGAGGCAGCGGACAAACACAGTACCCGACACAAGAGAGGCCAAAGAACAGTCTGCAACGGTCTAAGACCAGACCGCGCTATCAAGGGAGAAGGCCGAAGTATTGAGGAGACCACATAGTTAGGGAGAGACGACCGCAACGACAAGAGAGACCAGTCCGTGCGGTTAGGGAGAGGAGGCCGGATGAACAGTCCACGCGGTTTGGTAGAGAAAACAAACCCAGCGGTAAGAGAACATTCCGCAGCGGCAAGGAAAAGCTGGGTACGCCGTCAACCAGAAAATCAAACCCAGCGGTAAGAGAGCAATCCGCATCGGCAAGGAGAAGCAACCCCCGGTCAGATCGCGCAACAAGGGGAGAAGATCGCGCGCCAAGGGGAGAAGACCACGCAGCAAGAGGAGAAGATCGCGCGACAAGGTGTTCCACTGAGCAGATTTGAGAAGCAAACCGCGGCTAGATCGCCCTGCAAGGGGAGAAGACCGCCCGATGAGAGGAGAAGATCGCGCGGCAAGGTGGTCCACGGACCAGACTTGAGAGAGTATAAAATGGGGAGAGGGGGAGGGAAGAGGGGGAAGTGGATCCACGGGAGAGAGGGAAAGAGGCGGGTAGGAAAGAAGAGATCGCAACAAGGTGCGGTTAAGGGAGGCAGAGACCTCCGTGCAGACTGGTAAGGTAGTGGGCGGTTTGAAAAAAATAGGCCTGATCTTTCGCTCTGATACCATGTAGAAGATAAAGTCAAACCTTGTATATACTTCTTCTATATCTCAATACAAGTATGAGTACAAATATATAGGAGAGAAGAGAGAAAAAGACAATTATACAAAAGATGTGTCTAAATTAGAATCCTAAATGGGCCATGTAAATGGGCCTTTACATCAACTTTTCCTAATATTCTCTGACTAGGACAAACATTTTCTGACCTTGCCTTTTTACAAACATTGTATGATCCGATTGTTCCTGCTTATAGCCAAATTGGATCATAGCTTTGTGGAATCTTCCAAACCATATCCTAGAAGACTGCTTCAGGCCTTTTAACGATTTTCTCAAATGGAAAACCATCCCTTCTTGTCCCTTTCTTGTGAACCCATGATGGAAATTCATATACATTTCTTCCTCCAACTCACAATGGTGGAAGACGTTCTTCACGTCGAGTTGGTGAAGTTCTCAATCTAGATAAGCTGCATAGGATAATAGAACTTGGATGGAGTCCATCTTTGCAGCAAGTGAAATATCTCTTGATAGTCAACCCCTTGAGTTTGAGTGTATTCCTGAGCCACCAACCTTGTTTTGTAACATTCTACCATACTATTTAGATACCGTTTCACTAAAAATACCCACTTAGATCCAACAATTTTTTTGTCCGAGAAACTTGATAATTGTTTTACGTAGGGTTCTTATCATGTGCGAACATTTCCTCCTGCATAGTTTTCTTCCATTTTGTGATACTTACTGCGTTGGGGAAATTCTTTGGAATAATGATCTTGAATAAATATGTATGAAAATTAGATGTTCATGGGTAAGATTGGTAAAAACTTAGTTTGCAATAGGATGTTTTATACAAGGCTCTTTATCTTTCAGAAGTGCAATATGAAAATGAAGATCTCAAAGGTTTGAGTCAGAGTCAGACATTTGTAGTGGTGAAACCATAGGAACAATGTTTTTTGTGCACCTATATGCTTGATTGCCTGCGATAATAGACTATTGGAAGAGAACATATTGACCATAGAAGAGTAACCTGGGTTTGTGCTGTCTTGGATGGGGGATATAATGAGAGTAAAGGGAATAATAGAAAGAGGAATGTCAGCCACATGAATGTCTTCTTGCACCTCGCCAACATCACTTGTCTCTCCCTGAAAAATGGAATGAACCAGATAGGGAAATTAGGACCCTCATGGAAAGTAACATGCATGATATTAAAAACCAAACACATGGGATGATAATACCAATATCTCTTCATGGTAGAGGAGAAACCAACATAGATGAGGTGGATGGATGTGGACAAAACATACACACCCAATAACACATGGAGGAAGATATGATGTCTGAACCAGGCCATGGTTGGAGATGAACTATCAGTGTTGCATAACCAAGAACTCTGGACGGGAGGCGATTGGTAAGATGCACAACAATCAACACATCTTCTGATAAGAACTCAAGGGAGATTCAACAAGGGGGAGGGCCGGCGTTGAGAGGGAGAGAGGAAGAGAACAAGAAGAGGGGAAGTGGAATTAGAGTTAGAGAGAAGAGGGAAATCACAACATTCATCCACGATAATCTCACAAGTCCAAACCAGCCCCTCTTATAGAGGAAGACTGCCGACAACAAAAATTATAAAATACATAACATAAAACAAAACATAAACTGAATATTAATTATTCTCCGTGCCGACCCCACCTAAGTCGTACTCGTCGGTCCAAGCCTCTCCCGACGAGTTCGGTTCATCTTCCTCGGTCCTCGCCACGCCCACCGCGGATATTCGTAACAATGCCGCCGTTTGGGAAATATACCTTGTCCCCAAGGCAGTAGTCTGAGTGGTGGCGAAAACAGTGATCCTGGAACAACCTCGTGTCTTCGAGCTCCAGACGGTAAGACCCAGCAACCGGGAGCTCCTACGGGCCAGAGTCCCCCTGAAAGTGGTAGCAACAACTAAGTAGCTTGGCTGGGTAGAACGGCGCCAACTGCCGTCTTTCTTCCAGATCAGAGACAGCTAGGTTGGTGGCAATCCCGGAGAGGAATCTAGTTCCTTGCCGAGGAAGAATGAAGAGCGTAGGAGGGCGCAGTCACCGTCGAGGCGACATGGTTGTCCCTCATGTAGGAACTGCATGGAAATAGTCTCCCAGTTAACGCATACCTCGCCGAGCGTGCGGAGCCAAGACACTCCCAACACTGCGTCGAGGCCACCTAAGCCAAATGTGTAGAAGTCTGCAATCACGGAATAGGGCCCCATAGATAGAGAGATGACAATGCAAAAACCCCGAGTCGGGCGGTGACACTCATCGCCCATGCGGACCGCAACGTCCGGGGAGGGAACCAGGGGAAAGCAGAGCTGCTGCACCAGGTGCTCAGAGATGAGGTTGTGGCTTGCGCCACTGTCCACCATAATGATGATCGGGCGATCCCGCAGTGTGCCCGGAAGCTGCATGGTTTGCTGGCTGTTGATTCCACCCGTCAAGGCGCCAGATAGCTCCAGCCGGTGGTTTGTAGCTGCGGTGGGGTCAAGAGGGTTATCCTCCGGTGTGAGTTCCAGGGCCTCAAAGTCAGCCAAGGTAACCTCAGGGTCGACGTCGCCGATGATGGCGCGGAACTCCTTGACCGCGCAGGCGTAGGTAGGAGGATAGGATTGATGGCAGCGAAAACACAGCCCCATGGGACGGAGGTCGTCCAACTCGCGGTTGGAGAATCGCTGCGGAGGGCCCGGTCTTCCCGGCAGAGCGGCTGGAGGAGGCCGAGGAGCTGCTATCTCTGGAGTAACGATCTGCCACCGTCGGCCCCCCGATGGAGGTTCGCCTGACGGCGACGGTGGTCAAAGAGACAAATCCTCCTCCATGAGGCGGGCCATGTCGAGGGCATCGAAAACCGCCCGAGGGTGGTGAGTGCGGAGCCGGGAGAGGATCTTGGGCAAGAGGCCTTGCATAAAGAAGCCAAGATAATGATTTGGCAGTAAGCCTGAAACATGGGTGACGAGGGTCACAAACTCATCGATGCAATCATCCAATCCACCGATTTGGCGGACCCCAGACAGCCGTTCGAGGGCGGATTCAGAATAACGACTGTCATAGCGGCGGATCATCTCCTGTTTGATCTCCGACCAAGAGATCGTCGAGTTGGACTGTCAGGGCCACCGAGCCCAATGAAGGGCGGAGCCGTCGAGTCCCACGACGGCACTATAGACCTTATCCTGCTCGGGAGTACGGTGGAGGTCGAAGTATTGCTCTGCCTTGGCAATCCAGCCAATCGGATCAACCCCGACAAAGGTGGGAAGGTCCAAAGCGAGGGCAGGGCGACCTGGAAGAAGCGGGACCACAGAATCTCCGATTTACGGGAGGGGTGCCGCTACGAGGATGAACGCCCCGGCGGCCGGGCATGTGGATCCGTTGGCGAAAGAGGCGGCGACGGGCTGCAGGGCATCAAACTTGGCGTGAAGGGCGAGAAGGGAGGCATGCGTGGAGGCGAGAAGTTGTTCCTGATCCTTAACGCGCCGACTAAGTGCTTCAGAGGCGGAGTCCAGAGCGGGGTCGCCGGAGGATCGAGTGGTAGGAGTCATGGGGCTGGTGACAACGGTTGGAAGGTAGTCGGTAGTAGGCAGATTTGATGAAGTCGGCGGAAGGGAGACTGCAGTGTCCGGTCGATTGCAGAACAGGCGTCTGGATCGGAACACAAGACCGCGAATGGCGGACTAGGGCGGAATGACGGGGTGGTGACACAACGTGGATGGCATACTAGATTGTTTCGACGGAGCCCGAGCCGCCTTAGCCTTGACGCGACGGAGCGAAAATTGTAGACGCCGAATCAACGCAGGATGAGGCGATACGGTGCAGAATCGGTTGGATCCGCACTGAATCGGGCGAATCTGCTCGGAATTGGCGAGGGGCACTGTACCTGTCACGACCCGTCTCGACAGAAGTCAGAGTGCGCTTTGAGACCAGTCGTGATGCCACAGACATGGGCTAAAAGAAAGCCATGTCTGCTAAGGCGGTTGCAGAGAACACTGAAAATAGTTTTAAAGTAGTTATTTTTGGGGAAAACATGTTTTTTTTATTATGCGGAAGCTTTTAAAGTTTTAAATGCATATGTATTTTGTAAAATTCATGTTTTACAGGCTACTACTATAATTTTCATGTCATTATGATGCAACAGAGAGTGCACATGCGTTATATTCAGATTCTAGTACATAAATATTTATATAGCCTAGCAGTTGTCCATGATACCAGAGAAAATGGCTGATTGCAATTATTACATAAAAGAATTAATTGACAGTAAAAGAAATGTAATCATAGAACCTCGAGCTTGATGCTGATCGGGGTCGAGGACCTGGCGGCGCTGCACGAATTCTAAGGCAATTCCAAAACGTAAAGGAAAAGCCTCAAAACATTGAAATAAATAGGAGCACAGTAAGAGTAAAGTGCAGTAAGAGAAGCAGAAATATATGAGTGTATCAGTTTCTCATAAAGATATGTTATTCGAGGCAAGCAAATAAAAATGCTAAACAGAACAAGTTAGTTTATTATACTACTCTGGAGTATAACATTTAGACGGACCAAGAGATGTCATTAGCGGTAATCAGTGGAAAGTGGAAGTGTTTTATTTGATGCACGTGATTCTGATGCAAGTCTGAACGCAAGACTTATCAAAATAATTGAGCTTGCTATGACCATTTGTTGGTTTCCGTTGTCAGTCAAGCGAAAACTCGAGTTAAGGCGTCACATCAATTGAACACTACCCTTCACTGATTGTGTATGACATTAATGACTTCAAACACTCATGATTTAGGAGATTCGTAGCATGTCGAGACCGGATGCAAATTTAGCGATACAACTGTACAAGATTATAGTTCATGATCGCGTCATGAGAGGACTTGAGTTATGGAGCCACATTCGCTCAATTCTTAGAACAGACCTAAGAAACCAGACAGACATCAGAAACCGAATTTGATGACAGCAGATTCGATGACACAAGATTCTTCATCACAAGATTCGACGACACGACAAAACCGGATAAGGAGCAATATATTTAGCGGGTTCAAGTATGTACGAGTGATATGATCGTCATACGCTACTTTTCTGCACACTAAATATTCTTTTATATTAGTCAATTCTCGGACATAAATATCCTCCAAATAAACTGTATATATGTATATACGAGCATGACACAAATCACCAATCATTTAATCGTAGCAAGAAATATTAACTGTATCCTTCAAAATAATTATTGTGGATGTTCACATAAACTATAGGTCTCCTAACCATCCATCAACTGAGATTCAATTCATGTAAGTGCGAATCCTAATGATACAATTCTTACAATTCCTAATAATTCTCATTAGGATATTCGTTAATCATTCCAAAAAAAATCCAACATACATCAGTTTATACATCAAACAAGAAAATTCGTATAATCATAAGATCAGACCAAATAATTGAAATTCAATTATTGCAAGGGAGAGTGAGATCTCTACTTGCCTGAAAGAGGCTAAAACTGGCGGCGGCAAGCGAAAACAGAAATCCTGACTGGACCTGTTCAGGAACAATCACAGACAATATTTTATAAATAGACCTGACAGAGATCCAAAATGCTAGCAAAAGCAATTAAACGATACATAACTAAATCGAGAGAGGGCTAAGAAATTTACCTCCCTCAAGAGTGAGAGGACGAGAGATACCACGCAGAAGCAGAGATTTGGCGATGCTTGGGTTAGGGAAAACCCTAATTCAGAGAGAGATTTGGAGAGATTCCACCAATAGGAACGAGGAGGGGCACTGGAAAACACACATACACAAGGGTTAGTCGACTACGATAGGGGCAAAAATCATGGATCACAAAATATATGAAATCGGAGCACAAACTTTACAAGAAACCTCATGAAAATCTGAATAGAGATGAACAAGAGGGGAATGAGAAAACCCTTACCAATAAGAACCAAATCGAGCCCAAAAATCTGAGTTGATGAGGGTTTGAGCGAAGCCCTAGGCGTAATCGAAGCCCAAGGAAGATGGAGAAACGGCTGTCGGCCTTGGAGTAGAGGGATGAGGCGGCTGCCGGCCACCAGGAGGCGAGAAAAACCGCTGCCAGCCCTCAGAAAGAGAGGTTCGTCGATCTCCATGTAGGTGAGAAGCCGACCAAGGAGGAAGGCCAGAAGAGATGTCGGCCAGAGAAAGTAGCGTACGGGAGGAAGGAGCCGGAGAAGGCGCCTGGAGCAGGAGGAAGCGGCGACCTGCGGGAGCTGCGGTGGAGGCGGGATCGGGGTAGCCCTAGACCAAGCGGAAGCAACGGGATGCGGGAGTCGGCGGGATCGGGAGAATCGTTGCGGGCTTGCGGGATTAAAAGAACGGGGGGGGGGGGGGGGGCTCGGGTAGGTAGGAATTAGGTTAGGTTTTTTATAAATAATAATAAATAAGTTTTTTTATAAAACCGGGTCGTTACATTCTCCCATACTTAGGAAGTTTCGTCCCGAAACTTCCCTGAGAAACTCTACTCTGAATAGGGTCAAAAACAACGAAGATTCAGACGACATTCATCCAACAAGGTTTGCAGATCAAGACACTTTATAGTAACGACCTAGGGAGGACCCCTAGCGCCGCTCGGCCCACCAGCAGCCCATGGAGGACCCATGGCGCCATGGTGGTACAGCCGGAATCTACAAGGCATAGAAGTTAACTATGAATACAAAGAAACCGATAGGAGAACAAGCGCGGAGGCTTACTAAGATCGGATTCAAGTTCACAGGAGAACTCTTTAGTCATAGCGGGTTCGGACAGACGCGAAATATTGACTTCAAGGAGCACATAAATTGCTTCAGTTAGCTCAAAATTGAAAGTTAAGACTCGAGAGTCCGAGAGCGAGAAAAGTCCTTGCACGAAGCGAAGATAGAACATCAAAGAGGAGAAGGAACTGAATGACAATTGATTGTCTGCAGAAGCGAGTAATCGCAGAGATGGAAGAACACAAATCAACGCTGAAGAAATACAGCGGAGCAATTCACAAAAAGAAACTCATTTCTCACTGACACTCAGAAGCTAACTAGGAAGGGGATACAGGATGACCATATAAGATTGACAGACGCGCGAAATAGGAAGGAGTAATTACAAATATCGGGGAGTGTAATTTAGAGATTTTAACACATTCTCTACTGTCAAGTACGTAAATTATGTAATAATTACAGCATTTTCATTGGACAACTCTAGGCAATAATCATGCAAGTGCAACAATGTGAATATGTGCGATGTCAAGCAGATAGTAAATCCATGTGTGTACAATCATTATTGTTGTTCTTGGCTTAACACTTGTGCAATGATTTATGATATGCATGCAAATGAATGGATACACATGCCATAGTTAAGGCCCATATCACTTAACATGTCATGCATATTAGGACTCTAATGCCAGCGCACTTGAAAATATTAAACCGCCAATACAATTTAATATTCGCAATCGGTCTATATCCTAGTGGAAATTCATATGCACAAAAATGTTAAGTTTGCCCATAACCCCTTAACATTCGTGTGTATACTACTCATGCTTATGAGTGAGTGTGTGCGTGTTTCAGCCGCGAAGAAAAAATAATGACAAGCTGAGTGAAGCAATGATGTATGCTTATATATATTTATTTATTTTTTTATAATAAAGTTCAAAATATTTGATAATTACAAAATACTTTATCTTTTAAAACAAACCTGGCTCTGATACCAACTGTCACGACCCGTCTCGACAGAAGTCAGAGTGCGCTTTGAGACGAGTCGTGATGCCACAAGCATGAGCGAAAAAAAAGCCATGCCTGCTAAGGCGGTTGCAGAGAACACTGAAAATAGTTTTAAAGTAGTTATTTTTGGGGAAAATATGTTTTTTTTTATTATGCGGAAGCTTTTAAAGTTTTAAATGCATATGTATTTTGTAAAATTCATGTTTTACAGGCTACTACTATAATTTTCATGTCATTATGATGCAACAGAGAGTGCACATGCGTTATATTCAGATTCTAGTACATAAATATTTATATAGCCTAGCAGTTGTCCATGATAACAGAGAAAATGGCTGATTGCAATTATTACATAAAGGATTTAATTGACAGTAAAAGAAATATAATCATAGAACCTGGAGCTTGATGCTGATCGGGGTCGAGGACCTGGCGGCGCTGCACGAATTCTAAGGCAATTCCAAAACATAAAGAAAAAGCCTCAGAACATTGAAATAAATAGGAGCACAGTAAGAGTAAAGTGTAGTAAGAGAAGCAGAAATATATGAGTGTATCAGTTTCTCATAAAGCTATGTTATTCGAGGCAAGCAAATAAAAATGCTAAACAGAACAAGTTAGTTTATTATACTACTCTGGAGTATAACATTTAGACGGACCAAGAGATGTCATTAGCGGTAATCAGTGGAAAGTGGAAGTGTTTTATTTGATGCACGTGATTCTGATGCAAGTCTGAACGCAAGGCTTATCAAAATAATTGAGCTTGCTATGACCATTTGTTGGTTTCCGTTGTCTGTCAAGCGAAAACTCGAGTCTAGTCGTCACATCAATTGAACACTACCCTTCACTGATTGTGTATGACATTAATGACTTCAAACACTCATGATTTAGGAGATTCGTAACATGTCGAGACCGGATGCAAATTTAGCGATACAACTGTACAAGATTATAGTTCATGTTCGCGTCAAGAGAGGACTTGAGTTATGGAGCCACATTCGCTCAATTCTTCGAACAGACTTAAGAAACCAGACCGACATCAGAAACCGAATTCGATGACAGCAGATTCGATGACACAAGATTCTTCGTCACAAGATTCGACGTCACGACAAAACCGGATAAGGAGCAATATATTTAGCGGGTTCAAGTATGTACGAGTGATATGATCGTCATACGCTACTTTTCTGGACACTAAATATTCTTTTAGATTAGTCAATTCTCGGACATAAATATCCTCCAAATAAACTGTATATATGTATATACGAGCATGACACAAATCACCAATCATTTAATCGTAGCAAGGAATATTAACTGTATCCTTCAAAATAATTATTGTGGATGTTCACATAAACTTTAGGTCTCCTAACCATCCATCAACTGAGATTCAATTCATGTAAGTGCGAATCCTAATGATACAATTCTTACAATTCCTAATAATTCTCATTAGGATATTCGTTAATCATTCCAAAAAAAATCCAACATACATCAGTTTATACATCAAACAAGAAAATTCGTATAATCATAAGATCAGACCAAATAATTGAAATTCAATTATTGCAAGGGAGAGTGAGATCTCTACTTGCCTGAAAGAGGCTAAAACTGGCGGCGGCAAGCGAAAACAGAAATCCTGACTGGACCTGTTCAGGAACAATCACAGACAATATTGATAAATAGACCTGACAGGGATCCAAAATGCTAGCAAAAGCAATTAAACGATACATAACTAAATCGAGAGAGGGCTAAGAAATTTACCTCCCTCAAGAGTGAGGGGACGAGAGATACCACGCAGAAGCGGAGATTTGACGATGCTTGGGTTAGGGAAAACCCTAATTCGGAGAGAGATTTGGAGAGATTCCACCAATAGGAACGAGGAGGGGCACTGGAAAACACACATACACAAGGGTTAGTCGACTAAGATAGAGGCAAAAATCATGGATCACAAAATATATGAAATCGGAGCACAAACTTTACAAGAAAGCTCATGAAAATCTGAATAGAGATGAACAAGAGGGGAATGAGAAAACCCTTACCAATAGGAATTAAATCGAGCCCAAAAATCTGAGTTGAGGAGGGTTTGAGCGAAGCCCTAGGCGTAATCGGAGCCCAAGGAAGATGGAGAAGCGGCTGTCGGCCTTGGAGTAGAGGGATGAGGCGGCTGCCGTCCACCAGGAGGCGAGAAAAACCGCTGCCAGCCCTCAGAAAGAGAGGTTCGTCGATCTCCATGGAGGTGAGAAGCCGACCAAGGAGGAAGGCCAGGAGAGATGTCGGCCAGAGAAAGTAGCGTACGGGAGGAAGGAGTCGGAGAAGGCGCCTGGAGCAGGAGGAAGCGGCGACCTGCGGGAGCTGCGACTTGCGGTGGAGGCGGGATCGGGGTTGCTCTAGACCAAGCGGAAGCAACGGGATGCGGGAGTCGGCGGGATCGGTAGAATCGTTGCGGGCTTGTGGGATTAAAAGAACCGGGGGGGGGGGGGGGGGGGGGGCTCAGGTAGGTAGGAATTAGGTTAGGTTTTTTATAAATAATAATAAATAGGTTTTTTATAAAACCGGGTCGTTACAGTACCCTAGCGGAAACGAGAGAGACGGAGGGTAAATCGACGAATCAGCGCGTGACAAGGGAAATTGGCTCTGCAGTAGAAATTGCACGGAAGATCTCGATTAATGGCGACGAGATGGATGGTGGTGCGGCTGGTCAGACCAACTTGATAAGAACTCGAGGGAAATCCGGCAAGGTGGAGGGCCGACGTTGAGAGGGAGAGAGGAAGAGAACTAGAAGAGGGGAAGAAAAATTAGTGTTAGAGAGGAGAGAAATCACAACATTCATCCATGATAATCTCACAATTCCAAACCAGCCCCTATTATAGAGGAGGGGTGCCAACAAAAAAATTATAAAATACCTAACATAAAAAAACATCAACGGAATATTAATTATCCTCCATGCCGACCCCGCCTAGGTCGTTCTTGTCGGTCCAAGCCAATCCCGACGCATCCAGTTCATCTTTCTCGGTCCGCGCCACGTCCGCCGCGGATATTCGTAACATCATCACCCCGGTAAGACTTAGGATTGTGCATGGTAGTGAGAAGACAATGAGCAACTGTAAGAAGATATTTGTTTTTTCGTTTAGCTACTCTGTTTTGAGTGCAGGTGTGCATACATGTAGTTTGATGAAAATAAATACCATGATTAACATAGTATATTCGAACACCCCAAATCTTCATTGCCCCCCATTATCACTTCGAAGGATGCACTTGTTCCCCCCATATTATGGAAAATTTGAACCCACTCAAAAACTTTACTCTTTCTTTTTAGGAGATAGACCCATGCGGCATGTACAAGTGATAGGAGCAGCCCAATGCGCTGACAAATTAAGTGACAAACCAACAAAAATTAGTAAAAAGATAGAACTGGGGAAGAACCTCGGACATCAATATGTATTGCATCAAACAAAAATAAATTAGGAGAAGAGATACGAGGAAAACTACGCTTTACCTTCCTAGAAATTTTACAAACATCATAAGAGATATGCGTAATAGTATACATAAATAGGAAAACAAATTTTGAAGATAAACAAGCGGTGAATGTGCAAAATGCTGATGCCATCTTCATACATCCTCAATAATTGGACTGTAGTCGGTGGTAAATGACAAAGACTGAAAAGGAAGCTTCTGGTCCAAGAATTACAATCCACCATGGCTCCTACCACTACAAATGTTCCACCTCGTAACCAAATCCTGAAAATTACAAGAGTTGGGTAAAAATTACTGAACAATTCAATAATATAGTAATATTACTGATATAAAGTAAGCTTCGAGGAAATGAATGAACATGAAGAACAAAAGTAATAGATATAAAGGGGGGGGGGGTGAGGCACAAGATGCGGCCCTCAGCAACAATAAGGGATAAGGAGTTGTTGATAGAGAGGACTTTGGACCAATAGAGAAAGGTGTATAAGAAACAAAACCTGAAGGTGATCCGATCTTATGATTTATAGCAACAGAATCAATGATCCATTCAGAGGAAGTTATGAAAGCGGTATGTGTACTGCTATACCTAAAGTAGCAAGGCTCGTGGAGAAGCCACCTTAAGTCGAATCCCTCTATTATTGCAACTGTTAAGCCTCCCGACGTGGCTAGGCTTTTCGGGCAACATTACCGGCGGCGGCAACGGCGCGTGTAAGGCAACAACGGGGCTGAACCAATGAGTTCAGCCCCCTCTTCTTAAAAATCGGCTCAAGGGGGCTGAACCACATTTGGTTCAGCCCCATGGGGGCCGGCCGGCCCCCTTGGTTGGCCGGCCTCGGGTCCGGGGTTATATATACCCGGACCCCTCTCTTTTGAAGGCATGCAAGAACTAACAAGGTATTTCTCTCCTTTCCCTCTCATTTCTACCCTAGCGTCTCTCTTCCTCCCCTAGATCTTCTTCTCCCTAGTTTGCTCATAACATTTGGTATCAGAGGATTCCTTCCTCCGTCATGGTGAATACACGCTCGCAAGAGGAGAATGGCCGCTTGGAAACCCTAGAGGAAAACTTGATGGGGCTTACCGATTCGGTAGCCGCCATCGAAGAAAATGTCAAAACGTCCACTCAAAGGTTGGAGGAGCGGATCGACGACCGCTTGAACGATATCATGACGCTATTAGCGCAAAATTTGAAGGGCAAGGCGGTGGTAGAGGAGGAACCGGGCGGATCTACAGGGAATAGGCCGGAAATGCTTGGATTTGGCGGATCGGGTGCGGGAAGTGCGGGATCGGGAGCCGCTGGCGTCGGACCCGCTGCTGCGAACCCGACGGGGGTCGGATCGGGCGCGGCGTATCACGGAGGGGCCGGATCGGCCTGGGGCGGTGTCGGGTTGGCCGGATCGGCTTCAGCGCACGCCCAGGGGCCCGGATCGGCGGGAGTGGCCGCTGGCTGGGTTGGATCGGGAACGGCGAGCATGTCGGGGGTCGGGTTTGTCCCGGCGGGTTACGGTGGAGCGGGGAATGCAGCAGGAGGCTCCGGAGGGGTCGGGTGGGCATCAGCGGCCCCTGTGGGGCTCGGATCGGGGCTGGCGAGTCATCAGGGCGCCGGATTTGGGCCGGGTGGCTTCGGCATGGCTGGAGGGGGCTTCGGGGTGGCTGGACCCCCCGGGGCACGCACGGGGAGGGCCGGATTTGGGCCGGCAGGCCTGGACATGGCAGCCAGGGGTGGCGGGTACGCAACTGGTGCTGACGGACGGGCCGGGACTTTTACCGAGCACGCTCCTTGGAGGCAAGGTGGGGATGGGTTGTTACCCCCACCGGCAGGGAGAGGGCAACCACCAGGCTTTGGAAGAGGGCTGCAGTGGGGAGAAGGGGGGCCCTTCCGTCATGGGGCCCCAGTGGCGGGGGAACGTGGCCAAAGGCCGTACATGGCTCCCAAGTTGACTCGGATGAATTTCCCTCGGTACAGTGGGGGCGACGCGTTAGAGTGGGTACAGAAAGCTGAGTTATTTTTCAACTATCAGGTGGTGCCAGAGGCTCAGTGGGTGCAGTTAGCGTCCTTCCATCTGGAGGATGACGCGTTCCAGTGGGCACAGTGGTTTCTGCGGGGACGGGAGTATGTTCCGTGGGAGGAATTTGTGGAAGGCTTCACGACTCGATTTGGGCCTTTGGAGTTTGAAGACTTTGAGGCGCTCTTACAGAAGCTCCGGCAAAAGGGTACCGTGATGGAGTACAGGACGGAGTTTGAGAAGTTGGCCAACAGGGTTCAGTGGGAAGAAAAGACACTCCTCAGCTGTTTTGTATCGGGACTGAAGGATCACTTACGCGATGAGGTTCATGCCTACATGCCCCGTAGTCTGAACCACGCGATCAGCTTGGCGCGCATCCAAGAGGAAAAGTTGAATAGGCAGCGAGCCCGCAGTCTGGCAAGGCACACTACTACACCGGCCGCGGCCAGGAGGGAGACTCCAGTGACCGGCCGACCTACGGTGACACGGCTGTTTTGGAACGAGTTACAGGCACGGAAGGAGAAGGGCCTTTGCTTTAACTGTGATGAGAAATTTACGCCAGGACACAAGTGTCAGAAGGTCCAAGTTTTTATGTTACATCAGGAGGAGCAGCTTGAGGGGGACGAGTTATTGGAGGAGGATTTAGAGCCTGGGGGGGACTTCGATTTAACGGAGTTGGGTGTGTCCCTTCATGCCATGGAAGGGTGCAATCCACCTCCGCTCACTATGCGGCTGGCGGGGAGGATTCGACAGGAGAGGGTAACCATCCTGGTGGACAGTGGGAGTACTCATAATTTTATTCATCCCGATGTGGCACAAAGGGTGGGGCACGAGATTGACGCTGGAGCGGCGTTCCAGGTTATGGTTGCAGACGGTAGCAAACTACAGTGCCAAGGGGTGTTGAAGGCGATGGAGCTTCAGATGCAGGGTTATGTGGGGTGCACGGATGTCTATCTCTTACCGATCCGGGGTTCAGATATGGTGCTTGGAGTGCAGTGGCTACAGCAGTTGAGAAGGGTGACTTTTGATTGGGACCAGATGACGATGGAGTTCTCGCAAGGGAGGCGCCAGTTCTGTTTGAAAGGGCTCCGATCTTCTCCAGTCAAAGAGATATCCATTCGCAGCTTACAGCAGCTTCAGGAGTCCGCTAGTTTGATGACGGTCCTGTTGGGGGTGAGGTCTGGCGAGGATAGACCGACGGAGGTTCCTGACCAGCTGCGAGCGTTAGTGGAGGAGTATGATGACGTTTTTCAGGAGCCGGGGACGCTTCCACCGTCACGGTTCCGTGATCACCAGATTGTGCTACAGACGGGGGCGGAGCCGCCCAACACTCGTCCTTACAGGTACCCCCACATGCAGAAGGCAGAGATCGAGCGTAGTGTGAAGGAAATGCTTGAGGCCGACATTATACGGCCTAGTACTAGCTCCTTCTCAGCACCGATCATTCTGGTTAAAAAGAAGGACGGATCGTGGCGTTTCTGCGTAGATTACCGCGCCTTAAACAATGTCACCGTGAAGGATAAGTTTCCGATTCCCGTGATTGAGGAGCTGCTGGATGAGTTGAGTGGGGCGACTACATTCACGAAGCTGGATTTGCGATCCGGCTATTATCAGATTCTTATGAAGGAGGAGGACGTGCATAAAACGGCGTTCAGGGCTCATGATGGCCACTACGAGTTCTTAGTGATGGCGAATGGCTTGACCGGGGGGCCGTCTACCTTTCAGGCCAATATGAATGAGATTTTTCGCCCATTCCTGCGACACTTCGTCTTGATCTTCTTTGATGACATTCTGATCTACAGCGCTACTTGGGAGGATCATTTACGTCATGTGACTCAGGTCTTCTCTACTCTTCGGCAACATAAACTCTACGCTAAGAAGTCCAAGTGTTCTTTTGGACAACAGGAGGTGGAGTACTTGGGGCATCTCGTTTCCGCGGAAGGGGTGAAAGCCGACCCACGGAAGATCGAGAGTATGCTTTCGTGGCCCCGACCTCTGACCATCCGGGCGCTGCGAGGATTCTTGGGCCTCACTGGGTACTACCGGCGATTCGTTCGGGATTATGGGAAGATTGCACGGCCACTTACGCAATTGCTACAGAAGGATGCTTTCTCGTGGCAGGATGAGGCCGAGACCGCCTTTCAGGCGTTGAAGCAGGCAATGACGACGACTCCAGTGCTGGCACTCCCTGATTTTACTAAGGAATTTGTGGTCGAAACGAATGCTTCCGGCGTGGGAATGGGAGCAGTCTTGATGCAGGAGGGGCGGCCGATTGCTTTCTACAGTAAGGCCTTGGCTCCACGGACACTGGGCCTATCGGTGTATGAAAAGGAGATGCTCGCGGTTATTCATGCGGTGGCCTTATGGCGGCCATACCTACTGGGACATCGTTTTAAAATCCGGACAGATCATCAGAGCTTGAGGCACTTTCTCGACCAGCGGATTTCCTCCCCTCTTCAACAGAAGTGGGTCACCAAGTTGTTGGGATATGATTATGAGATCGAGTATCGGCCGGGGAAGGACAATCGGGTGGCGGACGCCCTCTCGCGCTTACCAGAGGGGGCCTTGGCACACATTTCGATGCCACAGTTGGAGTCGCTGGATGAGATTCAGGAGGAGGTGCAGCGTGATCCCGAGTTACGGGTTATTGTGGAGAACCTGCGGCAAGCTCGTGAGGTAACCCCAGGTTATCACTTACAAAATGACCGGCTCTATTATCAGGGACGGGTGGTCATCCCTTGGCAGTCAGCTTGGAGGACGGTCATGATGCATGAGTTCCATTCGTCGCCGACGGGCGGTCACGCGGGTATTTCTCGCACTCTCCAGCGGGCCCGGGCCAATGTATTTTGGAAGGGAATGCGCCGTGACATTCAGGAGTTTGTTCAGAAATGTGATATCTGCCAACGGCAGAAGTATGAGACTACTTCTCCAGCCGGGCTACTCACCCCCTTAGAGATTCCGCATCAAATCTGGGACACCGTTTCTATGGACTTCATTGATGGGCTGCCCAAGTCGCAGGGTAAATCAGTTATCTTAGTGGTGGTGGACAAGTTGTCCAAGTATGGGCACTTCCTTGCTCTGAGCCACCCTTACACCGGGGAGTCTGTGGCGACTTTATTTGTTCGGGAGATTGTTCGGTTGCATGGGATCCCTCGGGCGATTATCTCCGATCGGGACCCTACCTTCGTTGGCCGATTTTGGACGGAACTCTTCCGCTTGCAGGGGACTTCCTTACGTTTCAGCACGGCTCACCATCCCCAGACCGATGGACAGACGGAGGTCTTGAATCGGGGCGTGGAAACTTACCTTCGTTGCTTTGTCATGGATGAGCCGAGGACATGTGCCAATTGGTTACATTGGGCGCAGTACTGCTTCAACACGTCGTATCACTCCGCTAGCAAGCTTACCCCCTTTGAGGTCGTCTATGGACGGCCACCTCCCTCCTTCAGCAGTTATGAGTCAGGCAGTACCGCGGTGGCAGCAGTTGATCGAGCCCTCCGTGATCGTGATCGGACCCTCGCCACCCTGCGCGAGAATCTTCGGGCGGCGCAGGATCGTATGAAGGCACAGGCAGATCGACATCGGACGGAACGGGAGTTCCAGGTGGGGGACGAGGTGTTCCTCAAACTTCGCCCTTACCGGCAGTTGTCTGTGGCGCAGAGGACGAATCAGAAGCTGGCACCCCGCTACTATGGTCCATTTCGGATCACATGCCGGGTCGGGCCAGTTGCGTATACCTTGGCATTGCCCGAAGGCTCACGGATTCATCCTACCTTTCATGTCTCCTTGTTGAAGCGTAAGCTGGGTGAGGCGGTCCCGGTCTTTCCCGTCCTGCCCGAGGCTACTTCCGGAGGCGAGCTTCGCCCCCTACCGGCGGAGGTACTCTTGGTCAAGTGGCGACGTCGGGGCACAGTGCACTGTCCGGAGCTGTTAATTCAATGGAAGGATCTCTCCGCGGAGCACAATACGTGGGTGGACTTGCTGGAATTCCGGGAGCTTTACCCCGATTACCCACTTGAGGACAAGCTGGCTTTTGATGGGGAAGGGAATGTTAACCCTCCCGACGAGGCTAGGCTTTTCGGGCAACATTACCGGCGGCGGCAACGGCGCGTGCAAGGCAACAACGGGGCTGAACCAATGGGTTCAGCCCCCTCTTCTTAAAAATCGGCTCAAGGGGGCTGAACCACATTTGGTTCAGCCCCATGGGGGCCGGCCGGCCCCCTTGGTTGGCCGGCCTCGGGTCCGGGGTTATATATACCCGGACCCCTCTCTTTTGAAGGCATGCAAGAACTAACAAGGTATTTCTCTACTTTCCCTCTCATTTCTACCCTAGCGTCTCTCTTCCTCCCCTAGATCTTCTTCTCCCTAGTTTGCTCATAACAGCAACATACACCTGAGGGCATCAAACTCATCAACAATGAAGGTACAAGATGAGGGTGCATGTAAGAGCCCATGTGTAGGCGCAGTAATAGTATACTTTTCATGAAACTCAGTGGTATAAACTGTGTCATTCGATTGTGACCCTAACTAGTACCCCCTCTTGGGCACGAGCACGACCACGGGTTCCACAATCTGGGCGTGCAAGGTGAGGATGAAGTCTGAAGTAAAATTCATGAACATCAGCTCTCTTACCAAAGTAATCATGTAAAGGAGTCGAAGTGCCCGATGTTTCACGACCAAAACTAGATAGGGTAGAACGATCAACAATCATGCTTGAATTTAGTGGTCTCCTTTAGTCTTCATCACCATGTGCCATGATGAATGCCCCTCTAATTGAAGGAAGCAGAGAGCAATGGAGGATTTGGGTATGCACGGTATCAAACTCCATATTTAGCCTCATCAAGAACACTTGAACTCTGTAGTGCCCTTCCATCTTTTGCAACTGAGCAACATCAACTATGCATGTTGGAGTGAAATGCTCAAAGTAATCCACTTTTTGTTATATAGCCTTTTAAACATAAAAAAAATAAGAGGAGTCATTCTGGAGCCCAACCTAAGTTCAAAATATGATGTGTGAGTTCATACACTTGGGTGAAGCTGCTAATCTGCGTGTATTTCTCAAGAGCATGTGTCTAGATCTCATAGGCAGAATCAGTAAGAGTATAAATTCGAAATACCTTGGGGACATCAAGTGATGAAGCCACAAAATAACAAGAGAGTTATCGAAATAGCAGGTCTTCCATGATGGATTAGTCTTAAGTGGCTTAACCACTGTCCCATCGTGTAACCATACAGATGATGGGTACTAATTGGATGCTGAGTAACACGAGACCAATTAAGATAGCTGGACTCGTCTAGTGACGATATTGATCTTAAACAAGCTAGATTGTCCACGAGTCTCGTGAGGGTGACTCATTTGCTGCACCAGAACACTCGGCGGAAGTGAAGAGTCCCCAAAGAAGCATGACCTCAATGTGAACAAGAACAAGAATGTTAAGCAATCATTTCAACCACATACACTGCCCTAAATCTTTATTTATTGGATAGGAAGAAGGTTGAACATGCCATCAGATGGCTCCGAAAGCTGTCTGTGTTGAGAGAAAAATAGCTGGGGGGAGCCGACCTAGTTCAAAATCTTGATAGCAAAAGGAAACTGTATAGTGAGTAGCCTGACAATTATAGATCAGAAACAACAATGGTTCGCAACTGTATCTTGGGCATCAGAGGGCCTCCACAACAACACCTGAGCTCACAGAACCCTCAGGAGGGGTGATGAGGGTAACCTAGATCAGGGGGATCAGCGATGTCAGGTTTGGGCAGAGATGGATTGATGTGAGATTGGTGGAGCGGGATAGGTGCAGGTTTGGCTGCGCGGGATTAGGACAGGTTCTTCTAGCTGGGTGAGAGTAACCTCGATCGACAATGTGATGACAGAGCGAGATCACGACTGGGACGACTGAGTGGGGTCAGGACGGAGTCAGCATGGCGGGATTGGGCGGAATCGCGATCATTCGGTGCCTGAGCTCTGATATCAGTTGGAGAAAATAGAATCGAATTTAATTACACACATAACTCCTGCCCATACATATACATGTGTTCGAAAAATGGAAATTATAAAAATGCCATTAAGCTGTATCTCATTACACTCTGACCCTAATATTGCATCCGTAATTGAATTACACACATACTCCCACTTGATAGGTATCATAATTATTTATATCTTGTCTCATCTGGACCAACAAATGAACAATACCTAGATGTATATCGCCTATCTTCAATAGATCCAACCATATCCACATCAGTATAAAATTCAATTTTCAACTCAGTTCTAAGAGTGAAGAGGATGCCTCTTCCCGGTGAGGTCTTCAGTTACGTCAAGATTCTATGGACAACATCGAGATGTATTGCCTTAGGGGAATGCATATACTGGCTAACGACTCCCACAATATAATTCATGTCAGGACATGTATTAGATAGGTAGATTAACCGTCCAAAGATGACGTTGGTAACTAGTAATGTCTTCAATAGGGTCCCATCTTCCCTTCTATGATTATGGTTTGCCTCTATAGGAGTATCAACTGGTCTACACCTACTCATACCTGATTGTTCTTGTAAATCAAGGATGAATTTGCTTCGAGAGATGAAAATGCCACATTTATACCTGACATCTTCAATCCCAAAAAATACGTAAGTTTTCTTAGATCTTTTACATCAAACTCCTTAGTCAGATTTCCCTTTAAAACTTTCACTTCTTCAACATCATCACTTGTTATGACTGTCATCAACATTGACAATGAGAGTCGTTAACATGATTTGTCTGTTTCCAAGAGAGTTAATGACTATGAAAACAATCAAACCATGCCCTCGGAAATTGCTTTAGGTTGTATAAAGTTTTGTTAATGTTGCATATTTTTCCTTCAAAACCGTGAGGAGAAAAATAAGGAGGGGGGGGGGGGACATATGTACCTCTTATTAGTTTCCATGAAAGAATGCGTACTTCACATCCAATTGGGTAAGATCTTATCTCTTGCACACAACATAAGATAAAAAGGCTCTTATAGAGTTCATTTTTGCTACATAGGCAAAAGTTTCTTGATAATTGATTCACAAAATTTCAGTATATCGCAATGCCATGAGTCTTGCTGTGAAATTTTCCACCAAACCTTCAGAGTTCTGCTTCGTAGTTAACACCTACTTACAGTCAATGGTCTTCTTTCCGTGTGGGAAGTGTGTTAAATCCTACATATGATTTTGTTCCAAAATAGACATTTTCTCAATCATTGCCCCTTTTCACTTTTGATACCTAAGCGCCTCCTGCCATGAGGATGGAATGAAATAGATTCCAGATAAGGTACAAAGACTCTATGTAAAGGAGTTAAGAGTGTCATAAGAAACATAATGAAACAATGAGTGTTGAGTGCAAGGTATGATACCTTGGAGTAATATGAAGTTTCGAGGAACCTGCTGACGGATTTGGCACTGACACTGGAAGCATGAGATGATCTTGTGTTAGGACCTTAACACTGTCGGGTGTACACCTGTAATTCCTATTCTTTACATGAAAGCTCCCCAGATTGAGAGTCTCGCCATGAGTCTTAGTATGTGGAGGAATATTGTATGGTGGAGGAATATTGTATGGTGGAGGAATCAATAATGTTATAGTAGGGGAGCTCACTTCTTCTATAGGTAAAAACTCCTCCTAAAGTAGGATCACATAATATGGCTCGGATTCACGAAAGGTAATATCCACGATGTCAAAGATCCTATTGGTTGGAGGGTGATGTCATTTATACATTTTCTGAGTAGGAGAGTAGCCAAGAAACACACACTTGAGTGCACGCGGGTCAAGTCTAGACTGACCTGGGGAATGTAAGTGAGAAAAGCACACACAGCCGAATATTTTTTTGTAGTGAGTAGTTAAGGTTACCCCTAAGGTGAGAAGAGGGGTTTTGTGTCCCATGGCCCAAACGGGCATGCAGTTGTTGAGATAGGAAGCCATTAGAACGACATTACCTATTAGAATTTAGGAAACTCCCCCAAACCTCAGTTTGAATGTTATGAAGAGTAGCACTGACTAACGATACATGATTGACATAAATACATTGGTATTTGTAAACAACACATCCATCGCAAACAAAATTTTTAAAATACATAGCAGGAAATAAACGTTGCATGGTAGCAACAGAGGTATGGACAAGACGACGATGCCAAGTGGGCAAGGTAGAGGTTTCCATATTTCAGCAGCAGTATCTAGGAAGAGATAATTTCTAGCAATGGACTCTTGCATGGAATTCGTGTGCCATGACATTGCAAATGAGTTCTCAGACTCCTATTGAGGCCAACTTGTAGAGTTGCTTTTTTGCTAGTGGCGCCATTGATATAGCCAAAGAGATGTCGTTCTTTCAGGCTAGGATATAGAGTGGGACCATGATAAGTAATTTGTATCATCCAATCCGATCGTACCGATCTTAGAGAAATTTTTATCCTGACCAGCTTGGGTAGATCCAATGTGGATCATGAAGCTACTAGAATCATTCACGTCTTTCATGAAAAGTTCCTTCAAAAAACTCCTCCAAATGAACAGTGGGGGGACTACGGAGAATAAGTCTTCAAAGAGCAGAAGTTAGATGAGACACCATTTTAGAGTTAGGAACCTTACTCATCTCGAAAAGAAAATACCTAGATTTGTTTTCGGGGAGCATCCATCGAATCTATTAGAAATCGAGTACGATGATAAGAAAATCAAAGAGAAGCATCCCTCTAGATTTGGAGTCAATCGAACCGCTGGAGGTTCACCGGAAGTCCCATCCCTCCGGCCAATACCGATCGGTTGACGAGATCTATCTTGCGAGCCAATCAGCGTTGCGTTTGCGGAAGCGAGTAAGATTTGTGTTGTCGGTGACGGCGACCGAAGTGTAACACGCAATCTCCGGCGGTGGTCAGTCGGAAACGACAAGCAAACCGTGAAATCCGCTTCTTTGGGCACATGAGGAGCGTTCTCTTATACCATGAAAAAAGAAATAAAACATCGATTAAAATTTCATAATCTGAGGACTCCTCTTATATAAAGAGGAGTAATACAATGATATTAATTAACACTAAGTGATACTACTTCCAACAATAACAAATTGTAGTGTAATATCGCGGTTTTGTAGAAAACCCTTGTTGTAAAAAACAAATTTTAGTGTTAATAATTGATTTTAAGAAACCTAAACAATTATGCTAGGATTTTGAGAAATTCTATGTATTTCAGCATTTAGTTCTCTTAGTTAGACTAGGAGAAACTATTGTTCTTGTTTATAAAATCTAAAACTATAAATGTTTTTCGTAAATGTGAAAATATATGGAATTCTACAAAAAAAATCTTATGCTAGAACAAGTCAATTTAGGTGCGGCATATTTTTTGAATAACAGTAGTTTGAATGACATTGAAAACTCATCACTATGTAACTTAATTTTTCTTTTTAAATTATTGTCCTATTTTTTCATACATGAGAATAAATTATCATCTATTTGGCTTGCAATTCCGCACAGGCTAGGGACATCTTATCTGAGATCTATCCAGGAAGCTCTCCAAAATCTGGTTCTCTTTATTGGGATCAAATTCAAGAGGTTGCCATCATATCTGTGACAAGACGTGTCCTTCAACGCTTGCATGGTCTGGTAGATCAGGTTCCTCTTTCATTGATATCATTTACTTAACGCTTTTTGAATTTTCCTATATTAAATTTACACTTGCATGGTCCATTTATATCATTTACTTACGTTTTTTGAATTTTCCTATATTAAATTTATTCCTTTAATTTGAACAATATTCTCTCACAATTGTACTTGTGTGTCCTTCAACGCCTGTATGGTCTGGTGGATCAGGTTCCTCTTTCATTAGAGTTCATTTACCTCGCGCTTTTTGAATTGTAGAAAGACACAAAAAATAGAAAGGAATGAAATATAATTTCTTTAATTTCTCTAAAATTGTGTATCTACATACATGTATTTGTACACTTATATAAAAAGAGAGAGAAGAGAGGAAATCCCAATCTAAGACGTGAGACTAAATCTTCATGAGGTAGAGGAAGAGGGCTCTAGATGGGTCTTATTATGGGCCTTTACACATTTCCTTCAACACTCTCCCGCAAGCTGGAGCATACAAATCGTAAGCACCCATTTTGGACAAGAACTGATAGAATAACGAGCGTGATAATGCCTTGGTGAGAATATCCGCAACTTGCCCAACAGTAGGAACATGTTTTAATTCCAGCTTCTTCAATTAAACTTTCTCCCAAATAAAATGACAATCAACTTCAATGTGTTTGGTCCGTTCATGAAATACAAGATTCTTGACAATGTGTATATCACCTTGACTATCATAAAATAGAGTGACATGTGAGAGAAGTTTGACTCCCAAATCACCAAGGAGGCTTTCAAGTCACGTGGGCTCAGACACAACAACTGCCATTAAACGATACTCGACTTCAGCAGATGAGCGAGCAACCACCGACTTCTTCTTGCTGCGCCAGGTAATAAAGTGTCCTCCGAAGTAAGTGCAGAGTCCACTTGTGGAACGCCGATCATCCAGAGAGCCATCATAATCAGCATCAGAATATGTAATCAGAGATAGGGAGAATACGAGGGTTTGTATACGAGCCCTTGTCCAGGAGTAATCTTTAAATATCAGAGGATGCACTCGACGGCCTGGAGGTGAGAGATCCGCAGAGAATGCATGAATTGACTGACAACTCCAATAACAAATGAGATGTCCTGTCTTGTGACTAACATAAATCAACTTTCCTACAAGGCGACTATAATACTCTGAATTTTGAAGAAGTTGATCAAAGTTGGAGTCATGAGCACAAAGCTTGTGGTTGACCTCCATAGAAGTATCAGCAGACTTGCACTCAGAATAGACAGCATCCTGAAGAAGTTCAAGATAAAACTCTCATTGAGATATGACGAGACTGAACCGCATAGAACCAGAACGAATCATTAGTGACCGGTTTGGTTATGGTTTTTGTTGAACCGTAACCGGAATCGTTGACACGACGATTCTAAAAATTATGTTGGAACCGGAACCAGAACCGGAACCGATCAAACCAAATAAGGTATTGGTTCTAATTTAAAGAACCATTACCTTAGCGATTCGGTTCACGATTTTAGTAGAACCGAAATCGTGACGGCTCTAGATGCAGACACCACAAAGTGCTAATAAGACTTTGAAACCTGCATTTGAGCAAGCGAGCGACATCAAGAAGGTGATGATTTTTACGCTCAGCCACACCATTCTGTTGAGGTATAAAAGCACATGAGGTGTGGTAGATGAACCCAAACTCAGTACAGATATTGTCAAACGCATGAATGGTATATTCTCGCGCATTGTCTATTCGAATAGTTATAATTGACCTAGAAAATTGTGTCTGAGTTTCATTAATAAAGACACAAAACACACGAGTTAGATCCGACTCAAAAACCAAACCGGAACTGTAAAGAACCGAACCAGAACTGCAAAGAATCGAACCGAATTGTTCACAAATTATTCGGGTTTCGGTTTGAATTTTGAAACCGTGAACATCGTTTGTACGGATGTGGTTCTTTCATTTTATTATCCGGACCAGTACCAGTACCAGAACTGCAACATACAAGTCTCAAGCGGTTCAAAAATTTTTAGAAATGATCTGAACCTGACCGAAGTAGAACCGAACCGTAGCCTGTTTATTATTATTATTTTATTAATATTATTATAATATTATTATTTTTTATAATCTATTTATAATATATATACTTACTATTAAAGTTGAAAATGGTGCAGTTTGAGCTCAACCCGCAATCACATTAAAAAGGGTCTATTTTGCACTGAACAAAACCATGCAGTGTCGTTTGATATTAGTGCGGTTTGGAGTCGGTTTTTGCGGTGTAGTTTTTGTTTTTATACAGTTATATAATATATTTTCAATTTTACTCATGTATTTTTCAAAAAATAATTAAGATAACATGTACTCGTTAACGATGATTGGAATGACATACCCTCTTGAAGAAGACAGTAAGGACGATGACTAGAATATGAGTTCCTCTCGATGAAGATGAGGGTTTGGGAGCTTCTAATCTTCTCTGTACTGAGTTCTCTTAGGGAGGCGTGAAGTCAGGGCGGGTAATATGAAATTCCTTCGCCCGGGCCCGAACTTCGAAGTCTCTCTTGCAACAAAATCGAACGAGTTTACATTTTCCATCCAGTTTTTTTTATTTTTGACCTCTCCCATTTATTCCGCCAAATTTGGTTTTGGTTCTAGTTGGAACCGGACCGAACTGCATAGAATTATACTGAACTATTAGTGACCAGTTTGGTTTTGGTTCTTGTTGAATCGTAATCGGAATCGTTGACACGACGATTCTAAAAATTATGTTGGAATCAAAATCAGAACCAGAACCGGTCAAATCAAATAAGGTTTTGGTTCTAATTTAAAGAACCGTTATCTTTGCGATTCAGCTCACGATTTTAGTAGAATCGCAACCGAACCGAAATCGTGACAGCTCTAGCTGCAGACACCGCAATGTGCTAATAAGACTTTGAAACCTGCATTTGAAACATAAGTAAGCGAGCGACATCAAGAAGGTGATTTTTAGGCTCAACCACACCATTCTGTTGAGGTGTAAAAGCGCATGAGGTGTGGTAGATGATCCCAAACTCAGTATGGAGATTGTCAAATGCATAAATGGTGTATTCTCACGCATTGTCTATTCAAAAAGTTTTAATTGACCTAGAAAAATGTGTTATAGCCCCATTAATAAAGGCACAAAACACACGAGTTAGATTCGACTGATTATGCAGTAAGTATGACCATGTCATGCGAGAATAGTCATCATTGAAAGTAAGGATATAACGATAACCAGAAACACTAGTAATTTTATATGAACCCCAAACATCAGAGTGCACTAAATAAAAAGGACCATCGTTCTGTGTACAATGATGGCAAAAGAAGAACGAGTCTGTTTGCCAAAGATACATGACTCATATATAAAGTCAGGAAGATGTAGGTCAGGAAGAGCCTTCTTTAGAATTGGAAGAGAAGCATGTCTAAGACTCCAGTACCAATCAACAGAGGTGGCAGATGAGAGAACCGTGGGAGATACGCCCAGAAGGTAGAGCCCATTTGACATTCGTCCTTTACCAATGATATTCTGCATCTGTTGATCCTGCAAAGGTTATATAATAGTCAAGGTCTTGAGTAAGGCGACTAACAAAAAGAAGATCAAAAGGAGAGCCCTGTACATGAAGAACCCAGCAAAGAGAAATAGAGGAACTAAGAGGCATATTAGCGAAATCGGAGACAGGGGAGTTGTCACCATTGGCCACTGTGATAAACTTGAGATGTGAAGAGTCCTAGTACTGAGGTGGTTTCTGCGGAGTGATATGGTGGGTGGTACCAGAGCCCATAATCCAATGTGCACTATGAGAGAGACATGAGATGCTTTCATTGGAGATAGAAACAACAATGCCAGACAGACGATTGAGTAACCTCTGAAGATGGTGGTGCTTGATGCGCATGACATCAATGTCGATGCGAGTGGTAAAAGGCGTATCAGCAACAACAAAGGAATGAGGTAGATTCGACAAACCATGCTTACGATAGTAGTTGGCCTCAAGATGTCCATCCCTGCCAATGTTGCAGATGTCGGATGTCGGGGACACGTCGGTTTGGGTTTTCATGTCGGTTTTTTATATATCGGGGGATATATCGGGGATATTTCATATATCGAATTTTAATATTTAATTAATTATATATGTAATTACATGTTATTTTTAATTTTTATACATATCACAGTACTACCTATTTTACAACCTATTGAACTTTTAAATATTAAAATCTATATGTAGCATTTAACACTTTAAATATGAAAACTCAAACATACCTCATTCTTCATCACCTGAAAACTCATCTATAATTGGCAGAGTAGATAGAATATGATCTTCATCCGATGAACCCTCTAGATCTCCCTCGTCCACTTCAGATATTTTTCTCTTTCCCCTTCTTTGATAACTAATTGCCACTTCTTTGCTTGTAGCTAATCTTTGAGGTCTTCTTTCAACATGATCAACGTCGACTATATTGCCAATTTGCGCCCATGTCAGCCCCTCACCAGGAAAGACTTCATCATCGTCATCTTCATCTTCATCCTCCTCAGGATCAACATTTACCATCCACTCTTGTACCATTCCAGAATCAACATTCTTAGCTGCCAATGGATCCCGAGATGTCTCTGAATATTTCGACTTTAGCAAAGCATTGAACTTTACAAATACTAAATCGTTCAATCTCTTGCTATTAAGTTTATTTCTCTTTTTAGAATGTATCTGTACATTTTTAGAAAGAGTTAAATAATGCATACAATCATATAATAAGATATAAATGTTTAACTACATAACTAAATTAATGTATATCATCTCGAAGGTGCTCCAGTTCCTCTCACAGCCAGAAGATGAAGTAGTCAGACTTCAAATTTTCATGGCCATAGTTTTAAGGTACGGCGTATCAGCACCGTTAAGCCGCCACCAATGTACTGTGAAAATTAAAATGACAACACAATGTATTAAACTATTAATTATTCATTTATTATACATAAATACATCATTATTGTTAATAAATATATATATTAAAATGTACCTGGATTTAAGTTGGGATTTTGTAGCTGTCTCTTTGCCATCTCTTTATCAAATAACCCTTGTTGGTATTGGTAAACATCAAGCTCAGCGCTGATGTGATCCTGTGTAGAAGGATCTTTCCTATATATCCTTGAGAGACACTCAACAAAATCACTCATAAACCTTCCGTCAGCCTCAATCTCTACTCGATGAGAATAATAAAAATATGGGTTTATTTAATACCCTGCAAAGTGCATAGGACTGTTCAATCTTCACTCGACAAAAATAATAAAAATTTGGGTTTAAGTAATAACCTGCAAGGTGCAGAGGGCTGCTCATTTTTTTCTCCCATCTGCTATCAATCAACTTCCATATAGGAAGATATTTGTTCTCTTGGTGATTGAGAACTACGACAAGCTCTTCCCTAGCTTTTTTGATATCACCATATAACCACCCCATGGATGGTGTATCCCCGTCGACTCTTCTCAAAACTCTCACAAATGGTGTGGATATACCAACAGCCAGCTCGACATTCGCTCAAAATCTAGCGCTCATCACTATCATTGCAGCCTACCATATGCAAAATAAAATATTAAGAAAATACTATAAAAGGGCAACTTTCAAAACCTATATTTTAAATGAAATGAATAAAAAAGCAATAGTTTTACCTGCTTTCCCCCAGCACTACTGGCCAACTTTGTTGCAGCCCACTTTGCAGATGTGAATAAACCCCTCAATTGATTTTCTTCTCTAAGATGCTCTCTAAAGATAGAAATGCTGTAGCGAATCTCGTCACACCTGGTCGAATAAGCTCATGAGAGTCCAAGTCCTTTGTTGACTCTCTAAACATGTCGAGCGAGATGGTGTGACCATAGATGAATATAGAGAGTTGCCGGCCTAAGGAGATAGCACTCTTTATTGCCTTCAATTTTGCTATATCTTGTAACAGTAGATTAATAGTGTGAGCCGCACAACAAGTCCAAAAAATCGTAGGTCTTTTCAAAGCCATAAGCTTTGCATCAACCATATTATTGGACGCGCTATCCGTCACAATCTGCAGGATACCATGCTCTCCTGGGCTCTCAGGGCTATCAATCGCCTCATCCAAGAAGTCAAAGATGAACTTCCCATCGTGTGTGGAGGAGGAGACATTCTTCGAAAGCCAGAATGCTACTCCAGAACTACAATGTATCATGATATTCATCACGCTCCTACCCTTCCGATCTGTCCACGCATCGGTCATGATACTGCAACCATTCAATTTACATGTCTGCGTGAATATGCCCAACATCTCCTTCGTCCTCTCCACCTCCCCTCGTAAAATTTTCTCTCTCAACTCATAAAACGTTGGGATCTTCATCCCAGGTCCGCATAAACCAATGACATGAGCCATCTGCTGAAAGGATGAATTACATATGGCGTTAAACGGGATCCCGTTTTCATATGCCCATCTACCTATGTACACGGCAGCATCATCTCTGGCTTTCTTTTTGTACTTACTCTCTATCGTGCTTTGTTGGGAATCTTTTCCCTTGGTGGACTCGGCAGCTGAATGAACAAACTGGTCCATTGGACCCTTTGAACCTATGCTCCTAAGTATGTTAGTGTCCTCTTCTTGATTAACATGCACTCCTCCAACAACCACCTCATTTAAGATTGCTTCAAACTTGACACTTTTAGCCCTCTTACTCTGTAAATTTGAGTTCAGCGCCGAATCCGCTTTAGCCTTAACGTCGGCGGGAACCTGAGGACATGACTTAACATTACCCTTCGACCCAGCCAAGTGATGCTTGAAACGTGTAATTCCGCCATTCACTGTCTGCTTGCAGTAGTTGCATTTGATTCGGTTTGTGTCGTTTGCAACCAACTTCTCACCAAATGCCCAGAACGGATCTCTACCGATTGGTACCAGAGATACGGGAGCCTCACTAGAACCAGCAGAAGAAGCCATTCTAATAGGACATGAAATGAAAATAATATTAGTTAAATGAAATGAAAAAATATTTAACATAACTATATCACGAGAAAAATTGCTAGTTGAAAAAAAATCAACATCATAAAAGCCCCATAACTTCATTAGATCGTTAGATCTTCAGATATCTTTTATATTATTCATGCAATACTTTATTTATCCAACAAAATTTTATATTCTCAGTAGTATACTAGTATACAAAGTTATAACTATCATTCAAACTTTTAAAGTATCTAACACTTTATTCAAATTTTCAAAGCATCTCACACTTTATTTATTAAAAGACACAAAGCAGCAGGGCAACTAAAAATGTGCTTGGATATACATGCATCATTGATTGCAAAATGAAGTTGGATAAATAACTATTAATAAGGGTATTTCAAATCATTTGTTGATTAATAAATGTGTCAAATAAAAATAAAATAACAACTAATAAAACAAATAAAACAACAACGCAACCACTATACTACAACCAGCAAGACAGCCACAAATAAAATATCGGACCGACTTGTCCGACAACATGTCTCTGGTTCTTTCTTCTAGCCCAGAGAGTTTGCACAGGGCAATCAATGAAAGCTTCCGGCAGCAACTAATAAGACAAATAAAGCAACAAGGCAGTCATCAACAACTAAATGGGTCGGCAGCCACCAGTAACAACCCACAAGGCAGCCACCATACTACAACCGACAGCTAGCACAACAACCAACAAAAAAAATGCAGAGCGATAGAATGAGAGGGGGAGGTAGGGAGAAGAATGAACCAGCCGAGAGAGAACCAACGAGCAGGGAGAAGAGAGAGCACCGACGAGCTAGAGAGCACCAGCGAGTAGGGAGAAGAAAGAACCAGCGAGATAGAGTGCCGACAACGCGAGAGAGAGGGAGAGCACCAACGAGCTAGAGAGCACCAGAGAACCAGAGAACCAGGGCACCAAAGAGCACCAGCGAGTAGAGAGAAGAAAAAACCAGCGAGATAGAGTGCCGACAGGACGCGAGAGAGGGAGAGCACCAACGAGCTAGAGAGCACTAGAGAACCAGAGAACCAGAGTGCACCAACGCACCAAAGAGCACCAGCGAGTAGGGAGTAGAAAGAACCAGCGAGATAGAGTGCCGACAGCGCGCGAGAGAGGGAGAACACCAACGAGCTAGAGAGCACCAGAGAACCAGAGAACCAGAGGGCACCAACGAGCAGAGAGAAGAAAGAACCAGAGAGATAGTGTCGCCGACGCGCGCGGGAGAGCTCGGGCAGGAGCGACGAGGAGAGCTAGGGCAGAGCGACGGGATGGAATGAAATGAGCGGGGTCGGGGGTGTTAAAACATTAGCCCGACCCGCTCATTTCATTATAAATAATAATAAAATATATAATTAATAATTTTATAAAAAAAACATTAAAAAACGCCCGAAATCGGGCGTTTTTTGGGGCCGACATGTCGGCCCGCTATTTTCAAAACGCCACACCCAGAATTTGTGCCGGTTTTGTGTCGTTTTTGCTCCCAAACCTTCATGTCGGCCGACATGTCGGACATGTCGGCCGATATCCACAACAATGATCCCTGCCACAATGAGTATACTTGAGACGAGGCAGGCTGCTGCTACCTCTACCCCGATAACCAGTGCGATCTCCACGAGTTGATGGAGTGGGGTGAGATATAGATGAGTGTTAGAGTGCCAGAGATTGAGGTCCGTGAGCACCCGGGGGTGGTGTCACTTTCAACACCATGGATCAAACATCTGTGAGAGAGATAATGGTGGTGGAGGAGAGGATCCGAGCCCATATGCTGTGGAGATGAGGCGGAACACGAACCATAATCATTGCAATAACAATGACCTCTTTTTGAGCACGTTGGGCAACAAGATCTACAATTGGAGGGTGATGCTGAATTTAGGCCTCAACTAAGGATTTGGATTTTGCAACCAAGGAGGTTAAGTCACCATTAACCCATGAGTCATGAGATTGAAGGTCCGTAATGTTGTCATACAAGTGTTGGATGCTATCTTTACCAGAAAAGAGTGAATGCATTTCATCCCATTGCCTTTGCTGTTTCATGATACATAACTATTTAATAAGGTTCACTGTCCTTTGACTTGAGAATCCATGATTGGACACGAACATCATCACGATGACAGTCCTCAGTGGCTGCAGAAGGGGTGACCTTAGTGAGATGATGTGAAAGTACCTTTGTCTTAAGAACACGACGAACGAAGTGCACCTACTCAACAAAATTCTTCTTCCCACTAAGAGAGATGATGGTAATCCAAAGTTCATCATGAACTTCATGAGTGGATGCAGCCCGAGCGGGAAGGGATGGGGCATCCAACAAGTCCTCTGCGATAAAGTGGGAGAACGATGGGCATTGTATTGCGGTGATCCTGCTGCGATTAGAAGAAGGCTGCTGGTGGCCGGATGCCGCGATCAGAAAAGGAGATCCCCACGAACAGGTTTCTGCGGCAAAAAAAGAGCACTGTGATGAGCGACCAACAGAGGCAAGCAGGAAGACTAACATGCAAGCGATCAAGAGTTGCGAATATATGAACTAGCGAACAGGAGTAGCCGACAGAAGGGCTGTGAGGGCAGACCATCGACTGTTCAAACATGAGTGGGAAGGATTTGTGTAGGAAGACGACGAACAAATGCAGAGAGAGGGGTTCGTGTTCGCATAGGAGGACTTACAGACAAGTGCTTAAAGCAATCGACCTATGCGCGACAACGAGCTTCAAGGAGTGTAAGGGTCATGATGCTCCCCAAACTAGAGCAAGCGGAAAGTAGGAGGTAGCCGCTGAGCGAGCAGGCGACAAGCGGGAGGGAGCTGTTGAGAGGGAAGGCGACAAGAAGACTAGAGACTGTGAGCGGCTGTCTGGAGGGGACTAGAGTTACAAGAGAGAAAAATGGTATAAAATCCAGAGGATGGGAACAAAAGGAGAGGAGGAAGCAGGAGGCACATGGATGCAGTTAAATAAGTGGTTAACCGCCCAACTTGGCGATCGAGAAGACCCAAGGAAAAAAAATCTTAGAATCTATTTCCCTCTGATATCATGTAGAAAGACATGAAAAATAGAGAGGAATAAAATATAATTTCATTAAGTTTTCTAAAATTGTGTATCCACATACATGTATTTGTACACTTATATAGAAATAGAGAAGAGTGGAAACCCCAATCTAAGATGTGAGAGTTAATCTTTAAGAGGAAGAGGACTCTAGATGGGCCTTATTATTGGCCTTTACACATATTTCCTTCAACATGAATTTTCTCATATTAAATTCTTTCTTTTAATTTGAACAAGGTTCTCTAACTATCACACACACACACACGCACACACACACACGCACACACACACACACACAAGCAGGCACAGTGCTGCACCCCTACGACCAACCACGATAGTAGCCCGTCCTCGATATGCACGGGGCTCCTCCCATATCAATTAATAAATACAACTTAAAATAAACACACAATAAATTAATTAATATGGAAAGTAGTTATACATCACTTTTAATTTTTTGTTACAAAAATCCCCATCCTAATGAATATATTCGTGCATGTCAAATCAATTTTATTGATTTGAATAAAATTGATAAGTTTAATGGTATTTTCTCAAAGATACCGCTCACATGCGTAATGACAACCTTCCTTGAGAATACTGCTGACATGCCTAATGATAGCCTAATATAGTAAGTATCAGAGCTCTACTAAAAGTTTTTTCGATTTTATGGATTTCCATTGTTACTTTTAATTTGGCGAAAAAGTGTAATTACTTTGATGTGCATTCTATTTTAAATTTTTTTGAAATATATTTTAATATATGCTAAGTCCTTAGATCAAAACAATAAGGCTACATTTGACAATTTTGATTGTTTCACCAATGACAAGTTTTCCCTTTTAATATTGTTATATATATTTAAATGAATGAGTATGTATATATATCTTTGTGTTGCGTAGCGAGACTTTGGATCCTTCACCTCGTTATATTAGCTCAAATCCTTCGTCGCTATCACGACTTAGCTCTTTCGTCCCATGATCCTAGCTTATTGGCTCACCTATTATGCACCATTCGCTTATCGGCTCACCTATTATATACCCTTCAATAATCGACTCACCTCCTTATGGTGCCTTCATCGCTATCACGACTCACTTCCCTTGGAGCTGTTACGGGTAGGCCGTATAATGTTGGTGGTGCTATTAGAGGATGGCCGGAGGCATGAATGTCGTATGTGGATGATTGATGTCTAGGCAGGGTGTGCTCAGGAGGAGAGGGATACCACAATCTCATCAAGGGGAAAGGAATAGACTAAACTTCCTGCATAACCATTCCATTAGCCCAAGGGGCTTTAAATAAATTAAAAAAGGGAATAAATGTAAATAAGTGACATAAGAACTAACACATGAACTTAAAAATGTGACATAAAAGAAAATAATAAAAAAGATAATAAGAGCTAAGCCCGATGCCCGCAACATTCCACCACTTCTTGAAATCGAGCTTGCCCTCAAAGTTCGAGCCTGGCCCAGTCGGTGCGGTCTTTGGGTTGCTTAACTTCGGTTAAAATAATTACGGATAACTGAAGGGCGGTGGTGATGTATCATGAGGATGAGAGCTCATGTCATGCTCACATATGTCATGATAGATGACACTGCTGCTAGAGGGGCGCCGAGTAGGGTTGCTTGGTAGCCATAGATTAATGATTGTCTGGCGGCTGTGGATGCGTGAGGTAGATTATTGATCTGGTAGAATGAGATCCACGAGGGTCGTACATGGTGGAGCCAGTAGAGTGATACTTGCAAATGGAGCGGGGCTTGGAGCCGACAAAAGTCGTGGCAGGAGCATATGGTACTGGATTTAGGTGGATGGTAGAATGACTGGTACGAGTCTCAAAGCCAATGAGATCCACGATGAGAAAGAACAAAGATGTGTCTGAAGAAGGCTCACAGGAGTAGGCGACGACATGAGGTGCAACAGTACAATCATTGTGCTGGGTGGCTGCGCATAGTTCAAATGACGAGAGATTAGATTCACAGAAGTTGATGGGTTGCCGAGTTTGGCAGGGGTGATCTCGTGTCGGGCCTGTGCTTCTTGGTGTCGGGCTTCAATGGAGATATATGACTCCATAAGAAAGCGCATCTTATCCTGAAGTTTAATCAACTTGACAGAGTAATCACCTATGCCGAATAATGAATACCTAGTCAAGAAATTAATTGATTAATCAATTAATGAGTTTTGGATGTAGGAGGCTAAAGGCACAATGCTCAAAACAAGGTTCCGTGGCTCTGAAGTTGATAGGAGATGACACAAGGCTACATAGCGATTTCAAAACAGCAGGCAGACAAATGAATGAGGCTCGATTGTGTCTTTGATGCTTGACGACATGAGGAAGAGGGTGATCACGTGCGTGGTTGTTAATGTTTTCGTCGATACTAAACATGAAAATCTGGAAGAGGATCCCCGGCTCAGGACGAAGACAATCCGGGATCTACGACGCAGAATCTTCCAGGCTTTACGACGAAAATACCGAGTGGGGTCATCCTCGATGATAGATACAACGTACGAACAGACGAGTTGAATAGGTTGACTAGCTTCTTTTGGATGGATGGACTTAACAAGATAGATTATGACTTCTTCGGTGATGTTCTTATTTTTGATACTACATATAGACTGAATAAATACAATCTGGCATGTACGCCATTCATCGCTGTGAACCATCATTTGCAAAATATTTTCGTAGGAGGTACTTTCATTGCTGAAGAGTCCATAAAATTGTTTTGCTGTGTGTTTGAGACTTTTCTAAAATTGGTTGGTGGCAAAGAACCAATTACTTTTTTCATGGACCAAAATCAAGTCATGTCCGTCGCTGTTTAACAATTATTCACTACCAGTCGCCATCGTCTGTGCCAATGACGCATCTCGAAGTTATCACCTTCCAAAGTCCCCTGCTTCAACCAAGACAAAATTGTTCAGTTTTTTTTCTATCAATACATGAGCAAGTGTGATGACGAAGTTGAGTTCAAAAGATTTTTGATTGGGATGCTGACGAGAGGCAGGAGAACAAATGGTTGGGGAATTTATATACGGTCAGGAATAAGTGATCTACTACCTTCAACAAAGATATTTTGGATATTGGTATTTTGTCCATGCAAAGAAGCAAATTTGCGAACAATGGTTTTCATGGCAGGTCGAAGGATACCAATACACTTTTTGATTGTTCTATTGGGTTTGGAGAAGCTGGTTTCATCGTGGGGGAGGAATGAGCATGACGAAGACTTTAAATGCAAGTATGGTGTTGTGAACTTGAGATACAAAAATTATTCTATGTTGAAACATTTCTCCAAGTTGTACACTTGTAAGAATTTTTCCATTTTTGAAAAATCCTTCATGGAAGGAGCTGTTGGAGTTTGTATTGTCGAGAGAATGAGAAATGATGATCATCATATATTATATGTGACAAAGCTAAGTGATCGAGGTGAAGAAGATAAGGGATGGTTTGTGAGCATTAACTCTGCAACCATGGATGCAAACTGTTCGTGCAAGGGTTTTGAAACTAAAGGTATATTATGTCAACATATTTTGTGGGTATACAATATGCAAAATGTAAGACAGATCAACCCCAAACATGTACTTAAAATGTTCACTCTTAATGCAAAATATAATATATTCCTACCTAATACCCCATCCATTACCGAATATGAGTCGAATATGATATTTAGAAATCACTTGATGCGCTTTAGCTACGATTTAGCTAGTCAGATTGAAAACTACAAAATTGCAAATGAGCATGTATTAAGCGTTATGAATGATTTGTCGAAGAAAATTGATAATATGGTGGACTGAGATGAGAAACAAAAGAAGGGTTTCTTGGAGGAGAACGACACGAGTACAACTTGTGTAAGAGATCTGACAATGAAGAGGCCTAAGGTGCTCCTAGCGTGTATTTGAAGGAGCATTGGGAGATAGAAATCATAAAATCACGTAAGTTTTGTGTGTATTTATTTACCACAATCATGTATGTTTTTGGTGTACTAAGCTAATTTCAAATTTTCCTTTTTAATAGGAAAAAGAGCAGATGCCAAGAAAAAGACACCTATTGTAGATGACAAACCTCCAAAGGTGTAGGAGTTCAACTTCGTCAATGGTTTTACAAAGGAATCATCTCCCATAACAAAGGAGTTCAACTTCAGTAGTGTGTCCACTAACGAGCAACTTTCTTCTCAAGCGGACACTCCAACTGCCTTATATTTATCTGATGATTTTTGTCTAGATATGTCATTTAATTTTTCTAGTAAACGTGAAGTATTCAAACCTTGACGTTATTTCATTCTAGTTTTGTAATTTGTAAGTTTTATTGCTTTATGTGGTTGAAACTGCATGCAACCTGGACCATTTATTCGTTCATTTGATTTAGTACAACTCTTGCAACTATTGTCCTAAGAAATGTTTTCAGAAATTAAAGGAGAGAATGTTTTAAAGATATCAGCCGCAATTTCATGCAGGAATTTCGGCATCTCAGCCTGCCACTTCTTGCAACCATCCCATGCGATCATTTTGGTGGATAGAACAGCCTCCATGAACTTGATTACAAAAACCCCGCAATTGTTCCCATTTTCCTGCATTGGTAGACTGAGAACATCATTTATTGGCCAACTTAGAAGCCCTGGTGGCATGACATCACTACTATCCTAATATAATGTTGACACCTGCAAGAACGGATGACTCACAATAAGTACTTACATTAGTAAAAAATGTTGAAATGTAGTGTAACACTCCAAAATTTTGACGTCGCGCTAAATTAAATTTCAGGCCCCGAGCGCGAGCGTAATTAATCGAATCGATGATTTGTGGAGTTAATAATCTATTCTTAATAAAGTTATTATGTATAGTAACTAGAGAATGAAATGTCTTCATTAAGGGTTTAATAATTCGTAGGGGCCGCGACAATTAAATGTTTCACGCATGTTATACGTGAAAGAAAATTTGTCCTCATAGACTACAATTAGTAATAATACTACTAACAATGAAAAAATGGGGTTTTCTTCTCTTATAACCGGTAATAACCGTATGTAAACCGAACCCCCCCTTATTATCGCATAATAGTCCCGTCGGGCTGGAATTCTCTTTTCTGCTATATCTCTGCTCCCTCGCACTCCCGATCCCGTAACTGCTCGCAGCCGCTCAACCGGAGGCAGTGCCGACCATTTCTCTCACCGGAATCCGGTGCCGGAGGCCAGCACCCACTACTCTTCCCTCCTCAGTAGCCCTAGTCGGCCCTCTCCTTCCATCCAAGCACTTAAGTAGGTGTCTCCTTGACCCTAGCCGACGGGAAAGATTTCAGAATCGCCGTTTTCGATCTCTGTAAGTGTGGGTTGCCTTCTCCCCTTCTTTCTTCGGGTATTCTTTACTTCTATAATGTGTAAAAATCCTACTGATTTTTATTTCAGATTTGGAAAGGGGGTAACTCATTTGTGTGCTAAGGCATGACCGATCTTTGAGTAAATCTCCGCCTCTAGATCGAGGTAACACATACGTTTATATTCTTGTTCCTTCGTGTGTGTCTATAAATATATATATACTTGCCTCCATGAGTATTTTTTCCACCGGAAAACCTAAGGGGGAAAACACTTAAATTAGGTTTACCGATGAATTTCAGATTTTTCGGTGGTCGTTGGAACAAGGGGTTGGAGAAGTTCTTAGTACTCTGATTGATGCAGGACGGCACGTAGGGTTAACGCGTCTGTCGGCTATTTCTAGGAAACCCTAACCGAATGCAACGAAATATGATTTTTAGTTTTTTTTAAAAAATTGAGCGGGCGTTGCACGGAGTTTATGAAATTAAACAACGTAATTGTGTAAAGCACGAAATTCACTACGTTGTTAGAGAATGAAATTTCTTAATAAAATGGTTCAGTTTAAATCCGGGAAGGAAGATCGCAACTTTCGTTCCGTTCCCTTTGTCGTAGCACAACGGAAATCGTGAACTCCAAATACGTTTCCGTTTGGAGTTTTCGACGTAGCGTTTGCTGGCGAAACTCAGGCGAAAACCCGACAAAGTGTCTATTATCCTACGAGAAAATATAGAGGCGCACACAAAGAAAAAGAAAGAAACAATTACCCACGGAAGAGACGTCTTCCGTATTCGAAGTCGAGGGCGATCACGCGAGAAACTCCTCGTCACCTTCGATCTCCCCTCCGAGGTCGGCCGCTATCGCGCACGGGGCACCAAGGAATTAAATCTCTCCCTCACACGAGCTGGTTCCACGGAATCACTCCACAAAGTAAGGAAGCCACAAACTAACATTCCTAAAATTCACTCGCTCTCACACTCAAGGTGGATCCACAAATTCTCTAACACACAGACTCAAGTTCCCTCGCCCTCACACTCAGTGGATCCACAAAATCTCTAAGCAGTCTGATTAATCTAATCTCGCTAATGTTTACAATTTCAATCTTCTATGCTACCAGGAAGTAATGTTTGAACAGTTCCATCAAATCCGATTCACTGTTCCTCATCACTCTCAAAACATCAACAATCCCCACATGAGCTAATTGCATCAACTATGATCTCACCAATGCCAACTACTCTAAATCTCAATCTCTATCTCTCAAACGGGATTGAAAAAAAACACGGAACAGGTAATGCAATCACATTCATCCATCAACATTCCCTAAACTAAACTTTTACGGCTATAGGAGATTCTCAAATCTCACCAACAGGACACACACCGAGCACCAATTCATAAAATAAATTTCATTGCAGAAGGGGGGACTGTTCATCTTCTTACAGGACGCACGAGACAGGCAGAAGAAAATCTCCAAAAAAAAAATCATTTACCAACATCAGGTCTCACAAGCAGAAGCAATGAAACAGCTATCTAAATCTTCATCAATCCTAACTCCTACAACTCTTACGGAGTTTTAATCACGCCTAACTTCTAACAGGAGCACACAACAAACTCCATCGGAAACACAATCACGCAAATTTTAACTTCAACATTCATCAATCCCTCAAATTTCATCACTAAAAAACGAAAATACAAAACATATCCCCTTTTATAGGGTTACAACATTGAAGAAGAACAAAGGTACCGACCATGGCGATAGATACGTGGCGCTGAACCGCCGAGGAGCGGGGCGTCATGCTCTGCGGTTGTAGCCGACGTGGTGGCTAACGACGTCGAGGAGAGGAAAGGGCGAGTGGTCGAGCTTGAATCCCGCATGGCTTGGGACCGGAAATGACGGAGTTGACGCTCTGGATCGGGGTTTGGGAGGAAGACCTGAACCGGGAAGATGAATAGGGCATCGACCTCCTGAATCGGGGAAAAGAACCCTGGCCGGCCATTTACAGGACTTATATATATATATAAATTATGTATTATATATATATATGTTTTTTTTTTTAATCTGAATTATATATATATATATATATATAAATATATACTTATATATGTTATATATATATTCCACTCATAAATACCACAAATGTAACAAATAAATTACACAAATAACACATGCAAACTTTAAGGTCGATAGAGATCCCGTTGGGTGCGGCGTCGGACATTTTTTCGTCGACCTGACCTAGGTTGGTCTCCACCACTGATCTTGGGGGAAAAACCTCCATGTCGCCTCGACACGTGTACGAGCGTCGAACCACCGCAGTAAGAAATTCGACTTATTTTAGTCAGCAGTTCAGATTATTTTAATTCGTGTATTAAACGTTGTTATATGCACTTAGATCTACAAGTTCCTATAGTTAGATCCTGGTCATCGGGGTAGGATACGCTTAGACTTAATTTAGCAGATTCAGTATCATGAAAATCCTAAGTCCAGTGTATCTAAGTAGAGTCCTATTCCGTGTTAGACTTACTGAACATCAGCATAAGTGAAATTCAGGAAAGTGGCGACGAAGGATTAACCTCGCGATCCTGGTGGTGGCACACCACTGTATTTCCAGGACCAGCATGCCACCTCTCGTAATTCAAGATCAGGGTCGATGACCCTTATCTCAGATTTGGAACTCCTCAAATAGGAGTTTATGTTCCATTTGAGGAACACTCAGTTCAGGGCACCATCAGGCTTGTCACTCAGAAAGCAGTTTCTAGTTGTGCATAGTCGTCCTTAGTGACACGAGTTAATAAGAAGTCAGTGAAACAAGTTGAAACTTTCAACGGATATAACTTCAAAACTTCAGAAATCAAAGATTTATACAGATAAGAAAGAGTATGTCAGATCACATGATAAGTTAAATTCATGTCCGACGATGATTTCAAGCGCCACGTTTATTATTAGAATATTTATACAAACTTTCAAATTCAAGTGTTACTCACCTAAAATGTTTTCTTTAAGTGTTGCTGTAGAGAGTAGTTTTTCTTACTCTTCAGTGGGCCTGACCCATTTGGAACTTGTTTTTACAGGGGGCTCAGGTCAGGGGATCCACTTAGGATAGACGGCTCAGTCTTCAGTTTGTTCAGTTATACCACTGTTGTTGTACTTTACTTTCATTTACAGACAATTGTATTGTAGTACTTCACCAGTGTTTTGATGTATCAGTTATTTCAGTTTGACAGTAATTTAATTCCTTAGTGTTGTATTCTCAGTTTTAGTTGGCTCTGTGAATTCAGCTTGTCATGGTACACTTTTAACCTTAGAATTACTACACTTTTCCGCTGCAAGTCTTTTCTTTAACACTTTCATTACTTTTACCTGTTTTATATTAGTTTATATACCGTTACTTAGTTTACTTGTTTTCACAGACCCGGCCGGACTGCTGAATCCTGTTAAACTTGGTTGAGGTGTTACATATAGAGCACTGAAAATCTACATACCAAAGCGGGTAGGGCTGCATGATGTATGCTAGTAAGGAGAGAGTCGTAGTGCTCCAATCAACTCTCTTTGATATGACATACCAGAAAGCCCAATAACAGTCAACATGACACAACATTATTATTATTTTCGAGGACTTAACGTATGCGGATGTTATTTGACTAACAAGATTTTGGGAGTTTTGGAAATTGCACCTCTTACAGTTCTGCAATCGGTCAGGTTAACTGGCTTAAAATCAATGCAAACAAATATGTATTTGCTTGGTAAAGTACTTACAACATAATCCAGAGACACGTATAAAACTCTTCATTTTTTTCATCGCCCGCTTCTTCTTCTCCCAGAGGACAATTGCATAAGCATTGCGATGCGTATCCTGTAGCCATCCCTCACCCGAAAGATCGATTAATCCTCTTGTTTGTAAAATGTTTTCACTTTGGAAAATTGTACTATTACTGAAACAATTAATCCACATTAGTAAACTTACAAACATAAAAAAGTAAGCATGACACCATAAATATTGTTCAAAGAATGAGTACGAACAAATTCAACAACATCACGTAGTCGGACAGTAATATAAGCTTTTCCGGGATAATCCCTGCTCTTCTTGGTTGGGATTCTTCTTGCGACCTTCTCTCTTCTTTACCTTCCTAATTAAACTATTGAGCTTTACTTCACTCTTGGCCCCCGAATCCTTTGCTCGGCTGATGGGTATAACAATAAATTTGTGGGACCTAACGCTGTCACTTCAACTGTCGATTTAGTTTGTGTGAATTGTGTGAGTGGAACCCAAGTTTCATGGGGTGAGGAAGGATGGGGCGATGGTGATCGATGGCATGATTGTGATCCACCAGTGAATTGACCTTGCATAAAATTAGACCCCGACTCGCATAATCTTCTATGCGAGTCAAAATTTCTTATAACTCCCTCTCTTGGAAAATCAACATGCAACCTCACTTGCTCCTTAGTTGGCTCTCCATACCTCTCCACCCTTCTTCTGATTGGAGATACTCACACTTTCCCTTCACTTTTAACTTTCTTTTCCCCTTCCCAATCTCAATCTTTCTCCCCACCTTTCTCAACACGAGTTTCTCATTTTTTTCTTGACTTCCTTTTCTTTTTCTCTACCTTCTCCAACCCAATCTCTTCCTTCAAATCATTACAAATTTTTCTACCCCTTTTTTTGGCACTCTCAAAATCACAGTCTTCCTCCTCGTCTAGTATTCTTTCACATACTCCAATCTTCTCGAACTTTGTTTTCACCTAAAAAAAGAAAAAACTTTAGCTTAGCTTTGTCAGACTTGAGTACATTAACTTTTTAATAAATTAGTTGAACATACATGTTTTGCTATCCTTAGCTGTCCTGACAGAGCGAAGCAATACTTTGCACTGTAACTCACCTTTGGAGACCAACAAAATATTTTTGGCCTTGCAACATCATCAACAACTAACTGAACCTTCGTGTGCTCATAGAATCACACCTACACAAAAAGAGAGTTTAGGCAATTGAATTTGCAATAATTTGTTTTAAATGGCATTTCTTACCAATAACACCGTGGAGCAACCTTCCAAGTAGCCCAAATTTGCCCGTACTTCTCGTAGGACACTTAATCTACTTAAATCGATCATCTGGGAATGCAAAAATCTGTGTACGTCCTTTGGCCTATTGTACTCTCTAAAAGCAGTGAGACAGTCTGATGGGGAGCCATCAGATGCACTTGGAGGAGCTCGCCGCAAGGCGGGGCCCACATACATGTACTCGCGCAGGAAGACTTGATCGGATCGCCGATCGGACTCCGCGATTGCGCCCGGGACGTCGTCGCGAGTCAAATCACTATATTACTTTAATTTTTTTGAGTATATTTTGATGTATTTCAAGGACTAACCCACCGGCCAATCATAGCCGTTGATGGGGATGCCCTAAGTTATGTTTTTCTTATAAATAGGATGCTAGGGGCTGATTCCAAAGGCATTGCAGAATTTGGAGGTGTCTATTCCCGGATTCCAGCGATCCCTCCCCGGTGCCGACGCCGTGGAACCCTAGGTGACGACTCCTCGGCCGCCAAACTTCCCCCCCAAGGTATCCCCTTCCCCCACCTTCATTTTCCTCCCCTCGAGAGCTTGTTCCAGCCTCCAGAACCCATCCAGAAGTTTCACACAGTCGCTGGGTGCTACAGGAGTTTCACCCCATTCCGCCTCTGCTACAGGAATTCTCATCCTGTTCCGCCTCTGCTACAGGGAAAATCAGGAGTTTCCGATTTTCTTCTGTCCGCAGACTTGGCTGCAGGCCAGCACCCCAGCCCCCCCTCCTTTCCAAATCCGAGCCCTCCTAGGGCCTCTCTAGCCCTACCCGCCCCCTCCTTTCCTTCCCCTCGTGGATCCACCCCCCCAACACTCCGAAAATTCTAGATCTAATTGATCTAGCACTACCTTCCCCCGATCTACCCTCCACTTCCATATTCTCACTCCCGTAGCCCGGATCCGTCCTAAAATTAGCGGATCTATCCACCGACACTCCGATCCGTTATCCCCTCCACCCAAACCTTCCATTTTTGTTCGGATCCGCTCCAAATCATCGGATCTATTCTCCCCCGGCCCGGATCTACTCATTTGTGGCCGGATCCGCCGTTTTGCCGTCCGTTACCGCCACTCTTCGCCGAGGGCAGCCACCACCATCGCCGCGTCGCCTCCGATTCCACAACCGATCGCTCGTTTTGCATCCGGTTCGTCAAATCCTCCATCGCCTCGGATCAGACCACTGCATCGTGAGTATTTCATGGTATTATGTTTGTACTTGACATTGACACTTGGTCGTTTATCTATATTTGTGCTGTGATTCTAGTTTGGTAGTTGTTGTTTTTTTATACGCTAATAATTATTGTGGAATTAGTCGCCGCCGCTTGCTCAGGCCCTCCGTGCGGAGGAAGCCGTTGCCAAATTGCCATAGTTATTTAACTGCTTTTATTTCGATTAACTGTGTGGTGCTGCCAACTTTCATTGCTTACATTATTAGTCATTGCTTTCCGACTGCTCATTGCATGTAGCATCGCATTCGCATATTCCCTCACACGTGCACGTTGAGTCCTAGCTTCCGAGCACCACTAGCCTACCCCTACATCACAGTCGAGCTTGTTAAGGGAAGACATAATCTTTAAAGCCTTCAACGGAAAAAGAAAGACAACTAAAATATATTTAACTAAGACATCTACTCTCCGAGTCTCCAACGTAGTAGAATGCTCCTCATCAGCAAACCGCCATAGTTCATTAGTTATGTGCTTGTGAGTTAAGTCTAACAATGGGAGTCTAACAAACTTAACACAGCCTCTATTTGGGAGCCCCAATATCTTGGCTACTTAGTTCACTTTCATTCTCAGATAATAATTGCCTATTAAGAATGCATTTTTTTCTCTATTGTAAGACCGCGTAAGAAAATACATTAACATAATATTTTGAGGAAGATTTGACATTCAGAAGAAGAACGGTAACACTTTGGCATATTCTAGGGCATACTTTGGCTCGGCTTAAAGGTACTCCAATAACGGACAGACATTTGATGTGAATGTGGACACATCACACCGGGAACTAAGATATGGGCTCCCGAGCATTCACTGCAATACGACTGTAAAGAGTACTATTCAGAGAACTACAATGTGACTGTAAAATATACAAAAAATCAGGACTGTAAAATGACTGTTGAACTTAATAATAATACAACTGCAATATAACTTCAAATTTTAGTAATAAGACAACTGTAAAAATTTAACATTCATAATTTTTGTTCATAGCTGTGTAACCAAATGAAGAATGCATACTGGGACTTGAACAACAAACGAAGAAGTATGCAAATCAATTCTTATCAGAGTTATGTATGCTTATTTATACATCAAAAGGCACCCTTCTGGAATTATTCCCTATGGAGATAATACTCCATGCTTAGACCCCTTTTATAGGGCTAAACAGAGGTTTCATGACTTTAAACCTACTCACAAAAGCTTCAAAACTCTTATAAATAGAAGTTGAACTAAATAAAATCAAGCTACATACATGATTTGAAACAAGATTTTGTTTTATTTTGAGTAAATGGTTGTTTGAACTTTTCACGAAATAAGCTTGGAAAATACCTTGTAATGCCGGTTACTGGATGTGGAACAACAGTAAAGCTCCCTGCTTCTCTACAATTACTCTGGGGGTTTACACTCTCATGCAGGAGAAAGCACATAAAAAATCTGCTCTCTACGGGACGATGGAGTTCATGCTTCTCGTGGTGGCCGTGACAATGGTCGCTCTCAAGGCCGTCCTCCTCTGCCTCGCTTAGCTCATCTCACAAATGCTTCTAAAGGTATTTCTCCTGCTGCTACTTATGTTTTCTCTTCGGACGAGATTCTTGCCTTTCGGCGTTTGATGCATGGCCAACCTTCCTAGACCTCAACTTCATCCTCCTCCCATGCCTATCAGGTCCCCCAGGTGCTCATTCGGCTACCAACCACTCCTCCACCCAGTGGATCATCAACAACAGAGCCACCAATCGTATGACTAGCTCTGCTCTGGGTTTTGTTTCCTACTCCCCTCTGTCTAGTCGGGACAAAGTGAGTATTGCTGATGTTTTTTTTCCTCCATCGCTGGGAAGGAAACCATTCTCTGCTCTTCTCTCAATCTCTCGTCCGTTCTTCATGTTCCTATATACTCAAAACATTATGTCTATTAGTCACTTGACTAATTTCATGAACTGCTTCGAGAATTTTACCCTCTTCTTGTATCTTTCAGGACCTGAAGACAAGAAGGTGATTGTCTCTGGTGGCCCGTGCGATGGACTGTATCTATTTGAATCCTCCAGCTCGGCTCCTCATGCTCTTCATGTGGCTTCACCTCTTGATATGGATTTCTGACACTGTCTCTTAGGACATCCCTCTATCTCTGTTATGAAACTTCTACTACCTGATATGTCGAACTATGTGTTTAACAATTTTATTTGTGAGTCCGACGTCGATACATGCTTGCCATATATGGAAAGTCGTCAAATCACCCCCGAATGTGTCCAAAACTCGTCATCCACTGCAAGTACTCGTTTATGCTCTGCATCAATCTCCCGGACTTGAAAGAATTCATCTTCTGAGGAATTGGGATCAGAATTGTCTCGCTGTATGCCCGGTAAAACTCGAAGAGGTCTACCAAGGTCGGCCAAGTGTCGTTTATGGAAGAGTGTCCTCCCCAATCGACTCTCCCCGATTGAAAAGCTATCATCTCCGGTAAATGAAGACGGTCGTACTGAAGTCGAAGTCCAGGGGTGAATCGTTCATGCTCTTCTTTAAGTACCAAGGTGTCACCAACGTCTGTAGTAGGAATGCACTGGTGGAGTTTGGTCTCCATGAAGCTCTTAACGCTCAACTCACGAGTGGTGGATCCCGGTACGATCGGCGACGCCGTAGGCAGGACCAAAGAAAATGAGTCCCCAGATGGGTGTGTGTCAGAAGTGGGTGAGTTGTGGTGGCCATCAGATATGGGTGGGCTATAAGTGTGGTAAGACAACGAGAGTGGAGGTGTGGGAGGCTGGAAGTCTCTACTGCTTGGGTCCACATACTCGCGAGGCTCGTAGTATGACATTATATTTTCAACATTAAATACCGGGTGGATACCCATACTTGCCGTGATATCAAAATCGTAGATGTTTGCTTCGATCCGTCTCATGATTATATTGGGATCCATTCGCGTAACACTCAGGCTTTTAGCAAGCCTCACACAGAGCCTCACAACGCAGATTCTTACCATCACCTGCTCGCCTTTATGAAGTACCTGCACTTGCTAATGAACATCCGCATGTGATTTACAAGATTTATTATCAATATGGATTATTCGTCGGATCGACTCATGACACTTATGCAAACGATAAGCAAGCAACACAACAGACTCATGCAAATGATGACCAACTGTTGAAACCGATTTCTCGGTCTCCTGTGGAGTTCGCCCTTGGGGAAGGGGTGGTCTCGCGCCTACTTTACTCCTGCAGTATATTATAGGAAAAGAAATCTGGGGCAGGCCGTCCCATCGGCTCAGCTCGCCGCCCCAGCTCGCCCCCCAAGCTCGCCCCCCCAGCTCATCACCCCAGCTCGCTGACTTTCGGCGCGTCCCAATCAAGGCTAAGTCAAACATTGCAGTATATTATTTGAATGACATGTTCAAGAATATTCTAAAAACTACTTATTACAGCTTATTGCAGAAATCAAGTTCAGTAATAAAAAGCGGGGCGCGCGAGCAGGGGGGGCATCAGGATGCGAGTACCGGTCGGCTCGCCAAAGGAGCCGCCCGCTTACCTACCCCGGCCTCGCGACCCCCGCCCCCCAGGCTGCCGCGCGCGGAGCAGCTCGCGGATCCTTCCCGAATTCCTCTGCGCCACCGAGAGGCCATCGTCTATCTCGTCGAGGAGACGGGAGGGAGACATCAGCTCGCCAGCCTGGCCGCTTCGCACCTCGTCGACGAGACGCGCGTAGTCGCGTTGGAGCGTCTTGTTGACCCCTTGCACCTCACGCAGCCCGCACACCAGCTTCTTGAGGAGCTTGACCTCCCTCCTCGTCAGCTCGGCTTGATCCACCTCAGGACCCAGGTAAGAGTCCAGCGAGCTTGGGGAAGGGAGGGGAGAGTAGTGTGCTGCCCGCGAAGATTCTTCGGCAGCGGATTGGCTGGGGAGAGCTGTGAAGACAAGCATCAGCAAGAAGAGAAACGCAGGAAAAACTCATGGGGCAAGAATCCAGGCAAGACAGACCTGACGAGCTCGGCGGCTCGAAGGAGATGCGGGGAGGGATGAACCTCAGATCCTTCCTGCGACCTGGGCCGCGAGCCCCCGACGAGAGGAGCTCGAATCCCGGGGTGGGGATGGTTCCCAGACCTGCCCCCGCAGCCGCGTCAGTTTGCCGAGGAGAGGGGGCGCGCATCGACGAGCTCGGCCTCTGTGAGCTCACTGGCAGGATCCCAAAGAGAAGAGGCGGGTCCTGGGGACGGTCATCCGGTGCCATGAACCGCGAGCCCGCGGGAGTCGTCTCGCCTCGCGGTATGGGCTCTCGCGGCGTGACACCCACCGTGTTGTCAGGTTGGCCATCCGGGTCGTCGCCGACTACGACAACCTCTCTATCTTTCTCAAGAATTGTCCGGGTGGAAGAACCGGTCTCGCGTTCCAGGGTGGCCCTCAGGTCGTGGTAAATGGGCTCCGCCGCCTGAGGGAATGGCTTCGACCTCTTGGAGCCGGGCTCGGCGGAATCAATTTGCGGAACTTTGGCAGGAACCGCCGTCAGGGCAGCTACGCGAGCTGCGGAAGCCTGGCGAGCTCGGTTTTAGCGCTCTTGGATCTCCTTGGGAAGCGGCATCTTGGCATGGTTAGAGCAATAGGAATGGCAAGAGTCAGGCAGGAGAGCAGGTGCATATATATAGCCGCAGATGGACCCCACCCAAAAATTCCCTCCAACTCGCCAACCCGCGCTCGCCGCACACTTGGGGTTGGATGTTTCTTTCCGAGCTTTGCCAAGCTCAAAAAGAGCGGGGATTGTGTACAACCCCGTGTCCGGCGAGCAAGGCCGCCAGGAGCCAGGCAGATCGGGCTAAGGGGAGTGGGCGAGCTCGGCAGTGGAGAAGCCGAGCCCGAGCTCGACATTCGTCGACCAAAGATCAGCCATCGTCGACCCCGAGCTCGGCATCCGCCGAGCTGGCCCAGGACAACTGATGGCGACCAAGGGATGGGCGAGCTCGCCGTCCTGCCTCGCGAGCTCGCAACAGAACTCGGCAACAGTAGGCGAGCAGGACCTGCCGAGGTGATCAAGCCCCCCAACTCGCCTGGATGAACGAGGTACTTTTTACTGTTTTGCCCCCGCTGGCCTGCCCATAGCCTTTCAAAACAGCGGAGTTTGGCTGTTGGCATACCCAATCAAGGGTCTTCTGATAATTTCAGGTCAGTTCTTTTGGTTATTGGCAGTTCAGATTTCAAAAACTATAAATAGGACTCAAGGGGTACCCCAGAAGGCATGCTTCCTGGGCTTCCCTGCTCTAGTTTTCAAGTTCTTTCTGAGGGTACCTTAGCTCGGCCTCTGGCTAAGGAGGGGAAGCGCTCTGAAATCTTCCGGGTGTGTGGTGAGACCTCCCCGCCGAGCCCTTGGGTCGGTCTTTCCTTGTTTTCTGTTGTTTTGCTTGCAGAAGTAAAATAGGTGCGCGACCACCCCTTCCCCAAGGGCGAACTACACAGGAGACCGAGAAATCGGTTTCAACACCAACGACTTAACAGACTCATGCAAATGATGACCAACGACTCAACAGACTCATGCAAATAATAGAAAAGACACATGACCGACACAACATATTTTCTATGAGAGAATCTAATAATGACCTGAAACTTATCAAATGAGGTGGCCTATCAGGAGGCTCTCTCAGTGGAGTGTAGGAAAACTCATCTCATGTGTGCCTAGTGCTCAGATGACCGTGCAAAACATCTACACCCAAGGGTAAGCTCATGAAGAGCAAAATGTCTCTCAGGGAGCTTAACACATCAGGGGGCTCACCAGGAGGTGTGTATGAAAAGTCATCGCGAATGCGACGACCACCTGAGTGAAAGTCGTGTGCATAGACTAGACGACGTGACTATAGTGTGGGGAGTATCCTCGAAAATAAAGAAATCGTCTGGTCGGTCAGTAGGTGGTGCATCCCAAAGCTCATTGAGGGTGCTATGTGTCGCCAGATATGATTTCAAAATATCAGGAGTATGCTCAAGTTTACTAGGGAGGTTCTAGATACTTGATGATCCACTCAATATCCAACCACTGAGGCAAAATTAGGGACGATAATGGAAGTTGCGTCAGTAACTCGTCACTAGGCTCATGAGTACCATCGTGAGAGGTAGTGTCCCCTTGATTAAGTGACATAGCCACTACGAGAACAACACTAGGCTCTGTGCTCTCGGGTGTGATATGACTCATAACAATGATAATGGGAGGGGACATAGACCTCTCAAGAACAGGTCTGCTAACGCGGTGTCAAGACAAGAGTCTAGGGTATTGGTGCTAATCAAGTAAATCAACCCATGACATGTCAGAAGTGGAGGTGTGGGTGAGATACAACACTACAGACTCAATAGGTCACTCAAGCTCACTCATTATCGAGGTCACAAGATACGGGTCAAAAACAAAAGATAGGTCACACACTGGCTAAGCACCTCACTTGGGTGAGAGCAATTGACATCAGGTTTCACTTCTGTCGTGGATGACAGGACAGTAGTAGGCATCATGGAGACCTCAGTATGAGAGGGACTCGTACTGCGGAGGTTAAGGTGAAAATCCCATCGACCAGCTCTTGCGAATCTCAAACACTGTTCATAACGAAGGGCGAGCTGATATGTCTGCTCGAGGGACTTCGAGATATGTAAGCTACCTTAGTACGTATGTCTGACCGAAGTTCAGACCGAAATCATGGAGTGGTCATGATTGGTCCTCTCAGATATCACTCCTCACCACTAACTAATCAAAACAGTCCCTATACTCAGCGACAGACATGGATCCTTGTTGAGGGGAAAATAATTGGTCGAGCAAGCGACTCCGATACAACGTAGACAGATAACTCTGGCACAATTTACGCTTCATGTCCACCCAATTAGTGATGCGGCGAAGACGGTCTCGCTCATAGGTCCTCTCAACGCTAGCGCAATATGCCCGTGCCTGATCTAAAAGTCTAATTTTCGCAAACTTGACGCGACGCTCACCGAATAACTCAAAATGATTGATATAATACTCCATATCCACAAGCCGATAACTAAAAGACTCGGGACTTGATGAGCCATCAAAGGAGGGGGCAACAGTACGGAATTGACTTTCAAGATCTCTTTCAATGCGACGATCTTCATAATAGTCATCTCTAAGGTAATCAGGTCGTGTCAAAGGGTCAACACGATCCGCTCGCATGCAAGGATATGAACAACGACAATAATTATACTGATCGTCTCTAGTGTTGTGGGGTCGTGTCGGTGGGTTCACACGATCTCTAAAAGTGGGGTGCTGCGATCGAGAATAATCGTCGTAATGTGAGGATTTCCTCGACGGGGCTCTGTGAGAACGGGCACAAGTGGGCTCGAGACCTCCAAAGTGAGGTGGGGACAAGTGGCGATACCTAGACCTGACAGGCAAACCTATAGACTTGACAACTGCGTATCAAAAAGTGCGCGCAACCTGGCTGCGTGTAACTTCCCTCTGATACCAATCGACGCAAGACGAATCTATAAGCTGCGGGTAAATGGTGACCTAACCCTACATGCTATGCAAATCCGACGGTTAAACCACAGTCAGATAATAAATTAAAACATTTCACACAGTTAAATTCACAACAAGCCACAATAATTAATTAGGGCAAAAAAGGTTAGGCTTTCCTCCACGTGGAGGGACAAAGAAAGAGCGCGTGGTGAATAAACCTTACAAATCACAATAATAATCTAAAAGCAAACAACTACCACACATGATATCCAAAACAAGTATGAGATCCAATGCAATATAAATATGCTGAAAATAATGATTCAGTACAACGAAGACTCACCAAGTAGTGGGCTGACCAAGGCGCTAAAGAATCCGGAGCCGGAGATACGTGCACGACGATCCGTGGTGGAACCGGAGACGTGGACATTGATTTGGGCAGCTGTCCTCGGCGGTGGAAGGTAGAATCAGACCAAAAATGGATAGATTCAGCCACGTAAGGGTAGATCCAGGCGAGAGATGGATGGATCCAGTGTTTTGGAACGGATCCGGGCTGATCCAGATGGGGGAAGGATATGGACGGTGGTTCGACAAAAAAGGGCAGACGACAAAGGGATTTAAGGGGTTATTAATGGGCGGCTGCTATGGGATTAAATGGGTGAGGCAGGTGGTGGCTTTGGGCCAACAGAGGTGGGCAACTGTGGGGGTTTTGGGCTTTGGTGGGGGAGGACGACAGATTGGGGGGGGGGGTGGTGCTCTGCAGGGTGGTGGTTTAGAGGGGTCAGGATGCTGGGCCGGCTGCTGCAGGGAGATGGCGGCTGTATGGAGGTGGCCAAAGAGCGACGACTTGCTGTGGAGAGATGTGGTGGCGGCGGGCAGTTCTGTTTATGAAACTATATAAAGTGAATAGTAGATTTCATTATTCAACAGTAACTAGAAGGGAAATATTTCTTTCTAGACAGCAGGTAGGACAGGGGGCCGACAGCTGTTTGGGGAATTATAAAGGCTGCGACAAGGGGTTTTGGGTGGGAGAGTGAGTGATAGGGTTTGATGCATCCTTCGTCACATCATAATTCTTACCCATATTTTATTTTTTATTTTTATTGCATTTTATTTCATGTATCCATTTTCATTTCACGTACTTGTTTTAGCTCGTCGGTTTGACCGGCCGATGAGATCTTAAATAAACGGTCCGGTAATTTAGGTAGTTACGACGGTAGAGCAAGCTTAAATTATTTTACATGCGAATAAATTAATCGGGAAAAGAATTTGAAATCAATAAGAAAAGATACCCAAAATCAAATTGGGAATTGCTATTTGAAAAGACAACATGGTAGATCTTTCAGTTGAGGTATTATTCAAAAGGGAACCTATTCATTCCAGACATTATTTCATTTGAGAATTTATTTCCTTTGACTGCAGGAAAGGAAATAAAATAATAGGCAAGTTATTAATGAGTCGGGTCCAATATTGTTAATAAAAGGATCCTTTATCGATGAAGAGAGGCAGCCAAAAATTGAACAGAGAGCGAGGACTCCCGTTTTCTCTGTTTGCCCGCAAAGCCCTCGCGCGCCGCTCAACCCGCCGTCTCCAGCTAACCTCGTTTCTGCCTGTCTACTCCACCGCTCAATCCACCGGCCTACAACGAGTCGTGGTCGTCGACCTCCTCTGTCGGCTGTTACGCGCCCACCTCCACCACATCCTGTCCTCCACCGCCAGTTCCGGCTATCGCTCATCACCCGTACGCCGTCGACCCCGCCTTCCCTTCTGACGTCCATCGACAAGCTTCACCGCCAGTACGTTCAACTTCTATTTTCTTTTTGGCGAGCTCCTACTCTGCTGATTGACGACGACAACAACGCCCCCTCTTCCGTCAATTGATCGATCCCGTGGAGTTGGGTTGAATGCGCCGGTTCTGGAATTGGGTTGATAGCACCTGTGAATGTGGGTCGGTCCAATCCCCTGCGTAAGTAAACTCTATATTAACTTAAGTTTATGCCTTTCAATTAAATCATTATGGGTTTTCCTCGAACGTTCAACTACCTTTATTGTCGTTTTCCCCCATAAATTGTTGTGTAATTGCTTGTGGATCTACAACTCCCGCCACGGTTCAATTCGCTCGACGCTCGCGGGAGTCTCTTTCAAATAACGATTAACGGTCTCGTGAAGTTCGGTCTTTGAGAGTGATCTAGCGTGCGAAGGCTTCGTTTTGGCCGCTCGGCCCCTCTTTCATAAGTTAAAAAATCACATTATTGTTTTCAAATCATTTTCAAACCACTTCATTTTCAAAATCCTAATTTTTATTTTATAACAAATATAATAATTTGCTAAAAAACTATTTAATTTCTAGAACCCTAGATTTGAGTTTACATCAGGGTTAAGAGGTACCTTGGGGAGGAAGATACAAGCTTAAGAGTCGTCACCTAGGGTTTCACGGAGTCGGCACCGTGGAGGGATCGAGGGAATTCTGGAATACTATAGAGAAGGAAAACCGAACTTTGTATATATGTTCACTTGTATCAAATACAAAGAATGAATACATATTTATAGGATGGAGAAAGAAAGGAGAAGGTCCTATACATGATGTGAGACTAAATCAAAGAGAGAAATAATCAATAAAAATACATAATGAGCTTTTTCAAATGAGCTTCTCTAACACTCCCCCGCAAGCTGGAGCGTACAAATCATAAGCACCCAGCTTGGACAAACACTGGTAAAATACGGTACTTGATAAAGCCTTTGTGAGAATATCAACAACTTGATTAGTGCCCGGAATATGATTTAATTTAGGTTTCTTCATTTGAACTTTTTCTCGAATAAAATGACAATCAACCTCGATATGTTTCGTGCGCTCGTGAAATATCAGATTCTTTGCAATGTGTATGACCGCTTGAATGTCACAAAATAGAACAACAGATGAGAGAAGTTTTACCCCCAGGTCAGCAAGAAGGCTTTCGAAGCATGTGAGTTCTGAGACAACCGATGCCATCGATCGATATTCAGCTTCCGCGGAGGATCAAGCAACCACGACTTGTTTCTTACTTTTCCATGTAATGAGATGACCGCCAAAATATGTACAGAACCCACTGGTTGACCGTCTATCGTCCAGGGAGCCGGCATAATCAACATCAGAATATGCGACTAATGTTGGAGTAGAGTTAGAGGGTTTGTAAACCAGCCCTTGACCAGGGGCTGCCTGGAGATGAGAAACCCGGGGAGCATGCATGAACCGACTGACAATACCAACAGCGAACAATATATCAGGCCTCGTGACCGTTAGGTAGATCAATTTTCCCACAAGGCGTCGATAGTATTCCGGGTTTTGGAGGGGCAGATCGTCATCAGAGACATGAACACTCAGCTTGTCATTGACCTCCATCGGAGTAGTAGCTGGTTTGCAACCAGACTGACCAGCATCTTTAAGAAGATCAAGACAATACTTTCGTTGGGAGAAGACAAGCCCATCCGGACGTCGTGCGATCTCAAGACCGAGGAAGTAGCGAAGAGGCCCTAGGTCTTTAGTCTGAAACACAGTGCTAAGATGCTGTTTGACCGCCTGAATCCCCTTCGAATCATCCCCAGTAAGCAGGATGTCATCAACATAAACCAACAGGACTGTTCCTGTTGCCCTGTGTCGAGTGAATAACGAGAAGTCTGCGGAACTGCGAGTGAAGCCCATGTCCCGAACAACCTTGCTGAACTTGTCAAACCACGCCCGAGGGGATTGTTTGAGAGCTTAAATGGATTTCTTCAGAAGACACACCCGAGACTCCCTCGTGGTCTCAAACCCGGGCGGTTGGCGCATGCAGACGGTTTCCTGAAGGTCACCATTCAAGAACGCATTCTTGATATCAAGCTGATGAAGGGTCCAGTGGCGATGCACAACCACAGAAAGGAGGACACGAACGGTGTTGAGCTTGTCCACCAGAGAGAAGGTTTCCTCATAATCAAGGCCCTGCTGCTGAGTGAAGCCCCGGGCCACCAGACGGGCCTTCAGACGGTCAACAGTACCATCAGGAGCATGTTTGATGACGAACACCCATTTGCACCCAACAGGTTGTTGACCGGGGGGTAGAGGAACAAGGACCCAAGTCTGGTTGGCCCAAAGGGCCGTCATTTCCTCGTCCATGGCAGCCCGCTAGCCGGGATGCTGAAGCGACTCCTGCACAGAGTTGGGGACAAAAACAGAGGATAATGTGGTGGCAAAGTGAATAAGCGGCGGTGAGAGGCGGTGAAGAGAGACGTAATTTGCCATCGAATGAGCGGTGGAGGCTGGAGCCGGAGCAGCAGGCTGCGGAGCGTCAGAGGTCGAAGCCGACTGCAGAGGGGCAACAGGACGAGAAAAGCGACGAGAATAGACCCGGATGACCGGGGGTTGGGGAAGGACCGGAGGCTGGGCAGGAAGGGGAGAAGGTGGAGACCGGGGAACAAAGATGACATGACGTACAACGGGCTTCGGAAGAGGAGCGAGATCCAGAGCAGAGTAGAAGGGAAGATCCTCCCGGAAAGTGACATCTGCAGAAACGGTCACCTTACGGGTAGTGAGCGAATAGCACACATAACCCTTTTGAGTGCGCGAGTAGCCAACAAAGACATATTTGGCCGCACGGGGATCCAACTTGTCGGTAGATGGTCCGAGGTGGTGAACGTAACATGTACACCCAAAAATGCAGGGAGTAAGAGAGAAGGCTAGAGATGAGGGAAGGAGGAGGCTGAAGGGAGTAGCATTCTGGAGGACAGATGATGGTAGTCGGTTGATAAGGAAACAAGCCGTGGAGAGCGCAAAGTTACAGTATGGTTTGGGAACCCGCATTTGAAGCATAAGAGAACGAGCCATATCAGGAGGATGATGATTCTTGCGTTCGGCGACACCATTCTGTTGGGGGTATATGCACAAGATGTTTGATGAATAACCCCAAACTCGGAGCAGAGAGTCGCGACGTCATGGTCAGTATACTCGCGCGCATTATCAGTGCGAATAGTTTGAATGAGCGTAGAAAATTGAGTGCGAGTCTCAAGAATGAAGGCCCGAAAGATGCGGGGAAGCTCAGAACGGTCACGAAGTAGATGCAACCATGTCATGCGAGAATAATCATCGATAAATGTTAGAAAATAACGGTAGCCAGAAATGCTAGTAATCTTGTACAGACCACATATATCGGAGTGTACTAAAATAAAAGGAGCAGAGCTCCGAGTACAATGAGAAGGAAAAGATGAACGTGGCTGCTTGCCAAAAATACAAGTTTCACACTGAAAAGCAGGAAGAGATATATCCGGGAGAGCCTTCTGGAGGACGGGAAGAGGAGCATGACCAAGACGCCGATGCCAATCCGAAGAGGAGACAGATGCGAGGAGAGTAGGAGAGTCATGAAGTAGGTAGAGCCCGTTCTGCAGTCGCCCCTACTACTAATGATAGTCCGCGTCTGCTGATCTTGTATCAGAAAAGAAGAACAAGTAAAGGTCACGAAACAATTTAAATCAGTAGTAAGGCGACCAACAGAAAGTAAGTTGAAAGGAGAGCCCGAAACATGAAGAGACGAGCGCAAGAGGAGAGAGGAGGCGAGAGGAATATCAGCACAGCCCGAGACAGGGACAACAGCCTCATTGGCCACAGTAATGTACTTCAGGTGAGAATACGACAAGTACTGAGGCGGGCGAACAGAGGTGATGTGATGAGTGACACCAGAATCGAGGATCCAGCGCCGGCCAGTGGAGAGGCAGACGATACCTTCATTGAAGATGGAGGCAGCGGAGGCAACCGAGGCCGGTGGGCGGCTGAGCAGGCCATGAAGATGCTGGAGCTGAAGGTGAACCTCGTCGAGGTCAGTACGAGTGGGAGAGGAGTCGGTGACAGCAACAGAGGCCCGTGGACGAGGAGGACGACCATGCTTGTGATAGCATGTGGCTTCAAGATGCCTGTTTTTGCCGCAGAAAGAGCACTTAGGACGAGGCCGGCCACCCCGACCACGCCCGCGAGAATCAGAACGACCCCCACGAGCTGAAGGAGGGAGAGGCAGTAAGGTGCAGTGGCCTTCTGGAAAAGGGCCAGAGAAGGAGGTCCAGACAAATCCGGAGGCGGGGAGACCTTGAGGAGCATCGAGCATACATCCGAGAAGGACGGGGTAACAGTAGAGGAGAGGACTTGAACCCGTACATTGTGAAGGTGAGGTGGGACCCGAGCCATCATCATGGCGATACCAATAGCTTCCTTCTGGGCACGTTGGGCAGCAAGGTCTAAAGTAGGAGGCTGATGTTGGATCCAAGCTTCGACCAGAGACCGAGCCTGGGCAACAAAGGCGGTCAGATCGGTCGCGCCACCACTATCAAGGGCCCGAAAGGCAGTGATAATGTCATACAAATGGTGGAGACTATCCTTGCCAGAGTAGAGAGTATGGAACTCGTCCCACATGACCTTGGACGTCTCGTGGTACATGGCCAGACGATAAGATTCGCCATCAAAAGAATTAAGGAGCCAAGTCTGCATACGACCATCGTTGCGTAACCAGTCGTCAGTAGGAGTACCAGTAACGACCTGAGTCAAGTGATGAAGAAACCCTTTGGATTGCAGGACCCGGCGAACAAAGTGCGCCCATTCCACAAAATTCTTCTTACCCCTCAGAGAGATAGTGGTAATACAGAGCTCATCACGTACTTCCGGAATAGAGGTCGGGCGGTCTGCAGGAGGAACCGCCGTTCCGTTAGAGTCAGCAGAAGATGTCATGAAGACTAGCTACGACTAGGAGAGCAGTCCGACAACAGAGGAGACCACACGACTAGAGTGGAGACCGCCTTGTCAAGATGTGAAGACACCAACGACAGGAGGAGGCCGCACCCAAAGGCGGAGCAGTCTGACAACAGAGGATACCACACGACTAGAGTGGAGACCGCCTAGTACAGGTCGCGGCGAGCTGGAACAAGTCGCGACGAGCGAGGGGTTGCTAGTAGGACTTCAGCGACACGACAACAAATAGCAGAGCGCGGCGGACAAGAAGAGCCCGCGAGGAAGACAAGTGGCTGATCGCGGCGAGCAGAAAGCAGGCTGCCGGATGAATAATCACAGCGACCGAGAACAGTCTGCGAGCACGGATCCCACGGCGGACTAAAAGAGAGCCCGCAGGGAGAACAACAGGAACTCACAACGGACAGCCGAGAGACAGCGGTCTGCAGAGAACTGAGGGAGAAGTGGGCCCCACAGATCAGGGAGAGAAATGTCTATAAGAGGCCAGAGGGAGGGGGGGGGGTGGAACCACGAGAGGAAGAGAAAGCAGATGCAGAGTAGCAGGCCGCAGAATAGAAGCAGACAGACGATCAGGCCGCTGAAGAGCAGGCCGCTGAAGGCAGGCCGCTGAGGGCAGGCCGCTGAAGGCAGGCCGCTGAGGGCAGACCGCTGAAGAGGATGCGGGTAGACAAGCGGACCGCATGAGATCAACAGAGACGGACAGAGAAGGGGAGTCCGCGAGAGGCCGGTTAATCTCGCTCTGATACCATGTAGAGAAGGAAAACCGAACCTTGTATATATGTTCACCTGTATCAAATACAAAGAATGAATACATATTTATAGGATGGAGAAAGAGAGGAGAAGGTCCTATACATGATGTGGGACTAAAGAGAAGAGAGAAATAATCAATAAAAATACATAATGGGCCTTTTCAAATGGGCTTCTCTAACAAATACAAATCTCCAAATTCTGCATTAGCTCAAATCAGCCCACTAGCATCCTATTTATAATAATAAGAGACTTAGGGCATCCCACCATCGATGGCTATGATTGGCCGGAGGGGTGGCCACCTAAATACATCAAAATAAAATGCTAAATAGTGAAATAATATATCAAATCGATTCACAACGTGAATCCGAACACATCTGCAGAGTCCGATCGTCGATCCAGACACGCCATATATGGAAAGTCGCCAAATCAGCCCCAAATGAGCCCAAAATCCGTCATCCACTGCAAGTACTCATCTATCCTCGTCATCAATATAAATTCACTTTCTTGAGCATTGACATAATTGTTTATTTATGTCCATAAGCATGCTCACTTGTTGTTTAGGTAGCAGTTTGATATGAGCTTAATAAAATGCCTGATCTATTGATGGCTTTGTTGTTTATTTGTAATTTTATTTTATGTTTTCTATATATTTTATTATTTTCCTATAAACTTTAAAAATTATGCCTATTTCAGAACTATAGTATGATGAAAATATTTAGCAATCAGTTACATGTATATATTAAAATTTTAATTTTATTTTGATTTAATTTAAATTTCATGAAATATTTGATATAATATTGGGTGAATTGCGAACATTAAATGAAAAATTATGAATGCTTTTATGTTTATGATATCTATGTTTTTAAACAATCAATATTATAGATATCATTAATTATGATTAAAACTTTATTATGGTTTGTATCCGATAAGCAAATAAATAAGCAAACTTGAACGAAATTTAAAACTTAGATAATTTCCAAGCCCTAGTTGAGATCGACATGAAATAAACAAACAAACAAACTTGAATATAGTAGTAGGGTCACCTGGTCCATTTACATCCCCATCAGGATGTGATATTTGGGATGGAGACGAATTGCCAGGTAGCAACAACTTTGGAAACTTATAACTAAAAATTTTCACTTTGATTCATAGAAGTAGGATAATCTCCTTGGCTTTAATTGAAGACTTCCATTGCGTCAACTAAAATATAAAATCAGTACTTTTAAATTTAATTGCATAAAAGGTCAAATTTAAATTGATAGTTATATTGCAGTTATATTATAAAAATCATAGAATGTAAGATTCACATCAGCTAAAATGGGTCATTATCTGTTGGCCTGCAAGAGATTTTTTGTTTGATTGATTTTTTAGTTTGATTTTTTGTTCTAATGCACTCCATACATTTGTTGGTGATTACAGCTTTTGAGATTTCCACTTTGGTATTATAAATCTGATACAGACAAAATAATTGGAATTAGGATACTATTATCGAGGAGAGCTCGGTATCCAATCTTTTGAGGGCAGGATCCCTTAAGAGCCTTTCTCTTCAATGAGAGCTAAACCTGGCTAATGATTCAAGATCTAGAAAATGACTCTCTTCCAATCCCTTATATAGGCAGGAGTGGACATACAATGTAATTTCAGGCATGCCATTATGGCTACATAGGTAAAGAGAACATATGGATTACTTGGGGAACGTGTTCGTTTCAACACTCCTCTCTTGAAAAATCAACCTTGACCCTAAGATCAAGGCCCATGAGCGTTGTCAGCTAGTGTAAGTGTGCCTAATTCCGCGGAATCATGGTTTTCATTCTCGACGCTGATTAGCAAACACAGCTCGTTGAGAGCACATCAATGTGTTGGTGAGCACAAATTCTTGCAACAAAAGCAGAGGTATTCTCGGTGGAATAAGTGTAGGGGTGGTGGTGGCACCGTCGTCGTAGGGATGAGATGAGATGGTGGCGGATTAATCATCTCAACAACATGGGTCCAACTGGGGTGGGGAATGCAGCCGATAAGGTGATGGTTGAGGTTTTGGAGGTGGCGACAACTTGTTGGGTGGTTGAGTAGAGGAGAGCAGTTGGGCCGCGTAACCTTCCTCATTGAGGAAGCGAGCTTTTTTCCGTTGCCCAGGGGAGAGTAATGTGTTTGATGCGAGGGTATGCATGGATGTCGCTCTGCAAACTCGCTACGGGTAACCATCTGAAGAGAGCTAGGTGACCTGCATGACAACCTCAATGAACTCAGTGATGTGGATTACAATGGTGTCAAACTTCTGAACGGAACTAATTCACTCATTCATTTCCCGCTTGGAGCGTGCAGTGGCTGATGAGTTCCTACTTTAATGTTGTCCAGGAGATATCAGTGACGTCATGCATGTTGCGCGTCCAACATGCCCAATGAAGAGTAGAGCCTTCCATGTAAATTCTTTCCATGAGGACGCTCTAGCTGGTAGGGGTGGTCTAAAGATCGAAGAACTATTTGTCTTGGGTGATCATATCGAGCGACTCAGTGCTGTCAAATGCTGAGATCTTAATATGGTGGAGATGGGCTAGTTGAATGTCGTCGATGAGGTGTTGTAACCCGACATTGTTATTGCTGTGCTTATTGGGGTGGCACCATTGCGGTGGAGCGGGCGCAAGTGTCGGTTGGCTGTTGATGGCGTTGGCCGCGAGCTTGTGAAGGAGAAGAGTGAGATCTATTAATCGAGCCAATGCACTCAAGTGGAATCATTATAGGAGGCATCCTCGTCGGCGCGAAGAACCATAGAACGAGTTGTAGGCATGAAGGAAGCCAAAGGATGTCCTGAACGATGAGGATGGCTGGTCAACCACAGTTAAGGCTCATTGAGGGAGGGTGGCTCTTCTATGATTTTGAACAAAATGTGGGTGGCTCGGGTCACACACTGAAATGCAATGATGCTGTGCATAGGTGATGCCCGCGGCGTGTTATCGTTCGGTTGTGGAAGACATACGTGAGGGTAGGGGACGTCGTCTATGGGGGCTACATCACTGTTGTTTTCTAAGCGCACATGATGGGTGGATCTGTCGAGCAGGCAAGCATGATGGGCCGTTAGATCAGTTTCAGAAGGTGTTCAAAATTAAGGCTTACTGGTGCAACACAAATAGAGAGAAGTGGTTAATCAAGGCTGGGGAAAGAACAAAGACAAAGCTCACGATCAATCGCATGAAGGGTGATCAAGACGAGAAGATCGGGATGGAGGCATTGGGAACCAATGGATGAGGTAAGTTAGGGTTTGAAATTGAACCCGATTTGGCCTGTTGAACCAATTCATGTCTAATTAATATAGTTGAACAAAATGAAGTAGATTAATATAAATCGAGATACAATAATATCGAGGCAAGGCCGATGTCCAATCTCTTGACAACATGATTCCTCTAAGACCCCTTCTCTTTGATGAGAGACAAACAAGACAAATAATTTAAGATACTCTCATCCACGTCCTTATAGAGGCGGGAATGTGCATACAACATAATTACAGAAATGACACTAGGGCTACATGCATAATTTGGACATGTGGATGGCCTAAGGGGGTCATGTTCTTATCAAAATCATTGTCTATTGGTCTGAATATGAGTTCTATTTTGATGTCTTTTTTTCTTGTATTTGTTATTCTTCCCCTTCAAAGTATTTGGAATTAACTCATCTTCATGTACGTTATTGTCAGGATGATGCTTTATCCCTCCGGTTAAATTTTGTTAGTGAAATGGTTAATTCTAGTTCAACTGAAACTAGCAGGCAGGGCCAGAGACAACGGGCTCTTGTGATCTTACACCAGATGATTGATGATGCTCATAAAGGAAAGCGGCAGTTTTTGAGTGGTAATTTTTCATTTATTTTCCTTTTTGGTAAATAATATTTTTGTGCATGTATGGCCTTTTCTCTATATGACTTTGAATTATTATTATATTCTTAGGAAAGTTACATAATCTGGCAAGAGCTGTGATGGATGAAGACGTAGATGCTAATTTCTTGAGAAGGGAGAGTTTATATCCTGAAAAAAAACATTCAAATTCTGAAAAGGGTGTTGTCATTGGACTTGGCCTCAAAGTTTTCAATTCAGAAGCTTCTAGTACTCCAGCAGTCGAGAATAATAGTGAAGCAACTGGTTATTATTTAAAAGATACCGGAAAACTATTTTATGGTCCCTTATCTTCAAAGCCACCCACTTATCTTTCATCATTTATTATCTATATTGCAACAATCGGCGACATAGTTGATGGAATAGACAGTACTCATGATTTCAATTTTTTTTCACTGGTCTATGAGTGGCCAAAAGATGTAAGACCTGCATCCTCATGCAATTCACTTGATTTTGTTATATTACATATTTTCCCTTAAAATGCTGATATTTTTAATGGGTTTCAGTCATTGAGTAGAACATGAACCACAACAAAATGAAAGAGAATAATATAAAATTTTGGCACATTGTCATACTTTTTCATACAACTTATATCATGGGGGGCATTGTTATGCGAAGTAATGTATATATAATTATGTATATAAATATTTAAATATTGAAACCCGATATATTAAATATCCCCGATATATCACTTGACATTTTAGAACCAACATGAAAAAACCAAACCGACATATCCCCGTCGTCCGACATCTACGACCTTGGGTGGAAGAGTGGATTACCCATCAATGGGGAATCACTGTAAAATTTCCATGTCATGTGTTATGCTTTTCCCTTATTATTTTTGCGCTTTTCTTCTCTACTTCTTATTTTTTCTTTTGACTAAAGTTTTGTGATTAATGAGGATGCTCTTCTTTTTCTTACCATATGGAAAATATTCAGTCATGGACCCAAACTTTCTCGTAGTAATAGAGCGAGGTTCACATCTAATGTTTAAAACCTTGGTGAAAAGATCCAGTCTGGACTGAATACTTCATATAACTTTTCTTGAATCACTATATTTCTATGGAAATGTTATATATGTTATTGGATTCTCTCCAATATAAATGATTTTGAGTCTAATTTGTAGACTACAAATACCGGAAATCAGAGAGCTTGTGAGTCTATTATCAGAATACAGATCTAAGTCGATGATCCTTCTTCAGACTCTTTTTTTCTTCTTCAATGTAAATTGTGTATCTCTGTCTTGATACACACATTGTTATCAAGCTTGTGAGCTTGTGAACTGTGTATCTGAATACATATCCAAGTCGATGAGTGTCAAGATTATGAGCTTGGCAAACATTGTTGAACCACTTATTCCATTAGCTATAGTAGGAGTTGTAAGTGCTTTGACAAATGGATCTCTCCTTTTGACATATGGATCTCACCACTCACTCTTTACTTAAATTTCATGATTTACTTGAATTTATTTCTTGAAACAAAATAAAGTTTGTGAATGTTAAAATTATTTGATCATTATATGAGAACTCAATTTGAGGTGAAAATCAAGATTCTTAGAAGTGACAATAATGGATAATTCACATGCAAGGAACTAAGAATTTTGTAAGGATAAGAGAGATTGTTTATTAAACCTCCTGTCATGAACTCCCCAACAAGTAGATGTTTGCTACAAGAGATGAAGTTCTAAACGAATTACATGAAATCAAATTTTATATAATCAAAAAAACATTACACCGAAGGTTCCTATCGTAAAACATACTTAGACTCATTTAAGCAAGACCAAGTTAGGCATGCCATTTCTTCCAGTTCATTGTGTTGTTTAGCACTTGGACGGCAGACACAAATCTAAGTGTTCTCAAGTCTTACAGTCTTCATTCTCAAAGACGACCACTCTAACATCAGTAGTTACTTTTATGATTGATTTCCCTAGGCCTGAATCACCTACAATGCTCTTTGACTGTTACCATAGTTTGTGTGAAGATTACAATTTACAAATCATTTTTGTCACTTAAAATACAATTTACATAAATACAAAGTAAAACAATGTCTTGTTCATCTTGTTTATTATATAAACATTTATCATATTCATTAGCTATAAAACCAGAGGGTAATACAATAGAATCAAGCTTATGAATCCATTACTTCAGTGCTTGTTTTTGTCAATAAAGAGACTTAACAAGTTTGCAAATTTATGTTTTGTCTCTTAAGGGCAAAGCTTTCATATTGAGTAATGTAGATCTTCTCATCAATTTCTCCTTGTAAGAAAGCGGTTTTGACATCTATTCAATGAATGATCATCTTATGAATCAAAGCGAAAGTTATCAACACATGAAGGGATGTGATCTAGCTACATATGCATATGTATCTAAATAGTCTATTCATTTTTTTATGAATAATCTTTAGCAACAAGACAAGCCTTATATTTATCTATGGAACCATCATACTTAAGTTTCTTCTTAAAAAATTATCTACATCCTATGGGTTTTCTACCGGGAGTTTGATTAGTTATAATCTAAGCTTTATTATTTACTATCGAGTTAATTTTTATATTTATAGCTTCCTTCCAAAAGTGAGAATCAAATGAGGTCATGAATTCTTTGTATGTTAGGATCTCCATTAATTAAATATGTGAAGTAATGATCTCAAAATGTCCTTTTGTTTCAAAATATTTTGTTACTTCTAGATTCATCAATTGCTAATGTGTCTACATAAGAAGGTTATGTAGAGACATTAGAAGGTTCAAAGAAGTTATTTAATCTATATGAAAATTTATCTTCAAAATAAACTGCATCTCTAGCTTTTAAGATATTGTTACTTGAACTTTCATTAACCCGAGAGTTAGTAATGAAAAATCTATTCGCACTTTAGGTGCATGATCATTGGGAGGCTTGGAGTTATTGTTTCAGCGGGCTTCCTCCATGTTTATAGTATTTTGGACTTGAACATAAGTGGGGAGGTTTTGCTTATGTCTAAGACTATGTTGAAACACGATCTTGAATCAGGAAGAAAGTCTTTAAGTCATGCTAATAGATGGTTCTCAGATAAGATTAAACCATCAACTCGAATCTTACCTAGCATCTTATTAAGTTGGTGGAGTTGGGGTTAATTGGCTTTAAGGCATCTATCTTGAACTTGTCGATGTTGAAGACATTGTAGCTTTTTATACATACATTGTCTAGGTTTTACGCACTTTAAGTGCATGCCGTAAGTCCTTAGTTATACGATATCGAAGGAACACACTATAAAGACTATCAAATAAAATACTAGGAATTCAGTTTCAAATATGATATTCTATATCTACCGGTGCTCTTATAGGTAAACGTCTACACTAAAGAATGATGGAAGAGAAGTGGTTATTACGGTTGCAGTACTAACGGGGTTCTTGGGTTTTACTGTAGGAGGACCGAACTTCAGCTGATAATAGTCCAAGGATATTCAACCGGTATTCAATTTGAGTTTGCCAATGGCGAAAACCATTTTTTGTTAAATTTTTGGGTTTGATCCCAATGGAGTCATCAAAATGAGGAGCTATAATAAATTACTGGAATTTAAAATACAAAAATAAATTGTTGATCAAATAAAAAATAAAAGCATGCATATTTATTTTGCTTATTTGATTTCATTATTTTTTTTATTCTTTGACTTTCCAAGAAATACCCAATGACCGGTTCTCACTGGTACTAAGTGGTTTGTGCGATGATAAATCAACATGGTCGCTTCTCAATAGAATAATGATGTTGAAAAATAACTTCTTTGTATTGTTGAAATATTATTAATATATTCATTAAATTAATATTTTTTTCTTTTTAGAAGGAAGTTGATCCGTAAAATCAAATTAAGAAATACTGTAATAAGAGTGTAGTCGGAAATTCAGTCTGAGTAAGACGTGTGCTCTCCTCCCTAAATAAGTTGCATCGCCCCCCAACAAGGCTATCAAATGTTGCTCACTACAATGTACAACACCGACTAGATCCCAGGACCTCTGATGTGCGCGGACATCGAAGAAACACAAAGTACCCAAACTTCCACTTGATCAAGAAAATGTAAAAAACAGAGAAACATCACAAGGAATCAAGAAAATGAAAATGCAGATTGTATCATTCTCAGAAAATACCTCCTTTATAATGAGTCTCGAAAAACTGTAAGCATTAATATTTTAATTTATTTGCAATAGTTATTGTAAAGAGAGGCCCAAAACCTTGTTTATACTTCTTGAATTAATAGTTACAAGTATGAATACATTTATATAGGAAAGGAGAAAGAGGAGAAATCCCAATCTAACATGTGGGACTAATACAATGAGGAGGAAAAAAGGGAAATAATGGGCCACTAGATGGGCCCTAAACTGGGCTTCTCTAACACTCCCCCGCAAGCTGGAGCGTACAAGTCGTAGGCACCAAGCTTGGATAAAAACTGATAGTATAGCGGCCGGGAGAGAGCTTTAGTCAAGATGTCAGCAACTTGGTTTGTAGCAGGGACATGCTCCAACTCTATCTTCTTTGATTGTACTTTTTCCCGGATAAAATGACAGTCAACTTCAATATGCTTTGTGCGTTCGTGAAAGACCGGATTCTTCTCAATATGTATGGCGGTTTGACTGTCACAGAATTGGGTCGCCGGTGATGAGAAACGAACACCTAAGTCACCCAGAAGGCGTGGAAGCCATGTTAACTCAGAAACGACAGCGGCCATAGCCCGGTACTCGGCTTCAGCATAAGTGCGAGCAACCACGGTTTGTTTCTTGCGACGCCAAGTTGTGGAGCGCCTATCATCAATGGATCCAACATGGTCAGCGTCAGAGTAAGCGACAAGAGATAGAGATGTGGATGGCTTGTACACCAGCCCTTGTCCTGGAGCGGTCTAGAGATATCGAAGAATGCGCTCAACATCCTGAAGATGAGATGTCCGGGGAGCATGCATAAAACGACTCACGACTCCTACAACAAAAGAGATGTCTGGGCGAGTAACCGTGAGATAGATCAGCTTCCCAACCAAGCATCCATAGTATTCTGGATTTGTAAACAGCTTATCGGAGTCAGAGCTGTGAGCTGAGAGCTTGTGATTAGAGTCCATAGGAGTATCCGCATGTTTGCATCCAGAATAGCCGACATCATGAAGAAGATCCATACAGTACTTCCTTTGTGATAACACAAGACCATCACGGCGTCGAGCAACCTCAAGGCCAAGAAAGTATCGAAGGTTTCCAAGGTCTTTGGTCTAAAAGATAGAGTTTAACTGTTACTTGATATGTTGTATCTCTGTAGTATCATCACCAGTAATGAGGATATCATCAACATAGACAAGTAGGATTACAGTTTCGGTTGCCCGGTGTCGGGTGAAGAGAGAGAAATCAGTCAAGCTCCGAATAAAGCCAATATCACAGACAAGCTTGCTGAATTTTTCAAACCAAGCCCGCAGGGACTGTTTGAGACCATAAATAGACTTCCGAAGAAGACAGACCCTATACTCCCCCGTGGTCTCAAATCCGGGTGGTTTTTGCATGTAAACAGTCTCCTGCAGATCGCCGTTGAGGAAGGCGTTCTTAACATCCAGCTGATAAAGAGGCCAATGTCGATGAACAGCCAAGTAGAGAAGAACGCGGACGGTGTTCAATTTGGCCACCGGAGAGAAGGTTTCCTCATAATCCAAATCATGTTGCTGAGTAAAACCCCGGGCCACGAGCCGGGCCTTGAGTGGCTCCACGGTGCCATCCGCCGCATGTTTAACAACAAAGACCCACTTGCAGCTCACACAGTGCTGTCCTGCGGGAAGAGGAACCAGATCCCAAGTTCGGTTAGCCCAAAGAGCCCGCATTTCATCGTCCATGGCTGCCCGCCACCCCGGGTGTTGCATCGCCTCCTGCACAGTGTTAGGAAAAAAGATAGAGGAAAGAGAGGTGGCAAAGGTGTAGAGAGGTGGACTCAGCCGATGGAGAGAAACATAGTTGGCCAAGTGATGAGCTATAGAGGCGGGAGCTGGATCTGCCGTTGTCGGGGTGTCGCTGGAGGGTGGTAGCTGGTGCAGGGAAGCATCCTTGAAGCTACGGGTGTAGACACGGATAAGGGGTGGAGGAACCCGAGGGGGGTCAGGGAGAGAGGTGGTTGGAGATTGTAGAGAAGAGGACGTGACAGGTATAGCAGGCCGGGGAAGAGGAGGAGAGGAAGTCGAAGTGCGTGAAGGTAAGTGGAAGGGCTGATCTTCGCAGAACGTGACATCCGCCGAGACGACCAACTTGCCATCAGAAGGAGAGTAACAAACATACCCCTTCTGAGTACGAGAGTAGCCAACAAACATATATTTGGCCGCCCGAGGAGCAAGTTTGTCGGAAAGTGGGCCAAGAAGATGAACATAACAAACACACCCGAAGACTCGCGGGGTGGGTGAGGTGGGATTCACGGAAGGATAGAGAAGTTGAATAGGTATGACAAAGTCAAGAACATAAGAGGGTAGACGGTTGATGAGATGACATGCTGTGGAGATAGCAAAATTCCAATAGTCGGCCGGAACCTGCATTTGAAACATAAGGGACCGAGCAACATCAAGGAAGTGACGATTTTTTCGTTCTGCCACCCCATTTTGTTGATGGATGTACGCACACGAAGTTTGATGGATGACGCCAAATTCGGTGCAAAGAGGGAGAAGTTGCGACTAGTATACTCGCGAGCATTATCAGTGCGAATGACTTTGAGAGGGGTGACAAACTGCGTACACATTTCAGTTAAAAAGACACGAAACACAGAGGTAAGTTCAGTACGATCATGCAATAAATATAGCCATGTAACACGCGAGTAGTCATCAATAAACGTGACAAAATAACGGAATCCAAAGATACTGGGGACTTTATAGGGACCCCATACATCAGAATGAACTAGAGATAAAGATGTACTACTCCGGGTACAAGCAGGGGGGAAGGAAGAACGATGTTGTTTACCGTAGATACAAGATTCACAAGAGAACTCCCGTAGAGGAACATCAGGAAGAGATCGCTTGAGGATCAGAAGAGGAGCATGGCCAAGACGGCGATGCCAGTCGACGATGGAGACAGCAGAGAGAAGAGTGGATGATATATCCAAGATGTAGAGCCCATTCACCAACTGCCCCTCACCAATGATACTCCGGGTGCAGCGATCCTGCATAAGAAAAGAGGAAGTAGAAAAAGTTATGCAACAATCAAGATCATGTGTTAGGCGACTAACAGAGAGTAAATTGAAGGGAGACTCCGGAACATGAACCGAGGAGAGAGAAAGGGCCAGGTTAAGTTGGAGAGCTGCGACGCTAGAGACAGGTAAGGTGTCACCATTGACCACAATGATATGCGAAGGATGAGCCGTCTGGAGATACTGGGAAGTAATATGGTGTGTAGCGCTAGAATCAACGATCCAACGGGGGCTATGAGAGAGACATGTTATACCTTCCGCAGAAAGAGACGCAACCGAGCCGGAGGAGCGGCTGAGGAAACCCTGTAGCTGTTGGAGTTGGGTGTGGAGCTCATCAATATGTTGGCGAGTAGTAGACGCCGAATCCTAAGTAGAAGCCCCAGTGGGAGCAGAAGTAGTAGAGGAAGTAACCGCAAGGTGGGGAGGTAGACCATGCTTGCGGTAACAAGTAGCTTCGAGATGACCATCCCGGGCACAGTAGGTGCATTTCATATAAGAACTCGTCCCGGAGACGCCCCCCCCCACCCCGTGGAAGAGCCACGAGCAGGAGGAGGGGTCGGAAGGAGAGGCTGCTGAAGGAGAGCAGGTGCAAATACTGGAGGAGCCTCAGTAGGAGGCGTAACTTTAAGCAACATGGAGCAGCCATCTGACAACGAAGGAGTCGTCGTGGAAGAGAGAATCTGGGCCCGAACACTATGCAGGTGGGGAGGAACACGAGACATCATTATCGCGATGGTGACACCCTCTTTCTGGGCCCGTTGAGTAGCGAGATCAGTGGTTGGAGGCTGATGTTGAATGCATGCCTCGGACAGGGTCTTGGCTTGGGCAACAAAAGATATCATATCACCGGGAGCAACTGGAGTGGGGTTCTGAAGATCGGAGAGAATATCATATAGGTGCTGAAGACTGTTGTGCCCCGAGTAAAAAGAGTGTAGTTCCTCCCACATGGCCTTAGTCGTGTCATGATATATGACCATCCTGTAAGGCTCAGTATCCATAAAATTTAGGAGTCAGGACTGGACCTGACCATCATCGCGAAGCCAGTCATCGGAGGGAGCATCGGGGGTAGCTCGGGTCAATTGGTGAAGAAGACCCTTGGTCTGCAGAACACGTCGAACCGAGTGAACCCACTCAACAAAGTTCCGTTTCCCAGTCAGTGAAATGGTAGTAATCCGGAGCTCATCGCGGAGTTCGGAATCCGTGGTAGCCCCACGGGCTGGAGGAGCAGAGGTGGCAGCGGAATCATCAGAAACCATGCAGTTATCAGAAGAGACCGGGCGACTAGCAGGGGGAAGACCGGGAGGCGAGTAATGAGAAGACCGGGCTAGCAAGGAGAAGGCTGGGCGGCTAGCAGGAGGAGGCCGGGCGGCTAGCTGGAGGAGGCCGAGCGACTAACAGGAGGAGGCTGGGAGGCTAGCAGGAGAAGGCGCTCGGCTTGGCAGAGAAAGCCAGGTGGCTAAAACAGAAAGCCGGGCGTCTAAAACAGCAAGCCGGGTGGCTAGAGGGAGACCGAATAGATAGATAAGGAGCGGTAGAAACAGAAGCCGCACGGTCTCGACGGACACACCAGCGACAAGGAGAGTCGCGAGCGGGATGCGGCTTGCAGGTAGAGAAGAGACCGCTAACAACAAGACAAGTCGCAGCGGCTAGCCGATGTAGAGGCAGGATAGGGAGTCCTCACGGTCAAGGTGAGGCCACCAGCGACAAGTAGATGTGCCACGACCTAGATGCGGACACTCGGGTAGAGCAGAAACCACGGTAATGTGAGAGAAGTCGCGACCAGCGGGAAGAGGGAAGACCGAGAAGAAGCGGGGGGGGGGGGGGGGGTGGCGGATAGCAAGAGAGACAGCTCGGTCAGAGACAACGGGAGACCGTGAAGACTAAAGAAGTGACGGAAGACAGAAAGGAGAGAAAAACATGCCGCATAGTGAGGAAGACCGTGCAGACAGATACAAGAGAAGGTGGGCCCCACATGAGAGTTTATAAAAGAGAGGTAGGAGGAGGAGGAAAAGTGTAAGCCACGAGGAGACAAAGTAGAGAGAGCGGTTAGAAGGAGACAAACCGCACGATACGGCGGCTAAGAGGGAGGAGGACAGGCCGGACAAGCAAGTCCGCGCGATAGAAGCGGGAGACCGCGAACAGTAGACCGAAAACAAATACAAGGAGTAGACCGGTTGCCTTTGATACCATGTAAAGAGAGGCCCAAAACCTTGTATATACTTCTTGAATTAATAGTTACAAGTATGAATAAATTTATATAGGAAAGGAGAAAGAGGATAAATCCAAATCTAACATGTGGGACTAATACAATGAGGAGGAAAATAGAGAAAAAAATGGGCCACTAGATGGGCCCTAAACTGGGCTTCTCTAACAGTTATATTTGGTTAAATCATTGTATAGTTTAAATAAAAGCATGCGTGATTGACAGAGCAAAATGACAAATATCATGTACTATTCAACCATAGTCAAGTTCAAGGAAAATCGATTGTAATTTGTCGCTGGTTGAATGCAATTTGATTTCTAAGGTCTGAAAAAGGCGGTCGACGAATGCCAAGGTGATTCTACAAATGAAGAAGGCTAAGGCGTGAAGCATAATTCCGAGCTGTACATCGAAAGAATGGTAGGCATTGAACGAACGTCTAAAGGAACACACATTTAATTAGTTTAAGCTCCGATTAAGCTTTGAAATGAAAAAAATTTGTTCAAAATTTTGAATTTTTTCCCAAATCCCAAAACCTAGATATAAGGCTCTGTTTGGGATGGTTGGGGTGACTGGAGAAGCAGTGGTGAGAAGCAATGGTGGAATAATCAACTGTTTTGCAGAGTGGTGACAGAATCTATGAACTGTTTGAAGAACAACGTTTGCAGTGCTGTTTCAAACGAAGAAGCTGTTCAACTGTTTGGTAAAACAACTGTGCGGTGTATAATAAAAATTGTTCTTCTAGATTCTTGTAAAATAATAGAGTACTATCAACAATACACATTTGTTCTTATAATACTTCTTTAAGCACTTTCATATGTTCAAATTGAAGTAATTTAAGTAGAACAAGGTATTTTTTAGTCCTGAAGAACAATTTTGTTTTCAAGTTTCGCGCTTGAGATCATTTTGATCTTGTTGGAAATCAAAATGATCTGGAGATCTCAAGCAAAAACAAACATGCCTCTCGAGATCTTGCAGAAATAGCATTGCTCGTCTGTTTTGTGATATAAAAATAGCAAATCAAAGCTAAAAGTGTGATATTCCTGCAGGGAATCACCGGCCTGATGCAGTCGAGGAGGTTTCCGCTCGACCTGGGAGGGATCTGTGAGATCTGGAGCGAGGAAGAATGCTCTGTTCGGCTGGATACCGATGACGAAGAGCTGTTGCCGTCGGTCGAAGGTTCCTCCGACAAGACTGAAATGCAGGAGAAGGTAGGTCGTGGGCTTCACAATCAAATCTGATGGACGAGGTCGATGTAGACGTGTGAACAGAGGCGAGAAACGAGAAGGAGGCCTCTCGCGTTGTTCTTCTCCTAGGGAGAAATTGAATCGCGCCTCTCCGCCATTGAGGAGCCGCAAAAAGAAATCATGACTCCGCATCGCAACGTTTTCGCGATTCTATAATGGCGGCGGTTTGAACTGCGGGTCTTATTTTTGTTTGGCAGGGTGTTTTTAAAAACTGCGGCGTGCAACTCTCAAAATGCCCCACCAAACAAAGCCTAAATCCAAGTCCATCTCTGGTCCGGTGTGTACTCGTGAGTGCTTTCAAGTGTGTTGTCCTTTGTTTCTTCTTTTGTTTCTTTAAATATCATATGGATATGAGAAATGAATTTTATTCCCACATAAAGTAGTGGAGTTCGGTAAGATGTGAGTAAAGGATTTATCCTTCCATGTAAAAGATTTATAAGCAAATGTTTGAGTGCCCTTCAAATAGTTTTAGGCTTTTCTTATCAATTGATGTAGAGCCCAAACACTAAACACCATGAAAGATCTATGGAAGGATGATGAAATAATTATTATAGGGTTATTTACCGGGTCCTTCCCTTGACGTTTGCGTAATTACAGCTTGCACCCCTTTAACTTTCAAAATTACAAGTAGCTCCCCTTCAAGGGGGGTATTTTTGTGCATGGATGTTAAGAAATGTAAACAGTGAGGGGAGATTTTTGTAATTTTAAAAGATAGAGGGGTGCAAGCTGTAATTATGCAAACTTCAAGGGGAGGTCCCGATAAATTACCCATTATTAAATTATAAAATACTAACAGATTGCACAATGCATCACAAAAGAAAGAAAGAAATATTCAATCTCTCTAGTCATGATTGCTGCTTTTGACTGCACAAACCACTCATCCTGAAGCCGCCTCCAATCTTCTGTCTCCTGTTGAATCCCAAGGAAATCCCAATGGCTCATTCCACCCAATTTTCTCTCTAAGAAACCTGATCTTTGCGAGAAACCAAAAATCCAATACCTTGTCAATTGTACTAAGTCTTCCTCACCCTTTTTCCTGAATAAGCTGAGATCAATACTGTTGTATTGTTACAGCTATTCTGAATCATTGTCCTAGGCTATTGTCATTTCTATACTGAAGTAACCAGAGATCCACTCAGCTAGTAATCACAATAAAATTTTTGATAGATTTTGAAAGGTATAGTATGTACTCATGACATTTCTTTGGGAGATAAGGTTTTGGGAGATAAATGTGAAACCTAAATGGAGCAAAAGGAAACAAGGAAAAGTAATAGGATTATAGTTATATGTCAAAACAAGGACCTTTTGTTTAATTCCTCTTTCCTTTAACATTTTCAGTTTGTTGGTTGAGCTGCTCTAATGTAGAGATAAGATATAGAGCTAAATGAGTTTTCATCTATGAAACTGAACAGATCTTCTGCCTAATGGACTTTCTTTTTAAGACTCTTGTTGTGGTTATGAATAATTTTCTTTTTGGAACTTCTAAATTCTTGTCTAATTATTAACTTCCTGACATTCTTTATGGTTGAGTTTGCTATTCTTCTGGAGGAGGAAAGGACTTTTGATTCTTTTATTGATGTTATTTTCCTAACTGGCAGCTTCTTATTCGGCTTGTCTTTGATCGTGGAAGTACTGATGCAGCTGGAAAGGTTGCTGAAATTATGAGTGTTGACTTCGTACATGAAGTAATAACCACATGTGTACCTCCAGTTTTTCCACCAAGATCTGGTAATGGCTGGGCTTGTGTTCCTGTTTTATCCAGTCTTTCCAAAATGAAATTTGATAAAAGTACGCCCTTGGTTAGATCCAATCTGCTCGGTTCTTCTCCCCAAGCGCAACATAATCCTCTTTATCCACTAAAGTTAAATGTGGCAAAGCACCTTGCTAGTCTTTCTCCAGTAAGGGCTGTTTTAGCATGTGTTTTTGGGTGTAACTTATTATCTAGTGCAAGTAAGTCATATACTTCTAGTTCTTCGAATGGTGCTTTTGTACAAGCCCCAGATGCTGAAAGATTATTCTATGAGTTTGCTCTTGATCAGTCTGGGAGGTAATGAGCCATGACACTGGATGTTCTATGTTGCATTGGCAGCATTTTGCTTATTAATTCTATTTTAAATTTGCTACAGGTTTCCAACTTTAAACCGGTGGATACAGATGCAGTCAAATCTTCATAGGGTATCTGAGTCAGCGATAGCTACTGAAAATGACAACGAAGTTTCTATTGCTAAGTCTGATGTTAAAATTTCTGCAAAACGATTTCGTGACCCTGAAAGTGACACAGAATCTGAAATTGATAATTTTACTGTTCATCTTACTAAATCAGATCTTAATGTTGAAGTACCCTTGGCATCTAAAGAAAGACAAGATTCCCCTGCAACTGATAGTGTTGAAATGAATTCTACGGCCTTTCTTTCATTTGATTGGGAGAAGGAAGAGCCTTATGTGAAAGCTGTAGAGAGGTACTTTTCACAGTGATTCTTAATCATTAAAATATTTTATTAGCAAATTGCTTGTCTTTCTTTACAGTACATATTCTTTAGTACATTTTCTAGCATGCACTGTTGTACAAAAGATCATTTAGAAGAGATCCGCATAATAATAATTTCAAAATCGAACGAGCTGACCAGTAGTTTAGTGTAAATGGTTAATGATTTGAAAGATTCTTGAATCCATGACAGATAATCTTTTGGAAGTTTCTGGTAGTTAAAGATAATGGAAATACCGTAGGATTTTTCGAAAATAATGTATACTAAGAAGATGGAGCTCATTTGTCAATACTGCTTTCAGTATCTTCTTTTGTTGCACAGCACACCATATCAAATTTACATCAAATGTTAAAAGTATTTTTCTAAATCTCTTTTCCCTATCATTCCCATCAATCTTTAAAATTTTTAACCGGCACATTGTGTTTCTAACTTCCAAATTCTCTGTTATGGCCTCATTTCAAAAGTTGGTGCTTTATTACAATATGTTTAGCATTGCGACTTCAACCTAAATGGGTCTGCATTGCCACCTCAAATTAATCTTGATTCAGGTCACCATAAGGCATGTTTAGTGTAGCACGCTTTCTTTCGTGCCCACCATGACATGGGTCTGTCCAAAACTCAGGAACAAAGCATGATACGATCCCGGAGAATTCAGCGAGGGAAGGACCAGCAGTGATGTGGGAGAGAAAGGAGGAGGGATCAATAGGAAAAACTAGAGAGCAACCCTAAATCTCATACATCCAAAGATAATCAAAAAGAGTACAACACGACCCCTTATATGTGGGGTGTGGATAACAAAAGGGCGGTGCCCAAATAAAGCGTACAACATGACATCGCTGATAAGATAATCATGCCGTGAGCGCGTCTTCGGTCTATCCTCCTCCAAACGGACCCATTATCGTCTTCCTCCTCGTATAGACCCGCCAAGACGTCTCGTCACCGTGCCTGTCTGTAATAATACCACTGTCTGGAAAATGTGCCTTGTACTCAAGGCAGTAGTCAACAAACTGACCACGAAAGTTATCCCGAAGAAGCCATGTGGCGTCGGAGTCTGAATGATTAGCCTAGCAGACCAGGACTTCGTCCCATGTTGGATCTCCCGACATAAGGCAACGACAATCAAGTATCTTGGCCGGGTAGTACAACACCTCACCGATGAGATCGTTGGCAGCCAGAATGTGATCCACGATGACGTGGTTTCCCACCACACGACATAGTTGAGAGACATGGAAGACACTGTGTGAATGCGACTCTCGACGAGGAGGCGGAGGCGGAGGCGGTATGCGCCCACGTCGATATGCACTAGTATCTCAAAGGGGCCAAAGAACTAGGGAGCTAGCTTCAGGCAAGGCCTGCGAGCCACCGACTGCTTTAGATATGGGTGCAGTTTGATGAACTCGTTTTCCCCCACCTGAAAAGAGAGGTTGCGCCACTTCCTATTTGCAGAGGACATCTTTTGTTCGGTCGTAGGAGGTGATGCTTCAGGTGGTCCGGGTTGGTGTCACGGTCCTGCATGGCGGTGGCTAGACTCTCGACCCGAAACTTCACCGGTAGATGACAGTGAATGGAGGGTGGTGGCCGGCCATAGAAGTCCTCGAATTGGTGGTACCGGCCGCGTACTTGTAGGTGGTGTTGTAGGAGTAATTTTTCCAACAGAGCCACTTGACCCATCCATGGGGCTGCTCCCCCACAAAACATTAGAGGTACGTCTCCAAGAAGCTGTTGAGGACCTCGGACTGGCCATCCATCTGCGGGAGATAAGCAATGCTCATGCGGAGGCGAGTACCCTATAGCCGGAAAAGTGTGGTCAAGAAGGTGTTCAAGAAAAGCGGATCACGATCGCTCAAAATCAACCGGGGAAACCCATGAAGGCGCACATCGCCGCCGATGAAGCTGTCCGTGACTGTAGCGACGGTGTAGGGGGTGACGAAGGGGAATAAAATGGATGTATTTGGATAGTTTGTCCAATATGACCAAGATACAGTTGAACCCCTGGGAACGCGGTAGCAGAGTAATGAAGTTCACGACCACGCCCTCCCAAACACGGTCCAGGATGGGAAGAGGCTGAAGGAGGCCAGCCAGAAACGCTGCCTCGTACTTGGCCTTCTGATAGACCAGGCAGGCGGCCACAAATGCCTTGACCTGTCGTCGTTAGGTACGGAAGGCCCCGACGTGCCCTCCAGAGGGCGATGCGTGAAACTTGGCGAGGAGGCGGGGAATGCTCGATGAAGAGGGCACTAGAGCAAGGAGTCCCTTGAAGAACATGAGGCCCCCTACAAGTGAGTAAGGCGGATGGGTTGCGGCGTTAGCGATGAGTGCTTGTCTGAATCCTTGACAATACGGGGCCTGCCTCATCCTCGTGCTTTATGGTCACCGCATCTTCCCACACTGGCCGAGAGATAGCCGTGATCTCTGATGACTGTCTCTGACGAGAGAGGGCATTGACTGCTTAGTCTGCCTTCCCAACGCAGACATCGATGGTGAAATCATACCCCAGAAGTTTGGCCACCCACACCTGTTGGGCGGGCGTGGCGATTTTCTACTGTAGGAGGTAGCAGAAGCTGTGGTGGACTGTGCAAACCACAGGTGCGGCCCAGAAGATAGGGGCACCATTGCTGGATGGAGAGAACAAGTCCCTTGAGCTCATTCTCGTATGCAGAGCAGCTGTGAACGTTGCTAGAGAAACCACGGTTCAAGTAGGCTATTGTTCGTCCGTCCTGCATAAGGACGGATCCCACCGCGGAGTCCAATGCATCACACTTCACGAGGAACGATTGAGAGAAATCGGGCTTGGCCAGCTCCGACCCGTGTACTAGGGCCTGTAGATGGGCAGAAAAGTCGTCAGCGACGATCAACCACTGAAAAGGTCCCTCCTTTGATTTCTTCAGGAGCTGTGTGAGGGGGCGAGCTAAAGCCTAGTACCCCTGGATGAAGCGGCGGTAGTTTCCCGCCATGGCGTTAAATCCCCGGACGTCCCGCAGGGAAGTAAGAGTCGGCCAATGAAGAACCGCCACACTCTTCTCCTCGTTTATGGACTCCCCCGTGCCGATATGGTGTGGCCGAGGTAGCTCACCTTCAACACCCCAAAAGAACACTTCTTCAAGTGGAGCTTGTGGTGATGGCGCCGGATGGTGGTCAGAGTTAGGCGGACGTGCCAAAAGTGATCCCGCCAGGAAGAACTGTATACCAAAATGTCATTAAAAAACAAGAACGTGTCGACGAAGTACCGCTCGAAAGATGTTATTCATCGTCCCCTGGAAGGTGGCAGATGTATTGGTTAGGCCAAAGGGTATGACCAAGAACTCATAATAGCCGTCATGTGTCCGGAAGACGGTCTTTGCGATGCCCTCGAGCCGCACCCGAATCAGGTGATACCCCGCTCGGAGGCCCAGCTTGGTGAAGAATATGACACCATGGAGCTCATCCAGGAGCTCCTGAATCACTGAGATTGGGTACCTGTCCGGGTTGTTGGCCTTGTTCAACTCACGGTACTCCACGCAGAACCAGCTACCGTCCTTCCTGACTAGGAGAATTGGGTTGGAGAAAAGGCTCACAACGACGCAGATGATGCCCCTATCAACTTCTCACGAACCATCCGCTTGATGTAGTCCTTCTGCACATGGCTGTAGCGATAAGGACGTACCGACCCCGTCACAGTACCGGGCTGGAGGGGAATGACGTGGTTAGGCAGGCGTTACGAAGGGAGGCCGGTCGGGGCCTCGAAGATGTCGGCGAATTTAGTGAGTAACGCCTGTAGGTCGGCCGATTGTGCTAGAGGCGGCGGTGTCGGAGCGAAGAGCAGCCAAAGCTTCGCTGAAAAATCGACGTCGGTGGTTCGCTGAATCGCGCGGGGGGAGAATGGAGAGCGAAGTCGCCCACCAGTCAACACGACTGACCCTCTTGGAGGAACTGCATAGTTATAATCACCCAGTTGACCCCCACTTCGCCTAGCCTGCAGAGGCAAGTCACTCCTAGAATGACATCAATATCACCGAGGCCGAAGGCGTAGAAGTTCGCGGTCACCGGGTAGGACCCCACCGTTAGGGAGAGAGAGGTGCAACACCTTTGGTCGGCCGACGACGTCCATCTCCCAGGCAGATTGTAAAGTTAGGGGAGGGAACCAAAGTAAGGTGATGCTGGTGCGCCAACTGGGCGGAGAGGAAGTCATGGCTCGCACCACTGTCCACCATGACCACAATGGAACATTCACACAACTTGGCCGCCAGCTTCATGGACTGAGGCCCCGAAATTCCGCCCATCGAGAAACAGGGCAGCTCCATACGGTGGAAAGTTGGCGAGGCGGTGCCCAACGCGCCGTCACCCTCAGAGAGCTCGAGGGCCTCGAAGTCTGCCAAGGAGACCTTCGGGTTGAAGTCGCCTATGATGACATTGAATTCCTTGACAGAATACACATACATAGGCGAGTAGTGCTGTCGGCACCGAAAACACATTCCCTTGCTGCAGCAGTCCTTGCAGGCATTGTTGGAATTGCGCTGGAGAACAGTCGGGTGGCCGGGTCTGTCTCTCGCTGGGGCCGGCCACTGCGGGATCGTCGAGGGAGGTGGCCGCCAGGGGGGCCAAGGCGGCGGGTGTTTGGCTGCAGGCACAGGTGTCCTGGGGGCAAGGTAGGCCTCCACCAGACGCACCATGTCAAGGGAATCAATGACCGTGCAAGGATGGTGCGTGCGGAGGCGGGAGCGGATATGGAGCAGTAGCCCGTGCATGAAAAAGCCCAGGTAATGTTCATGAGGCAATCCGGGAATGTGAGTGAACAATGACACAAACTCGTAAATATAGTCATCCAGGGCACCTGTCTGGCGGATGCGGCAGGGCCACTCGATGGCGGAGCCCAAATAGCGAGTGTCTTAACGCCGGGTCATCTCCTGCCTGAACTCGGGCTAGGAGAGGAAGGGTTGGATTGGCGGAGTGACCAAGCCCGGTGGAGGGCCGAGGCATCCAGGTCAACCATAGCCGTAGACACCTTGCCCTGCCCTGGTGTGTAGTTGATGTCGAAATATTGCTACGATTTGGAGATCAACCCCATCGGGTCAAATCCGACAAAAAAGGAATGTCGAGGGATAGGGAGAGCACCCGGAATGGGCGGAGGAGTGGTCCCTGAAGGAATGGATGACGACCCGACGCCGAGGACAATCGTCCGTGGGTGGGTCGGAGCCAGACGCGGAGGAGATAGTGGCGGTGGACGCCTGGAGGGAATCAATCTTGGAGTGGAGGGTGAGGAGCGAGGTATGCTTGATGGTGTTTAGCTGATCTTGAGCCTTGATGCGGCGGCTAAGGTCTTCAGAGGCGGTATCTGGAGCTGGGTCACCAGAGGGGCGTGTGTTGGGAGTCATGGGGCTAGAGGCGTCAGATTCTGGCCGAGAGTGGGTAGATCTAACCAAGGAAAACAGAAGCTTAGGGCCGACGACCTTCCTGCAGCAGATCGACGGAGCTGCGATCGCACAAGAGCTGGAAGAGGACGACGCGCAGATGGGGATCTGGAGCAGATCAGAGGATGGAAGCGAGATGCGCTCCAGCACTTGCGATCGGCTGACCATCGCTTGGAACGGAGCAGCGCACTCCATTAGTAGGGTGTCTCGGGTACGCGACAGGTAGCGAAATCGAGTGGAGGCAGAACTACATGTGAAATCCAGCGTAGACGGGGTCACGCGAAAGCGGGCGACACACGATGTGGACCACCGATGGCTGTATGCAGGCCGGTGAGGCAGTTCAGATCAAATGATACGATCCAAGTGAGGAATCAGACAAAAAAGGGTTGGTGGTGGTGAGGGAGAGGAAGGAACAGTGATCGAGAGTAAAGGCTTGAGAGCAACCCTAAATCTCATACATCCAAAGATAATGAAAAAGAGTACACCACGACCCCTTATAGGTGCGGGGTGCGGATAACGAAACGACGATGCCCAAATTAAGCGTACTACATAACACAAAAAGATGATCATGCAGGGGCACGTCTTTGGTCTCTCAGACGGACCCGTCATCATCTTCCTCCGTGTATAGACCCGACAGGGCGTCTTGTCACCGTGCACGTCCGTAACAGAACATGTGCAAAAGGAGGCTTACTTGATGCTTGTGAGAAAAGATTATGTAAAGGCCCATATATTGGCCCATTTATTTCTCCTCCTCTTGTAATAGTCTCACATCTTGTAATTGTGACTCTTCTCTCTCTCCTCTCCCTATATATATATGTACTCATACATTGTATTTACATAATCAACAAGGATATACAAGGTTTCACTGTTTTTCCTTCATTGTTCTTGTTCTTCTCTACATGGTATCAAAGCGATCGGTCCTATCTCCTGTTTCGGGCGGATAGTTTTTTCCCTTAACCGCCTGTCCTACCGCCTGCTCTACCCGCTTCAGTTTTCTTTCGTGTGGTTTCTCCTTGGCTAACTGCCCCGCTCCTGCGGTTTCTTTCTCCAGACTCTGCAGACAGCTTCTTCTCTATCTGCAGGGCTCTCAGCGTCTCCTTGCCTCCTTTCGTTCTCAGATCTTCTCCAGTTTTTATAGTTTTCACTGTTAGGTCCCACCATCCTGCCTCTTTGCAGTCTCTCTACACCGTCGCGGTCTGTCTCTAAGCCCGCTACGGTCTGCTCGTTTCATCCTCGTCTTATCCGGTTGTTGCTTACCGTGCGGTCTATCTCTTTGCCGTGCGGTCTTTCCTTGTCCGCGGTTCGTGGGCCTCTCCGCTCCGGTCTGTTCGTTGACCTTCCATTGTCGGTCATTGCTCCTCGTTACGATCTCTTGCTGCGGCTTCACCAAGGTTTTTTCCTGCTGCTAACCTTGGTTATCCTAAGTCGCGCGGTCTCTTGCTGCGGTCTGTTCGTAGGCTTTCTCTCTGATTGCCGTTGTCTACTCGCGGACTCTCTTAGTCGTGATTTGATTGGGTTTCTTAACTGAGTTTGTTGCCGGCTTCTGCTTGTCTCCAGTGGATCTCTCTCTGCCATTGCAATCTTCTCTCGCCGCTGCCTCTTCAGACCGCCTTTGCTCCTTGCCAACCACCGTTGTTCGCCGCAGGTTGACAGTTTCTCTTCTCTTTCCGCAGCTACTCACAGACTCCTTTGGTTCTGTGCTCCTCGCGGTCTCCGTTTCTCGCCGCTAGCCAGACCGCCCCACCTTCTCGCGATCTGGTTAATCACGTGTGCTTGTGTTGTCATGCAGACTTGTTGCGCAGTCTGCCTTCCGGACTGTTCTTCTGTTTCTATTCGTGGTCTTTCGTTGACCTTTGACTGCTTACCCACCTAGTCGGTGAATTGTTTCTCGCTGCGATCTCCGAGCTCTAGACGCTTCTCTTAACTGCCAGGTCGTGGATTCGTCTACTGCTACTTCCTCTCCCGCTCCGGTGATTGTCCCTGTTCCCGAACTCCGTGACGAGTTACACATCACCACTATTTCTCTCACTGAGAAGAAGAACTTTGTTGAGTCGCGGCATTCTGTTCGCCGGGTTCTTCAGTCAAAGGAATTTCTGCATCATTTAACACAGGATGCTCCCGCGGCACCTACTGATGACTGGTTACGTAATGATGGTCGCGTTCGGACATGTTTCCTCAACTCCCCTGAATGTGAACCTTACAGCATGACCATGTATCATGAGTCCGCCAACGCTATGTGGGATGCGCTCAATTTCCTTTACTCCTACAAGGACAGTCTCTGCACCTGTATGACATCATTGCTGATCTTCAGACTTTTGACACTGGAGATGCTGTCGACTTAACCTCATTTGTTGTTCGGTCCATAACACTGGTTGAAGCCTGGATTTAGCATCAGCTCCCGACAACGGATCTCGCTGCCCAGCGCGCTCAAAAGGAAGTAGTTGGTATTGCCATGATGATGGATCGTGTCACACCTCATCTTCAAAGTGTTCGGGCTCAGATCCCCTCGTCTGCTACGACTCCCGCGTTCTCTGACTTGTGCTCCATGTTACTAAAGGTTTCACCACCTCCTGATGCTATCAACCCTCCTTCACCGTCTCTTTTCCAACACTCTTCTGCGCCATTACTACCTCTCCCTCCCCCTACGCGTGGGGGGCGTTCAAACTCTCGGTGAAGGGGTCGAGATGGCCGGCCATGGCCTATGTGCTCCTTCTGTGATAAGGATGGACGCCTTGAGGCGACCTGCTACCGCAAACATGGTCTTCCTCCTCGTCCGACTGCCTCTATTGCTGCCCACAGTCCTTCTGCCATTCATGCTGATCTTGAAGAAGTCCGCCTCCAGCTCTAACAACTTCACGGGATGCTCAGCCACCCGCCTGCCTCCGTTGCCTCCATCTCTAATGAAGGTATCGCTTGTCTCTCCACTAGTCCATGCTGGATAGTGGATTCAGGTGCTACTCACCATATCTCCTCGCTGAAGCCACATCAATACTTGGATTCTTCACATCTCAAGTTTATTACAGTAGCCAATGACAACACCGTCACTGTCCCCGGCTCGGCTGATATTCCTCTCAATTCTTCTATTTCTCTCCGCTCAGCTCTCCATGTCCTGGGCTCTCCATTTAGTTTACTTTTTATTAGTCGCCTCACTGCCTATTTGAATTGATCTATCACATTCACCTCTTTTTATTTTTTGATGCATGATCGACGAACCCAGAGTATCATTGGTAAATGACGACTACAAAACCGACTCTACCGTCTTGATGTTTCTCCTACCATGCTCTCCTTTGTCTCCTCCGTTGATTAGCATCGGCGTCCCTGGCATGCTCCTCTTCCGGTCCTCAAGAAGGCTCTTTCAATATTTCTCTTCTAATTTTTCCCTGCGATTCATGTATTTTGAGAAAATAACATCGTTTCTCTTTTCCTCCACAATGTACCCGAACCTCTTCTCCTTTTGTTTTAGTGCATTCTGATGTTTGAGGACCGTACAAAATAACGATTGTTTTTGGGTATCGTTATTTTATCACCTTTATGGATGATTATTCTCGGATGACATGACTGTACTTAATTCGTGATCGCTCCGAACTTCCTCGTGTGTTCCAGGCTTTCGTCCTTGAGACACACAGTTTTCCGACAAACTTAAAACTCTCCGGACAAATAATGCTCACGAATGCACTAACAATGAATTTGTTAATATCTGTTCTGAATTTGAAATTATTCAGCAAACTTCGCGTGCCTATAGCCCCCAACAAAACGGCGTGGTTGAACGTAAAAATAGACATTTTCTTGATGTTGCTCGCTCTCTCATGATTCAAATGCAGGTACCCAAGGCTTATCGACACTTTGCGCTTTCGACGACATGTTATCTCATTAACTGTCTCCCTTTCCTCCGTCCTACGAAATGTTACTCCGTTTAGTCTCCTCTTCCCCTCTACTCCACCATTCTCTCTCACGCCTCACATATTAAGTTGTACCTGCTATGTTCACTTGGTCAGTCCACGGTAAAGTTCGATCCTGGGGCAGCCAAACACATGTTCGTCGGTTATTCCCGTACTCAGAAAGGCTATGTTTGCTACTCTCCTACTACCCGCAAGGTGACCGTTTTTGTTGATGTTACCTTTCGGGAAGATCAACCATTCTTCTCTGATCCAAACCCACCTCTTCCACCGTAATCCTTACCAAGACATGTCATCCCTGTTACCTCTCCTCCACCACCACTGCTCCCTGACCCGACTCCCGTTCTCCACAAGCCCCCTCTTATCCATGTGTATATTCATCTCCCTCCTCGCTCCGCCACCCCGATGCAGTCGGCTTTGACCTCTGATACTCTGCGACCTGCTGATCCGACACCGGCCTCCACTGCCTATCTCATGCGAATTATGTGTCTTTACATCGTCTGTCCCCGACGCTTCACACCTTTGCTGCTTCATTATCCTTTATTTCTGTCCCTAACTCTGTGTAGGGGGCTCTTCAACATCCGGGCGGGCAGCCATGATAGCAGAAATGAAAGCCCTCTAGGCTAACTGGACATGGGATCTGGTTCCTCTCCCTCCAGGCCAGAATATTGTTGATTGTAAATGGGTCTTTGTCATCAAGTATGCTCCTGATGTGACAATTGACCGTCTTAAGGCCCGGCTGGTGGCTCGTGGATTTACTCAACAACAATGTCTCGACTATGAAGAAACATTCTCTCTAGTGGCCAAGCTCAATACTGTTCGTGTACTCCTTTCAGTGGCTGTGTATTGCCAATGTCCCTTACATCAACTCGATATCAAAAATGCATTTTTAAATGACGATCTGCAAGAAACAGTTTACATGCAACAACCTCCGGGGTTTGAGACCACGAGGGAGTCCCAGGTTTGTTACCTTAAGAATTCGATTTATGATCTCAAACAATCCCCCGGTCATGGTTCGACAAGTTCAGTAGAGTTGTGCGAGAGGTTGGTTTTACTCGGAGCTCGGGAGATTTCTCTTTATTTACTTGACATCTCACAACGGGCACCGTTCTCCTTTTGGTATATGTTGATGAAATTTTAATCACAAGTGATTTCTCAAATGGAATACAAATGATTAAACAACACCTAAGCTCTGTCTTTCAAACAAAAGATCTGAGTAACCTCCGATACTTCCTCGGCCTTGAGATCGCAAGACGCCCTGATGACCTTGTCCTATCTCAACGAAAGTACTGTCTCGATCATCTTCAGGATGTCAGCTACTCTGGATGCAAGCCGACCAATACACCTATGGACGTCAATCATAAGCTATGTGCACATGCCTCAGGTACAGATTTACTTCTTCCAAACCCAGAATACTATCGACGTCTCGTTGGAAAACTAATTTTCCTTACGGTCATGAGACCAGTCATATCCTTTGTTGTTGGGGTTGTCAGCCGGTTTATGCACTTTTCTCGGATGTCTCATCTACAGGCCGTCGAACGCATCCTGAGATATCTAAAAACAACCCATGGTCAAGGGATGATATACAAAACCTCTTCTTCTACTCCATCATTGGTTGGGTATTCAGATGTGGATTATGCTGGATCCCTGGATGATCGACCTTCAACCAGCGGATTTTGTACCTACTTCGGAGGTCACCTTATTACCTGTCGTAGTAAGAAACAAGCTGTGGTTGCTCGATCTTCAGCTGAAGCTAAATACCGTTCGATGACGTCTGTTGTATCCGAGCTTACATGACTTGAAAGTCTCCTAGGTGATATGAGAGTAAAACTTTCCTCACCAGCTACCTTACTTTGTGACAGTCAAGCTGCTATACACATAACTAAGAATCAGGTCTTACATGAAAGAACCAAACACATTGAAGTTGATTGCCACTTTCGGAAAACGTTCAAATGAAGAAGCTGGAATTTAAACATGTTCCAGCTACTGACCAAGTTGCTGATCCTCTCACTAAGGCCCTACCAAGTACTCTATTTTATCAGTTCTTGTCCAAGCTGAGTGCCAACGACTTATACACTCCAGCTTGCTGGGGAGTGTTAGAAAAGACTATGTGAAGGCCCATATATTGACCCATTTATTTCTCCTCCTCTTGTAATAGTTCCACATCTTTTAAATGTGATTCTTCTCTCTCTCCTCTCCCTATATATATGCTCATACATTGTATTTACATACTGAACAAGGATATACAAAGTTTTATTGTTTTTTCTTCATTGTTCTTGTACTTATCTACAAGGCTCAACATAAGTCTTGTTTAATATACATCCATTTTTGCATGCCAGCCATGACATGAGTATGCACAAAACTCATGGACAGAACATGTGCAAAAGCGGGCTCACTAGAGAATGATATACATGAACTAAAATAACTAAACCCAATTGCAACGGGCTAGTAACATAAATATCATACACAAGATGATTGGTAGCATATAAAGTTCACAAAAATTGTTCATTGTTCCGATACAATAAAGGTATGGAGGAACTGCAATAGTACTCTTCACTAGTTCTTCCTTTCAGGGCCAACTTCCATCCACTCATTACACTCTTTCCTGAAGCACAATTCATGTTAATAATTGTTTTGCGAGGCCGAGCTCTTGTAACAACACTTATCCACCGAGCACCCTAACTGCCTTAGGGGACCACTCATCCTTCTTGTTCTGTTGAATTTTTAAATGTCGGATGTCAGAAGTCAGAGATATATCGGGGATATTTTAAAATATCGGGTTTCCAAGTCTTATAAATAATTTTTTTATTTTTATGTATACTAACTATAATTATATGTTATAAAAATAGAAAAAAAAACAAATAGAATAAAAAATGAGTCATTTATATTACAAAATAAAATCAAATAGTGTCTAAGTTGAAATATTATTATCAAATACAAAAATATAAAATATTATTTAATAGTATATAATAATTTTATTTTGATAATAATAAATTATTTGCAAATAAAGAAAATATAAAAGTTAAAAATCCTTGATTGATTATAAGTCTTTTCACACATATAAATTTATATTGAAAACATGCAAACAATCAACTAATAAATATATTAAATGTTTTTCATTTTTTTGTAATATGAAATTAAATTTTTTTGAAACAATTATATAAAATTGGTTTTAAAAATAAAATGTTAAAAAATCGAAACATTAAGTTTAATCAATTTAAACATACATAATATAATATATATGTATATATATGTTTATATATGCGATTTAAATATATGATGCTAGTCTGCTATTATAACATAAAATAAAATAGCTATTATAACATAAAATAAAATAGCTATTATAACATTGAATAAAATAGCGGACAATATATTTAAAAGTCGTGTCGGTCGATATATCGTTAAAAATCAGACATGTCGTTCTATATTTTATTGAAGGAAATAATCTATTTTTTTTAATAAAAAACATATCGTTTTGCCTGAAAAATGACATGTCAGAAGACATGTCGGAGGAAATTTAAAACAATGGATACAACATACCCGATGAGGATATTACCTCTATCACTTGCTAGCTTGTCAATTGCTTGTATCTAACTTGTGTGATTTCTTCTCGAGGTGAATCAAACTGGGGCTGCACACTATTGGACTTGATGGTTCTTATACAAATTCAATAAAATTTAAACTATACTACAAACTCATGTAGTATGTTTTTTTCTATCTTCCTACGGATGGTTTCTTCTTGAAGATTTTCCAAATCAAAGATTCAAAACCTAATAGTTCTTAAATGATCCCTACGACGCTCTTCACTCCCTTATGCAAGTGTAGGAACACATCAAATGTTACGAACTTTCCACTTGAGATGCATAGATAAATTTAAATTTTACGCTCGACAAGATGGTTGTGAGTTTGTGAAGTCATTGTTGTATCAGTACTCTCATCTCAAAAATCGACCTTTTCTGTAAGGTCGTGGCTTGAAGGGGTCATTTGGGATCCTAAGCGATCCATATTCACGAAGTCATTGCCATCCTCTTCGACACCAAGCAACAAACACAATTTCTTGAGAAAGCATTTGCGTGTTTGAGAATTGAGATTCTTGCAGTGAGCACATAATGAGGACTAAATGTCTTCTTCATCATCAGAATTGGGACCCCTCGACTAAGCCCACTGAGCAATGACTTCAGGATGTTGGTCGAGTTCAGTTTCGGATACTGAACTCTATGGAAAGTGAGTCATCGTATGACTATGTAGTAAGAAACTGCATTGGCTATGTAAGATGAACTTAAGTATCTTTACCCTGAGAATGATAGCCTTCAACACCTGCTCAGTCTATTTCAAGACCTCCAGACTTTTGAACCTTGTTTTTGTTAGAGAAATATGATATATTGTAAAGGCCCATTAATTTGGCCCATTTTATTCTCTCTTGCTTTAGTCCCACATCTCTTGTATAGGACTCTTCTCCTCTCTCCTCTCTCCTCTCCTATATATATGTTCTCATACTTGTTTTTTATATATGGAAAAGTGTTCATAAGGTTCGGGACCATTTCTCTACATGGTATCAGAGCCAACGATTCTGCTTGAGCGTCTTCCCCTTTCTTAACCCGCGCGGTCTTTCTTCTGTTCGCTACCCGCTCGGCCTCCTGCGGCCTGCCTTCTTGTCCGCTCCGCTCCTCTTCTTCAGCTCCCTCTTCTTCTCCGTGGTTCCACCCCTCCCCTCCGACATTTTATAGCCTTTCCCCTCTTTATGTCTCGTCGGGTCCACCTTCCCTCTCTCTCCTCCAGACCGCGCTCTCTCGCGGCCTGTTCTCTCACGCTGCGGCTTGCTCTCGCTGCTTGCTCTAGCTCGCAGCGGACTCCCTCTCTCGCTGCCTGCTCCGGCTTGCTGCGGCCTGATCCGGTTCGCTGCGGACTGCCCCTCCAGCTCCAGATCGCTGCAGCTTGTTCCTGCTCTCTGCGGCCTGCCTCTCTTGCGGTTTGATCTTGGTCGCTGCGGTCTCTTCTCTATCCGCTTGAGTCTCTCTCCTCGCGAGTTCCTTCTCCTCCGTTCGCTGCTGTGATCTGCCTGACCGTGCGAGTTGTTCCTCTCTCACCTGCATCTTGGTCGCGGTCTCCTCCGACTCTTCTCTTCTCTGTCCGTGCGGCCTGTCTCTGCCCGCTGCGGACTTCTTCTACCAGTCCGCTTCACCTTTGGTCGCGGCCTCTTCCTGCCGCTGGTGTTTTCACATCTTGACCAGGCGGTCTCTGCTCTACTCGCGCAGGTTCTCCTCTTTTGCGGATTGTTCTTTTCCGCCGGCCTCTCCCTCCCTTCTTGCGGCCTGCCCTCTACTTCAAATCCGCTGCGGTCTGCTCTCTACTCCAGACTGCTGCGCTCTTTGCCTTCTACTTCACGCCGCTGCGGCCTGCTACTGCTCCGTCTGCTGCCTCTCTTCCCTCGGGGGGCTCCCTTCCTGCACTTGCGGCTGCTCCTCTCTACTCGCTGCCGCCTACACCAGTTCCTTGCAGCCTGGTTCTTGCTGCAGCCTTGACTTCTCCTGCGGCCTGGTTCTCGCTGCGGACTCGGCTTCTCCCTGGTCCTTGTTGCGGCCTTGCTGCGGCCTCTGCGGCCTTGTTGCGGCCTCTGCGGCCTGGTCTTTGGCGACCCTTATAAGGATGTGTGCCTCTTCCGCCCTGCTCACCCCACCACTGGGCTCTGTGGTGTCTATCTCTGATAGTGGAAGCTCCTGTCTTGTAGCCAGTTCCTCATGGATTTTGGACTCCGGTGCGACACACCACATTACCCCACTACATCCTCCACACTACCTGGCCTCCGTGCATCCTAAGTTCATCACTGTTGCCAATGGGGCTACCACTCCCCTCTCTGGATCCGCTGACATCTCTCTTACTCCCTATATTATCCTTTGATCTTTTCTTCATGTTCCTGACTCTTCCTTTAATCTTCTCTCTATTACTCGTCTTATTCACGACCTTAATTGCGATCTAACCTTCTCTTCAACCTCTTGTGTTGTTCAGGATCGCAAGACACAAAACATCCTCGGTACAGGGCGGCTGTCCAATGCGCTCTACATTTTTGATTCCTCTTCTCCCACCGCTCTCTTCACCATCTCTTCTGTTGACTGACATCGTCGTCTTGGGCATGCTACTCTTCCAATTCTCCAGAAAGCTCTTCCTGATGTGTCCCTTTCTGAGTTTCGGTGTGAGTCTTGCGTTTATGGCAAGCAACATCATGTCTCAAACAGTCCCCGCGCGCTTGGTTTGAAAAATTCAGCAAGGTAGTCTGCGATATTGGCTTCATTTGGAGCTCGGCTGATTTCTCTCTCTTCACCCGACACCGGTCAACCAGAACTGTGATCCTACTTGTCTATGTTGACGATATCCTCATTATTGGCGACGATACTACAGGGATACAACCTACCAAGCAACAGTTGAACTCCGCCTTTCAGACCAAAGATCTTGGTAACCTACGGTATTTTCTCGGGCTTGAGGTTGCACGACGCCCTGATGGTCTTGTATTGTCCCAAAGGAAGTATTGTATGGACCTCCTTCATGATGTCGGCTATTCTGGATACAAACCTACGGATACTCCTGTGGACGCTAATCACAAGCTCTCGGCCCACAACTCTGACTCTGATAAGCTGCTTACGAATCCGGAATACTACAGACGCTTGGTTGGGAAACTGATCTAACTTACGGTTACTCGACCAGACATCTCTTTTGTCCTGGGAGTCGTAAGTCGATTTATGCATGCTTCTCGGACATCTCATCTTCAAGCTGTCGTGCGCATTCTTCGGTATCCCAAGAACGCTCCAGGACAAGGGCTTGTGTACAAGCCATCCACATCTTTATCTCTTGTTGCATACTCGGACGCTGACTATTCCAGATCCATTGATGATAGACGTTTTACATCTGGTTTCTGTACCTACTTCTGTGGATCTCATAACCTGGCGTAGCAAGAAACAGACTGTGGTTGCTCGCTCTTCTGCTGAAGCCGAGTACCGGGCCATGGCTGCTGTTGTTTCCGAGTTAACTTGGCTTGAGAGCCTTCTGGGAGACTTGGGTGTTCGTCTCTCATCACCGCCGACCCTATTTTGTGATAGTCAAGCATCAATACATATTGTTAAGAACCCGGTCTTTCTCGAACGCACAAAGCATATTGAAGTTGACTGACACTTTATTCGGGAAAAAGTACAGTCAAAGAAGATAGATTTGGAGCATGTCTCTGCTACAAACCAAGTTGCTGACATCCTGACTAAAGCTCTCTCCCGGCCGCTATACTACCAATTTTTATCCAAGCTTGGTGTCTACGACTTGTAAGCTCCAGCTTGCGGTGGAGTGTTAGAAAAGTCTTAGTAAGGGCCCATCTAAAGTCCCATTTTCTCTCTTTTTTCTTTCTCTTTGTATTTTTCTCACATCTTGGATTGCGATTTTCTCGTCTTCCTCTCTTCCTATATAAGTGTATTCATACTTGTAATTCATTATTCAAAAAGTATATACAAGGTTTGAGGTCATTCTTTACATATATATATATTGTTTAACAATTCAAAATTACAAAAACAATATTATATATGTATATATAATTATAATATATATTATATATATTATAATTATATACATATAATTATATAATTATATAATTATATATATATATATATATATATATATATATCTTATTATATAAAGCAATATAAGTATTTTGAGGCACACCATAGATCAAACAAGAGTCATTGGATCATGAGAGAGAGCATGAGATGAGGGGAGAGAGTTGGGAGAGAGAGGAGGGAGAGAGAGAAAGAGAGAGAGAGAGGGGAGGAGAGAGAGGGAGAGAGAAAGGGAGAGAGATGGCAAAAGGGAGAGGAGAAAGGGGGCGGAGAGAGAGCGAGAGAGAAATGGAGAGAGATGGGGAAGGGAGAGAAAGAAGAGAGCGAGAAAGATTGCGTGAAATTAATGTTTTTACGACAAAACATAATTTTTTTATATAAAATAAAAAATGTAATATTGATTTATATTTTTTTACGGTCATTTTGAGTACTCATATGTATATAGTGCGAGCACTGTCTGTCTTGATGTGGCTGCATCCCGCTTTGATGCGGGCACAGCCCGCAACGATGCATCGAGCCGCACCCGCCATCTCGGCGCCGCACCCGCCACTCGCGGCCCCCGTAGTCCGAATCGGAATAATTTTTCTTCGGGTGGCCGCGAGTGGCGGGTGCGGCGTCGAGATGGTGGATTGCGTGGAAGCGGACGAAGCCCGCTTCTATGCGGCTGAAGACCACCCGAAGCATAAAGCACGGGTGAAGCCCGTGCGTAGGCTGGCGAATCCCGCCTGTTGCGGCCGAAGGCCGCCCGGGAGCATCTTCGCACGGCTCATTAATAAATGTATTTATTAATAATATGATATTTTTCAAACACCTATATTTTTCAAACTAATATAAACATTTTGTGTTACACAAGTACTAAATGTATAACACGTGAAATAAAACAAGGGGACGGAGAATGTCAAGAAGTTGTCGACAAGGTTTTCAGGATCGCGATCCAGATCATAGGATCTTACGATCCTACGATATCGATTTTGTAAATCGATTCTGATTTTGTAAAACGATCCTCGATCGAACCCTACTATCAAATCCGATCATAGACCTTAAGCTGTCGTGAATTTCAAAATCTTCTAAAACAGTTAGGACTTTGAATAATAATTACTGTGCCTATTTAATTTACTGTGTTTTACAAAATTGCAACTTAATAATATTTTCCTTTTTATTTTGAAGGTTAATAAATGAAGGAAAGTTTATGGATGCTCTTGCTTTATCTGATCGTTGTTTACGTGATGGAGCATCAGATCAATTACTTCAATTACTCATTGAACAAGATGAGGGAAACAATCCAATGACTTCACAATTACATGGTTATGGAAGAAGCAATTTCACATGCAGCACCTGGCAGTACTGCATACGACTGAAAGATAAACAGTTAGCTGCAAGGCTTGCACTCAAGTAAATAGTTCCCTTAGATGGAAACAGTTTTCATAATTCATTAAACTATTTATTACTCTTTTTCTCCTTATCATGTGTTGCATATATGTGATTGTACCCCTAATCATCATTTGGGCATTGTGCATTGTCATTGGCATAGGCAGATATAATTTACTGTTAATGAGCACTGTGATTTGGGTAGTTTCTTGTTACCAATAGACCTTTTATTTAGGTATTATGAAGCAAAATCCATAGTAACTATGGCTGATTAACCAATGTGGATTGTATTCTTATTCACCTGGTACCTAGAAAAAAATATATCATTCCTAATCACAGAATCAGTACAAAAGATATTTTTTTTATTTTTTCTGGTAATTTTTGCCTTGGTTCCTTATTCTGATTCATATTAAGGCTTTTGTCACTCAAGTTTGGGCTTTATTTCAGATATCTGCATAAATGGGAGCTAAATGCTGCAATTGATGTTCTAACCATGTGCATTTGCCATCTGTCTCAAAATGAAACAATTAGGGATGAGGTACACATTTAATTTATGTAACCCATTGCTACCTTAATAAATACCTTTTTCATCATCTATTGGTATAACCTTTAGTTATGTTTCAACTATTCAAGTTAGATTCGAGAGTTTTTTTCTGGCTTTGGTATTTTGTTTTTTTTTTAATTCAGAAAACAAGCATATTTGATGCATTCCTCGTTGGTTTCCCCACAAAAATAAAATCTTCCTGAAGTAGTAAACGAGGTTACTTGAAAATTATGTAGAGACCCAAATCCTGGACTCTTCAAAGGATTCAAGGATCGAACAACAGTTTTGAATAAAAATGGTCACAGTTCACCAGAAATGTAAAATACAAAAAACATACACCAAGCTTTTTATTCCATTCTTTTCTTTATTTATGACACAATCATTAACACATTCTAGCTTGGCTTATTACAATAGATAGACGTAGGTCCAGTACAACGACCTCTGTGCCAATCCCGAGCTTGGATTATTTCCGTTGTCAGATCAGCCGCTAGGATCCTGTGTGTTCCGCTTGGGGTTGGTCCCGCTGCCTATAAAAAATTGTGTCCACTCTGGGTTAGTCATAAAAATTATGAATATGTGAGAACTGTATTTCGTGAAACGTTATACATGCAAACAAAAAGGATAATAGCAATATGTATATAGTACAATAAATCAATCGCTTGATTATTCTCAGCACTAATCCTTAAATTACCCCTTAATTTTAGTTACATAAAATCAGAAATGCTCCGGTAATGCAAACTTGAATTGGGCCCCACCCCCGAAAAGCGTAATTGTAGGCTCACCACTACTAGTGAATCCATCAGTAGATGCCTCTACATCATCAGATTCGAAGCCATCACATTTTCTTATGCAGAGTTTTAAATAAATTTTATCTTGTCGTATAAACATGAGTTTTGAATAAAACTGATCCCCTCTGTATCGCGTAATTGTTCCCTTGTCCACATTCATTTCTTAGCGATATATCATCGAGTCGGAATTCATATGCACATGCAGTGTCGTTAAAAAAGACAATAAATTAGATACTGCAAAATAATTGGATACCCATAATTTCAAAAAATAAAATACTCACAGCAGCTTTGCACTTGTTCATATTATCCTGAGACGCCATCTTTCTTCGTTTAATTCTTGGCCGCGGAAACCACTGTAATAGAATGCATGTTTATTTGAGTTGTGTCTCTTATAAGGGATTTACGAAAAGTCGAAAAGACAAATATAATAAACCGGAAAACTCAAAATACTCTGAAATGATCTTAGAAACCAAATTCAGCTCGTATACTTTGCTGGATAGCCATACTTGTGCGTCGAAATGGGCTAAAACTAGCCCCCAAATGGAATCCCCGTCCTCTTAAAATTCCGTCCAGCAAAGCCAAAAAAATTGGGTGAACCACCCCTTGAAAACTCGATGAAAAGTGGCTCAAAATCAGCAAGAAAACAACCACAAAACAGCTACTAAACAACCATAGAAATCAGCATAAAACCGCCCCACAAATTTGTAAAAACAGAAATCAGTAAATATATTCTTATAGCAGGAGAAGGAAGAAGCAAATTGCTGTACAGTCGAACTCCTGATGTGCCAAAGTGCGGCAAGGTTCTTCCAAGAACTCCAAGAAGAAGCTGGAGAAGAGGAGGTAAGGAAGAGAAGCAGCAACAGGTTTAAACCAGCGGCAGAGCAACAGTACAGCAAGGCAGCAGCGCATGAGTAACAACAAAGACAACAACATCTCGGGAGAAATCAGTAAAGCAGCAGCTAGGAAGGCATGGAGCAGCAGCTAGGGTCGCAGTAGGGCAGCCAGACATCAGCAAGAAGCAGCCAGGTGACAACAGTTTCTTAGGACAACATAACAACAGCTAAGAGGCAGTGGTGCAGCAAGCTATCAGGGAGCAATCACGTAGGCATCAAAGGAGCAGCAGTTTGGGGCAACAGAGAAGAGGGAGAGCAGTTGAAGGAGTGGAGGAAATCCACCAAGTATTTAAATAGGGGCATGAGCGGTGAAGAGAAAAGAAGAAGACAATAGATTTGTTAACTCAACTAGGTGTCACCAAATGAAACCAAAACAGCCACCAACAACACCAAGTGGCAAAGAAAACCAAACCTCAACATCAAGCTGCCAACACACCAAGCCAAGTGTCAACATAGCCACCTCACCCAAAATAAATTTAATCGAGCCGGTCAAAACCAAAACAGCAGCCCAAAAAGAACTAAAGGCAGCCCACTTAATAAACTCAGCCCAAAGAAATAGCTGGCCGACTTCTAAAGGCAGCCCATATATTTACACAAGCCCACTAAAATTCACAACGCAACTATTAGAATGAAAAAGAAAATGCGCGAAAATTTCGAAAAATTCGTATTGCCTTTATCATCATCATCGGGGAAAAATAATTATTTGTTTTGCGAATTTTGGGTTGTCACAAATAAGGCCAAAGAAAGATGCGTGGAGGAGGTACAACTGTACAAGTTCTTTATCGGGAAGATGAAGCCAGACATCTCACTTCTTTAGTCAGCACACTTGTAGGTCCCATCTATAAGAGGAACTCGTCAAACTTGAGGAAGATCAACTGATAAGCTAAGATCTTTTGGAGGATGCCCAACATAAGCGGGATGCCAACATTATTCAATCTGAACAAATTACACAATTTCGATGCTAGGGCTTACGGTAGGGATATTATAGGACGCATACTAATAATAGTGTGGACTACTTGTCATGGTTGTTAGGATCCAGATCCTAGATGAGATCGTTTTGCAGTTGGATCAGATCAGATGGTAGGATTGGATCGAGGATCACTTTACAAAATCTGGATCGATTTACAAAATCTGGATCGTAGGATCGTAAGATTGTATGATCCGGATTGCGATCCTGACAACCATGCTACTTATTAGTTCAGCTACATGATTAATCTGCATTGTTTACTTTTTAAACTGTCCTTGCATGCTAACTCAACATTGATTTCAAATGTTATTTCCTCTTGTATAGATACTAATACAGCATTTTACACATCCATAAATTTTCATGCCTTCTAGTTTGTGTATTAATAATTTCTCGTGTTTCCATTATCCTTTCCACCAAGACTTGCCTGTTGACAAACATTGAAACCCATGCTGTATAGTATGCCCTATATCTGTTATTTCCTTTCTTTCCTTGCCATATATGATAATTACCTATCTGATATAGGTTTTTAAGAAGAGACAAGCTTTGCAGAGATATAATCACATTTTGTGTGCAGATGACCATTATAGTTATTGGCAAGAGGTACCTCTCTCACCTATTCTCTACCGCTCCCCTTTCCCCCTAGCATGAATGTGTGTTTGTTTGCTCTTTGAGAGTCAGTTTGTACATGTGAGTTGAATGCATGTCTATGTGTATCTCTGTTGATTTTGTACTCCGGCCATGCATGTTGTTTTGCCCGTATCTCCTTCAAGAGTGCTGCCTTTTCTGCAGTAAAGGTTAACTCAATTCATGGACTGTATTACACTGTTAGTTCTTTAGGAATAATTTTTCTCATTTATTTCTGTCATTCTTTGTTGCCATCAGGTTGAAGCAGATTGCAAAGAAGACCCTGAAGGTTTGGCACTTAGGCTAGCTGGTAAAGGGGCTGTTTCTGCTGCCCTTGAAGTTACTGAAAGCTCATCTTTATCAATAGATCTGCGAAGGGAGTTGCAGGGTAGGCAACTTGTCAAGTTACTCACTGCAGATCCCCTTAGTGGTGGGGGCCCAGCAGAAGCTTCTAGATTTCTTTCTTCATTGAGGGATTCTGATGATGCCTTGCCAGCAGCTGTTGGAGCCATGCAGTTATTGCCTGACTTGCGTTCAAAGCAACTACTTGTAACAAACCATACCTATAAATTTTTAGGCACATACTTCTCTTTCATTTCAATAATTTTTTTCTCTACTTGCGTTCTATTACAGGTGCATTTTTTTCTGAAGCAGCAAGTTGGGAATTTGTCAGAAGTTGAGGTTGTGCGCCTTAACTCATGGGCCCTTGGTCTTCGAGTTCTGGCTTTATTGCCATCACCCTCTCAACAGCGTTGTTCTGCTCTGCATGAACATCCTCATTTGATTCTTGAGGTTCTTTTAATGATGAAGCAACTGCAATCTGCTTTGTTGGTATATATATCCAAATCTACAACTTTGATCCATGTTTTCATTAGCTAATGGAATTTTTTATTTATATATTGCTTGTCAAACGAGGAAATCATGGTTTTTATCTTTTTCACAGGAATTTAACCATTCCCATTTTACTTTTTCACTGAATTGTACACCCTGTCTTATCCTAGCATCACATATTCACATCTTATAAAAAAAGGTTTCCTTTTTCGGTTAATTGATTCGCTCATCTATGGTGTTCCTTTGCAGATCCTAAAGGAGTTTCCTTCATTGAGGGATGACAATCTCATTCTTACATATGCATCCAAGGCCATTTGCATCAATGCTAATTCTACTCCTAGAGAGCCTCGTATATCCATCTCTAGCTTGAGACCAAAACCAAAACCAAAACCAAAACAGGCCATGCCATCTAGGTCAAATTTCACACAAAGTCTTGGTAATTTTCAGAAAGAGGCTCGAAGAGCATTCTCCTGGGCTCCACGTGATGTCAATAAGACTACTCAAAAGGATTCACACCGGAAAAGGAAGAGTCCAGGATTATCTCCATCTGAGAAAGTTTCATTGGAAGTAATGTCTGGCATACAGGAGGACCGCACTTATTCTGCTGATGGTCAAGAAAGAATTCCATTTGTGTCTGTAGCTGAGGAATGGGTACTTACTGGAGATCCAAGTAAAGATGTTGTGGTTCGCTCCTCTCATAAATACGAGACGTCTCCTGATATAACACTTTTCAAGGTGTGTTACATAAACATCGAAATATGGACTGCATGACCATTCTCCCCATAACCCCGTTGTAGAGTAGTTTTAAGAAAAGTAGAACTGCACGTAAGAAAAACTTGTGATTGGTGATTGAGATTCTTAGAAATATTAAATGAGTTGATCCTTTGGAATCATGCTCCTTTGTGCTTCAAAGAAAAATTGATTTTCTATATTTGCTATTAACACTAGTAGTCTCGTTTAGGTTAAAACAAATAACACACTTCGTATGTTTATCATGCTTTTTTTTTTCTCTTTTTGTTTTGTTCAAATGATGGCTTTGCAATGCCTTATAACCTAAACTCAGAATGCTGTATCATTATGGTGGTCTTATGTATGTGCATGTTGGAACATATCTCCAATATGATGTTGTCCCTTTATAGGATATTAACTTAATTGACTAACTGCTGTTCAAATTTTTAATTGTCGTGAAACAGAAACTAAAATTAACTTTGATTTATGGCATAAGGTATTGATTTCATTGTAGCTTCTACATGTTTCATTGTTGATTTCATAAGACAAGTGAATCTTCATGTTTATTATTATTATTGTGGAAAAGAGGCCAAGAGAGAAAAACACACAGATTTTATTAATTCCTCAATCTTTTTCATCACTTGAATACAAAAATATGTACACTTAAATAAGAGAGAAAAGGAGATAGAAGATTCTATCCTACAAAATGGAACTAAACAAGAGATGGGCCAAAATATGGGCCTCAATATTGGGCTTTTACAATTTACCTCAAGCTGGAGCATACAAATTTTTGGCACCAAGCTTGGACAAAAACTGATAGTATAATGGTCTTGATAGAGCCTTTGTGAGAATATCAACAACTTGCCCGGTAGCAGGAACATGTTGTAAGTCCAATTTCTTCGATTGAACCTTCTCCCGAATAATGTGACAGTCAACCTCAATATGTTTAGTTCGCTTATGGAACACATGATTCTTAGCAATATGTATAACTACTTGACTATCACATAATAGAATTGCTGGTGAGGGAAGATTGACCCCCAAATCACGGAGGAGTCTTTCTAGCCCGGTGAGCTCCGATACAACAACGACCATAGCCCGATACTCGGCCTCAACAGACGAACGTGCAACAACTGATTGTTTCGTGCTACGTTAGGTAATAAGATGCCCTCTAAAGTAAGTACAAAAACCAGTTGTGGTGCGCCGATCATCCAGCGAATCAACATAAATTGGAGTAGGCCATCAAATATATAGAGGAAGAAGAATAAGATTTGTATGTGAGCCCTTTTCCAGGGATTGTCGTCAAGTATTTGAGGATGCACTCAACGGCCTGAAGATGAGAGATCCGTGGAGCATGCATAAATCGACTTACAACTCCAACATCGAAGGAAATGTCAGGCCTTGTCGCAGTAAAATAAATCAGCTTCCCAACAAGGCGACGATAATACTCATGATTTGGAAGTACCATATCTGAATCAGAGCCCAGAGAACAGAGTTTATGGTTGACATCCATCGGGGTGCAGGAGGTTTGCATCCCGAGTAGCCCGCATCCTGAATAAGATCATGACAGTATTTCCGTTGAGAGAAGACAAGACCATTAGAACGTTGTGCTACCTCGATACCAAGGAAGTACCAAAGATTTCTCAGATCTTTAGTTAGAAATACTGAGGTTAAATGCTGCTTAATCATCTGTATTCCTGTGTTTTTTTTTTCTCGTGATTAGGATACCGTCAACGTAAACCAAGAGAATAACGACGGCGGTTGGTCGATGACGAGTGAAGAGAGAAAAGTCGGCCGAGCTTCGAGTGAATCCAACCTCGCGGACAACTTTGCTAAATTTTTCAAAACATGCGCAAAGGGATTGTTTGATATCATAAATAAATTTCTTAAAGTGATAAACACGTGACTCCCCCGTGGTCTCAAACCCGGGAAGTTGATGCATGTATATAGTTTCCTGAAGATCGACATTGAGGAACACATTCTTGACATCCACCTGATGTAGGGGAAATTGACGATGACCAACCAAAGAGATCAAGAACCGAACAATATTCATCTTGGCCACAGATGAGAAAGTTTCATCGTAGTCGAGGTTCTGTTGCTGAGTGAAATCGCGAGCCCCGAGCCGAGCTTTAAGGCTATCAACAGTGCCATCCAGAGCATGTTTGATGGTATAAACCCACTTACACCCGACGCAGGGCTACCCGAGAGGAAGTGGGACAAGATCCCATGTCTGGTTAGCCCATAAAGCGGTCATTTCCTCATCCATAGTTGCACGCCATCCACGATGTTGAAAAGCCTCCTGCAAAAAATTTTCTATCAAAATGGAGGAGTGAGACAACGCCAATTTGAGAAGAGGCGATGTAAGGAGACACAGTTTGCCAAGGAATGAGCTGTGGAGGATACCGGATTAGCTGGTCGCGCGAGATCATTGGTACAAGGCACCTGTTGTGGGGCGTCAGATTTGGGAGGACAATGAGTATACACACGAACAAACGATTTGGGTTGCAGAGGTGGTGGTGGGGGTGTTGGAAGAAGTGGTGGAAGAGGAGACGTAACAGGGACAATATGACGAGATAAGTGGTGAGGTAGAAGACGAGCTGGAGTAGAGGAGTGGAATCGCTGGTCCTAGATAAATGTGACATCGGCCGAAACAACCATTTTGCGAGTTATGGGAGAGTAGCACACATAGCCTTTCAGGGTGTGTGAGTATCCAACAAACATATATTTGTCTCCCGAGGAGCCAATTTTTCGACAGATGGACCACAGTTATGGACATAACAGGTACAACCAAAGACACGAGGCACGAGAGCAAACATCCGTTTGGAAGGAAAAAGAAGACTAAATGGTGTCGCAAATTTGAAGAGGGAGGAAGACATTCGATTTATGAGATGACAAACAGTAGAGAGCGCGAAGTTCCAGTATAGGGAGGGGACTTGCATTTGAAACATAATGGATCGTGCTACGTACAGAAGATGACGATTTTTCCTTCTCGGACACATCATTTTTTTGTGGATTACAAGGACACGAAGTTTGATGAATGATTCCAAACTCAGTACATAGAGTAGAGAAGGTACGACTGGCATATTCGCGTGCATTATCTGTAAGAAGAATTTTAATATTTGCGTTGAACTGAGTAAGAGTGTCAGTAATGAATGCACAAAAGGTGGAGACAATTTCAGCACGATCACGAAGTAAATATAACCCGATCATGCATGAGTAATCATCAATGAACGTTACAAAATAACGATACTCATAAACAATAGAAATCTTATAGGGTCCCCAAATATCAGATTGAACAAAAGCAAAAGGAGTATCACTCCGAGTATAGTTAGGTAAAAGAGATACACGGTGTTGTTTATCAAATATACATGATTCACCAGTGAACTCTTAAAGAGGAACATCAGGAAGAGCTTTCTTGAGAATCGGGAGGGGGGCATGCTCCAGGCGGCGATGCCAGTCAACAGAGGTGACGAAGGAGAGAGTAACAGGAGGAACATCTAAAAGATAGAGCCCATTAGACAATCGTCCTTTACCAATGAGACCATGCGTCCGCCGATCTTGCACAACAAAAGTTGTAGGTGAGAAATTGACGTTGCAATCTAAATCTTGAATAAAATGGCTAACAAAAAGTAATCTAAAAGTCAAGCCCGAAACATGCAGAATCGGGGATAGAGTAAGGGTCGAAGTTAGAGGCAATTCAACGGCGCCAGAAACCGGAGTGGTGTCACCATTGGCCACGGTGATGGACTTAGGATAAGCAGAGGACAAGTAGTGAGATGGTTTCTGCGGAATAATGTGGTGGGTGACACCAGAGTCCACAATCCACTGGAAGCCGTGGGAGAGATAGGATATACCTTCATTGGAGACTGATGCAACAGAACCAGATGAGCAGGCGACCACCCCTTGGAGATGCCGGAGCTGGGTGCAGAGGGCAGTGATGTCATCATGGGTGGAGAAGGTAGGATCGACTGCAGCGGTGGCAGTGGGATGAGGAGGCAGACCATGCTTGCGATAGCAGATAGCCTCAAAATGACATTCCCGACTACAATGAGAACATTTAGGACGAGGTCGCCGATGACGTCCCCGTCCTCGGGTTTTGGTACGACCCCCACAAGCCGGAGCAGAAGGAGCGGTGAATGTCCGTTGTAGAAGAGCCAGAACGGGAGGCCCAGAGACATCATATGGCGGAGTAACCTTCAAGAGCATCGAGCATACATCAGACATGGAAGGAGTTGTAGATGATGAGAGAACATGAGCCCAGACACTGTGGAGATGGGAAGGAACCCTGACCATCATCATGACGATCCTGACTGCTTCTTTCTATGGTCACTGTGTAGCTAAATCCGTAGCATGGGGCTGATGTTGTATCCAGACTTCAACAAGCGTCTTAGAACGCACAACAAAAGAGGTTAAATCACCTGTTGCTCCGGGGTCAAGAGTCTGAAGATAGGTGATAATATCGAACAGGTGCTGGAGGCTGTTCTGGTCAGAATAGAGGGAGTGAAGTTTCGTCCACATAGCTTTGGCCGTCTCATGATACATATCTATGCGATATGGTTCAGTGTCCATAGAATTGAGGAGCTTTGATTGGATGCGGCCGTCGTCACGAAGCCACTTGTCGGTGGGGACAGTAGGAGTGGTCGTCGTCAGATGGTGGAGAAGCCCCTTGGTATGGATGATGCGTCGAACAGAGTGGACCCACTCAACAAAGTTCTGTTTGCCGTTAAGAGAGATGGTAGTGATTCGAAACTTATCACGAACATCCGAGAGAGGAGCAGCAACACGAGCAGGAACTGTCGAAGAAGCGGTAGAGTCCACGACCAACGATGACAAGGAGAACAAACAGAGACGACCACAATTAGAGGCAAGAGTTGTGGCAGAGAACAAAGCATAAACAAAGAGGTGTGGTAAGACCTAGGCGGACTGGAGGCAAGCACCTTGAGGTCTGGTCGGCAAAAAAAACTGCGGGTAAGCTGCAAGAATTCTGCAGACTTGAGAGCTCCGACTGCGGCAAGGCGAACAACTGAGACCTGGAGAACTGCGGCTTGGATGATGTTGCGGTAAGATGAGCAGCGACAAGCCACAATCGCGACTAGACGATCTGTAGTTGCGACACGGCCAGGAGGAGGCAAGGAGAGCAGTGGACAATAACCAGGGCACGACCCGAGACAACAGCTTAGAAGAAATCATAAGTGACTAGGCGAGCAAACGACGAGGCAAACTGGAGAGCAATGGCCGTGGCGACCTGGAGTTCAACAACTATGGCGAGCAGAAACCAGGAAGAGCGATCAGTTTGGAAAGCAGTAGCTTTGGCGCCAAGGAGAACAAAAGCTGTGGCTAGGTGTTGGGTCCATTGATCACAATGCCCCATATTTAAAGAAGACCCACAAGTCAATAGTATACATATGTGTGTATTTGATATATGTTCTTGTTCAATGTATGTAGGTTGTCTTCTATTCATTGTTTAGACAGGTTGTTAGGGTCAGAAGTTTGGTTGGACTCAAGACAAGATACCATAGATAGACAGAAATTTGCCTTAGTTCAGAAGCATTGAGTGAGTACTCATCACTCAACGCCAGAGACCTAAAAGTGTTGACAGAAGCTCAGTTATTCAAAGCTTCAGTGGAGTTGGATTCAAATTTGGCTAACTCTAGAAACGTTGAGTGAAGACTATTCACTCAACGCCTACTCAAAAAAAATCTGTCCAAGTACAGAAGCGTTGAGTGAAGAAGACTCACTCAACGCCCTATCAAAGAAAGCAGCTAAGTACAGAAGCGTTGAATGTAAAAGATTCACTCAACGCCTTCAGTCAGAAATTCTGTAAAAGTCCAGAAGCGTTGAGTGTAGAAGGTTCACTCAACGCTTTCAGTCAGGATAATTGACAAGTCCAGAAGCGTTGAGTGAAGAAGGTTCATTCAACGCTAACAACCAGAAGAATTTTGTCAAGTACAAATGCGTTGAGTGATGAAGGTTCACTCAACGCCTTATTAGTTAAGCTGTCAAAGGCAACAACGTTGAGTGATGAATGGTCACTCAACACCTCAGAAGTTAGGTAGTTATTTAGCTAAGTGTTTTTGCGTTGAGTGAAGACTTACCACTCAATGCTTCAGCAGTTTACACTTAAAGTTCAGTTGCGTTGACTCTCAAGACAGCACTCAACGCCTCTATGCGTTGAGTCACAAGACTTCACTCAACGCATATGCAGAATGTATGATGAAAGTTGCTAAGTGCACAAGTGCTGAGTCATGCTGACGTCATCCCAAATTCAAATAAAGCTGGTTTTGCGTACTAAAGGACAAATGGCGCTGCATGCTTTCTGCAACACATTTATTGGTAAAGCTACTTTACAGCTGCCCATACAATTAGCAAAGCACTCAATATAGTTATTGTCTTCTTCAAGGCAGCTGCATTTAACTCATATTCTCGAGCTGAGATCTGCAATAGTTCTTCTCAGCACAATCAGATCAACTTTGAATATTTACATTCTTGTTGCTGTGAAGAGTTATGGTTGTTTTTATACAGTCCAGGAAGCTGACTCGGAGGTTTATCTCTCTGGAGTCAATCACCACAAAACTTTACTCAACCTGTAGGATCACTGTGTGATCTGAGCTGTAAGCCTGTATTATAAAGGCTGTGTGGTAGGAGCTGCTGTCTCTTAGTTGGTAGGATGCATGAGTTGATTTGAGGTAGGATCCTGAGGGATCTGAGGTAGGAGATCTGGTTTATCTCTGAGTGTTGGGCTGCTGAGCCCGAGGTAGGAGTTGCTTAACTCTGAGTGTAGGGCTGCTGTGCCTAGAGTAGGACTGGATTCAGTTTGAGGTGTTGGAGTGAGATTCACTCTAAGTTGTGAGATTCACTCTAAGTTGTAAGATCCTGAGGGATCTGAGGTGTAAGCTCAAGGAGCTGAGGATATATGAGAAGTTAACTGAATCTAGTTCACTATTAGGTAAGTGGAGGGGGGAAGCGGATGTATCCTAGATAGTGGAACCGTTATAAATTCTTGTTTGTTGTTGTGATTCTTGAATGCTAACAACTAACTCTAACACACACTAAGCTCATAACTCCAAAAAAATTAAAAGTACCAAAACAAATATATTCACCCCCTGTAGGTGTTTAGCTACCCTTGAACAAAGTCTTTCAAGTGGTATCAGAGGGAGGTTCAAGAAGGACTTAACAGTCTGAACAAGATCTCCAAGGATAGCAGAAGATTATCTCCATTGCTTTAAGTGAGAACCACAAGGAGTTGAGTGCTGTGAAATTTCCTATTTGTAGGAAGGATAATTTTGGGATCTGGAAGGAGAGAGTAAGACTGTTTATGTAAGCCTCAGAACATAGGATATACATAACTATTCAAGAAAGAACTTTCATTCCCATAAAGGTCTCTGCTATAAATGCCAATGTGCAAAGTAATTTTGGCCACTATGCACAAGAGGGATCAGAATGAGGATGTTGTGCCATAGATGATTTTACATTCCAGAATTTGGTCCACTACAGAACTACTAAGGAGTTTTGGGATTCTCTAATTGTGTATATGGAAGTGAAAAAGGAGGTGAGTGATGACAGGAAATCCTTCCTGAACCAGCAATATGAGACCTTCAAGCAAGTTAAGAAGGATTCCATTGTTGAATGTTATGAAAAGTTTTTCAAGATTGTGAACAGTCTGATCACCCATGACAGACAGTTCATAAACCATGAGTTGAATGACAAGTTCTTGAGATCCCTCAACAAGAAATGAGATATCAAAATCTGTGTCATCGGGAAACTTGACAACTGGCCAACACTCTGCCCCAAAACCTGTTTGGGAAGTTGCTGTCTCATGAGCTGCAGCTGAACTTCAGAAGGGCAGAAGTGTTAGAACCCTCAATAGATAGAAGACTGTGGCCTTCAGAGCTGAAGCCACAAGGAAGTGCAAGGAAAAGACTTCTTCTCCACCAAGGAGAGTTGCTGAGTCAGGGTGCTCAGATCCTGGCACCTCAGACAATGAACTGTCTGATGAAGAACTTATCTTGTTCTTCAAACAGTTCTAGAAGATGTTGAGCAGGAGAAGATAGTGGAAGAATAAGGGCTCTTCTAGCTCTAGCTCAAGAAAGCCATATACCAACATGGAGAAGTCCAAAAAAGATCCCTCTGGGGAAAGGTATGATTCTAAACAGAACCAATGGTTTAAGACTAATGTTGTTTGATATTGTTGGAACAGATCTGGACATGTCATTGCTGACTGCCCAATTAAGAGGAAGGAGAACAAGAGATCAGATGACAAAAGCATCACAAGGACAAGAAGGGTGAAAAAAGCTTCTTGAGCAAGAAAAAATCCTGCTTGTCAGATAATGATTCTGAGTCTTCTGAATTAGAAGAAGAAGATGCCTATATTGGTCTCATCTCTATTGAAGAGAAGATGATGTTCCTATTGCCATAATAGGCTTCGTGGCACCACTGTCCTTTGTTGACCGTGATTGTGAAGATGATGAAGAATTCAGGCTCATGGCCTTAACTTAAGACAATTAGGACAGTTCTGTTGCTGATGAGGTACTCTCTCTTCCAAACTCTCCTCCTGTCTATGAGACTGGCTCAGACTCTGAGGCGTCCAATTCATCCAAAGGGAAGATAGAAAAGACATTATTCCTAAGGGAAGTCAAGTGTAAGATAATCCTAGTCCATATTTATATAGATGACATAATTTTTTGTTCTACTGATGATGACCTTTGTAAGAAATTTGTCAAACTTATGTAAGGGCAGTTTGAGATGAGCAACATGAGTGAACTCAAGTATTTTTTGGGCCTCCAGGTTAGATAGTCAGAGGATGGATTATTCATCTCTCAGTCTAAGTTCAGCAGGGAGTTAATCAAAAAGTTTGAAATGGAGAGTGCCTCCACAATGAAAACTCCTATGAGGTCAAGTATGTTAATTGATAAGGATGAGATTGAGAAATTTGTTGATGAAATCTTGTATAAGACGTAATATAAGTTACATGTGTTTGTGTTAGGTACCAGACATGGCCTAAAGAGTCTCATTACTCTGCTACTAAAAGAATTCTGAGATATCTCAATGTCACACCTGATCTTGGTCTGTGGTACCATAGGAATAATGATTTTGAACTAATAAGGTATTCAGATGTTGATTTTGCAGATTGTATAGAACACAAGATAAACACATCTGACACCTGTCAGTTTCTTGGGAGAAGACAGGTTTCATGGAGTAACAGAAAACAAACCAGTGCAGCCATCTACACTGCAGAATCAGAATACATTTTAGCTGAGAGTTGTTGTGCACAGCTACTGTGGATTCAACATCAACTCCAAGATTATAATCTTCAGCTAAGTAAAACTCCCATGTACTGTAATTCATCTAGTGCTATCTTAATTGCTAAGAATCTTGTCTCTCATAGCAGGACCAAGCACATTGAGATTAAATATCATTTCATTAGAGAACATGTTGAGAGGGAAGATATCGGTCTTGAGTTTGTCCCTACAGACAACAAGTGGCTGATATTTTCACTAAGCATTTAGATGAAGCTAAGTTCAACACCTTCATATTTGAGTTTGACATGTTGAACTTGGAGTAACATCATTATGTTTACATGCATATGTGCATTTGGAGGGTTAACCTTTTGCAGGTAATCAAGAAAGAAATGGACTAACTGTGCAGACGTCGAGAGCGTTGAGACAACTCAAAGCGTCGAGAGCGTTGAGACAACTCAAAGCGTCGAGAGCGTCGAGTGCACTCAACGCATTCAAACTGGCGTATCAGATTACAACGAATTCTAAAGATTAATCTCAGCCGTTGATCAAATCGTGTAAATCACAACAGGTATGCGCTCTCCACATTCTCAAATATGGGTAACTATAAATAGAAATGCGTGCTTAGGATAAAACACATAGTTTCTTGCCCTATTCGACTCACTGCATCCCTGCCAGAGCTTTCTTGAGCAAAGGTCTTCAATTCTCCATAAACTCAAAGATTCAATGACACCCAAAGGAGTAGATTTCCTGTTCGAGAGCTCTGAACTCGTTAGGAATGGATTTAATGTTGCTCCTAAAGAAGTACAACTGATTCTTCATCAGTTGAATGCTGCCGACCTAGAATTTGTTCTGTCACAACTAAATTCTATCTGGAAAAAAAGTGTTAGAACTGTACACTAATGCCAAAATGGACTCTTCTTCCAATAAGATTAAGACTTCTATCAGTGGAGAAAGAATCAAGATTTCCTCAAGGAGGTTGAGCAAGGCTCTGAAACTGACTAAGCTTGGGCCATCAGATGAAGAGGATGAACTGTTTGTTGAGGATGTTAAGTCATTACTTAAATGGTCGGGCCTGTCAAAACACACCACATGTTTCATCATGAGAAAAAAGATGAACCTGAAAGGGAGGTTCTTGGCAGATGTCATAGACAAGACCTTAATCTGCAAGACAGGTTCACATGACAAGATTTCTAGGAAGATGTTTGAGATGATAACAAAAGTAATTCTGTCAAAGAAGACTGACTGGGGAAGGATTCTTTTTAAAAGGATAGTGGAATGTATTCCAGAACCCAACATGGGTAGAATATTCTCCTTATTCTTGTTGAGCTCAGCTTTAGGGATCCTCAATGTGAGGCTAGGAGCTAAAGATACATGACATTAGAAAAATGGACTCAAAGATGTTTGACAGGTGGGACATAGTGTTGCTCCCACACGAATTGCCAACTGACAGAAAGAAAAAGAAAGTAGCCACAATAACTGAAGAGAGCTCTGAAAGCAGCTCTACTGAGAGCAGATGTGAAGAGCCTCATGACCCACAGTTATCTGAATCAACTGCTGAGACCAGGAGAGATGTAAGTGCTCAGGTGTCTATGTCATCAGAACTTGCTCCCAGAACTCTACCAAGCAGTGTTTCTCAATCTGAAGACACTCCAATAGAACCTGCTGAGAAAGTGGTTGGTGCTGCTGTGGACAGAATTTGTGCAGAAATTAAAGGGGGGACTCTCAGAGTGGATGCTCCTGCTGAGGGAGAGCTAGGTCAATCTTCTATTGGTCTACAAGAACAGATTGACTCTTTCCTGGATAATCTATAGGAAAGAATAAGTTAGATTCCAGCTGAATCTCAGCTACTACCCTTTAGTGCTCAAGTTGTGAGGGAGCAAGTTGCTGAGCTAATGCAAGAAGATGTCCCCAACACAGCTGCTGAAGTTATGCAAGTTGATATGGACAGTGTTGATGTTGTGGGGGAGATTAATACAGATCTCCCTACTCAAGAAACTGAAAATGTTATTGAAATATCCGAGGCTGCTGATATTCCTGATCACCTCTGAGTTTGTAGCGGCTGACTCAGAAGCTAGGGGAGATATAAGGATGGATGATGAAGATGTCTGCTTCCAAGGGGCATCTCAACATGCTGATGTTATGTCTTCCTCCTTCCTAGCTTAATTGAAAGGACTATTAGATGACCAGAGAAGACAAATAGAACACTATGTGGATGATTCTATCAAGGAACTGAGACAAGATCTATCTACTGAGATCAAGGCTATAAGATTTAAGGTGAATCTGCTCAACTTCAACACTGTTGCATTCTTCAAAAGAGCCTCTTCTGTTGTTACTTATACTGAAGAAAAGCTTGATGAGATTTGGTAAAGGCAAAATGACATAATAGAGAATCAAAACATCACCTCAGGAAATATAGAAATGGTGCATACAGTATAAAAGCAAATCATGGTAGCTAACAAAGTCACTATAGAAAGAAGGATGGATGTCTGCACCCAGTTCTTAGATGATCACATGTTGGAGGTCAAGAATCAAGTTACCAAAGGTGTCAATTATTTGCTGACAAGATTTCCTATACCAAGGACTTCCTGACTACAATCATCTCTGAAGAAGTCATAAAGGGGAGAAATCAATGATTAAGATCAGTACAAAAAATGCTATTTGGACTTCAAATGTTATCAGAGGATCAATGAGCCTAGAACCTTTTTTATATGATTATGTTCCTGCTCCTGCTCTTGAAGGCCAAACTGATGATGATGGAGCTGAAACAATTGTTGGAAATGTTCCAATCTTCAGCCCCACAACTCAACAACTAGCTAAGAACAAATGCAAGACTGTTGCTGAGGAAGATGGTGAGATCAGACAGCAAGAAGAGACAGAGAAGAGATGAAATCCAGTCCTGATTTTGAACTGTGGAGTCCTCAATTAAGGACTATTATTTTGGCTGCCTGGGATCAGATTATAGAAAACAAAACTGAAAGAAGTAAACTGTACAACTCCATGGAATTGGCTAAGCTTGAAAGAAATGAAGAGATCAGGAGAAAGTTTAGAAAGGATAAGAAGATTGGTACTGTACAGTCAGATGCTCCAGAGGCTAGCAAATATTTTCCAAAGCCATATAACTACTTTAAATGGCCAAGGCAAAAGAAGATTGAAGCTGAGGAAAGGTTATTAAAAGGTCCAGCGGAGACATAGTCATTAAAGAACCCGATACCTAACAATGATATTTGTAATCGATTCCTTAGGGCCTTATGGATATGAAACATTATTGTTGGCACACATTTTTGTTTATAATTATCAAATTTTTTGTTAATCAAATTATGGTTGTGTGCTATCTCTTGTTATTAAATTCTGTGAAACTATCTTTACTTTAAGTTAATGTATATCATCGACTAAGGTTCTGTCTTTCTTCAAATAAGGGGAGATTGTTCGGTCCATTGATCACAATGTCACAGATTTGAAGAAGGCGCATAAGTCAATAGTATACACATGTGTGTATTTGATATATGTTCTAGTTCAATGTATGCATGTTGTCCTCTGTTCATTGATTAGACAGGTTGTTAGAGTCAGAAGTTTGGTTGGACTCAAGATAGGATACCACAGACAAACATAAATTTGCCTATGTCCAGAAGCGTTGAGTACTCATCACTCAACGCCAGAGGCCTAAAAGTGTTGAAAGAAGCTCAGTCATTCAAAGCTTCAGTGGAGCTGGACTCAAATCTGGCTAAGTCCAGAAGTGTTGAGTGAAGGTCATTCACTCAACGTCTACTCGAAGAAAATCTATCCAAGTGCAGAAGCGTTGAGTAAAGAATGCTCACTCAACGCCCTATCAAATAAAACAGCTAAGTTCATAAGCGTTGAGTCTAGAAGGTTCACTCAACACCTTCAGTCAATAATATTGTTCAAGTCCAGAAGCGTTGAGTGTAGAAGGTTCACTCAACGCCTTCAGTCAGGATAACCGCCAAGTCCATAAGAGTTGAGTGAATAAGGTTCACTTCACGCCATGAACCAGAAGAATTCTGTTAAGTACAAATACGTTGAGTGATGAAAGTTCACTCAATGCCTTATCAGTTAAGCTGTCAAAGGCAACATCGTTGAGTGATGAAGGATCACTCAATGCCTCAGAAGTTAGACAGTTATTCAGCTAAGTGTTTTTGTGTTGTGTAATGACTTACCACTCAACGCTTCAGCTGTTAACACTTAAAGTTCAGTTGCGTTGAGTCACAAGGCAATACTCAACGCCTCTATGCGTTGAGATACAAGACTTTACTCAATGCATATGCAGACTGTATGGTGAAAGTTGCTAAGTACACAAGCGTCGAGTCATGCCGACGTCATTCCAAATTCAAATGAAGCGGGTTTTGCGCTAAAGGACAAATGATGCTGCATGCTTTCTGTAGTGCAGTTAATGGTAAAGTTACTTTACAGCTACCCATACCACTTGCCCATAGGAATCTCAGAGCCCTTGCACTAAGGAATATAAAATTCAAAACAGAGAAATTAAAACATAGTCTGAGAGTTCGACACGGATTATTATTTCTGCTGGACAAAGTGGTTGAAATCGAAAACTCTCAAGAGACTTCACTAAGAACTCAAACCCTAATTTTCTGCAAGGGTTAGTTAGCAGAACACTCAATATACTTGTTGTCTTCTTCAAGGCTGTTGCATTCAACTCGGATATTCTCAAGCTTGAAGGAACAGAGCCCTATAACAGATCTTCTCAGCACAAGCAGATCAACTTTGAAGATTTACATTCTTGTTGCTGTGAAGAGTTATAGTTGTTTCTACACAGTCCAGGAAGCTGACTTAGAGGTTTATTTCTCTGGAGTCAATCACCACAAAAACTTTACTCAACCTGTAAGATCACTGTGTGATCTGAGCTGTTAGCCTGTATTATAAAGACTGAGTGATAGGAGCTGTTGTCTATGAGTAGGTAGGATCCAAGACTGGATCTGAGGTAGGATCCTGAGGGATCTGAGGTAGGAGATCTGGTGTATCTCTGAGTCCAGGTCTGTTGAGCCTGAGGTTGGATTTGCTTAACTTTTAGTGTAGGGCTGCTGTGCCTGAGGTAGGACTAGATTCAGTTTGAGGTGTAGGAGTGAGATTCACTCTGAGTTGTAAGATCCTGAGGAATCTGAGGTGTAAGCTCAATGAGCTAAGGATATAGGAGAAGTTAACCGAATCTAGCTCACTGCTAGATAGGTGAAAGAGGAAAGTGAGTGTACCTTAGATAGGGGAACCACTATAAAATCTTATGTGTTGTTGTGATTCTTGGAAACTAACAACTAACTCTAACACACACTAAGCTCATAAATCCAAAAGAATTAAAAGTGTTAAAACAAACCTATTCACCCCCCCCTCTAGGTGTTTATCTACCCTTGAACAAAGACTATTACTTGGGATGACCAGTGAGGATTGGAGTGCTGCAGACTGTAGTTAGTAGCGACTAGGAAGGCCATTGAGGAGGTTGCGAAGGGAGAAGTCAGAAGGGGAGTCCACACACAGAGGCAAAATGGTGAGAGGAGTCCTCACACAGAGCGGCCAGAGGGAGACTTCGCAAAGGGCGGTAACCCGCAACAGGAGGCAAAGTCGTGAGAGGAGTCCGCACACAGTGCGGCCAGAGAAGGAGGCCGCGGATGGATGCGGGACCCAGTCTGGACAGGAGAATTTATAAAAAAGGGAATGGGGGGAGACGACAGGAGACGAGCACGGTCCAAAGGAAGCGGGCGGCAAGAAAAAAAGTAACTGTCCAAAGGGGTGCATTTAGAACATGGAGCAGATTGCCGAAGGGGTGCGGTTAGAACAAAGAGGGTGGATCAAGCGCTCTGATAACATGTGGAAAAGAGGCCAAGAGGGAGAAAAACATAGATTTTATTAATTCCTCAAAAATCTTTTTCGTTACTTGAATACAAGAATATGTACACTTAAATTAGAGAGGAAAGGGACTAGAAGATTTTTTCCTACAATGTGGGACTAAACAAGAGATGAGCCCAAACATGGGCCTCAATATTGGGCTTTTACAATTTACTTCAGCAATTATAATTATTATTGTACGTAAACGCCATCAAGTAAGCTTGCTATTTTGTATGAAATATTAAATGGCATGAAGTATATTTTATGGTTTCTCAAAGAAAGCTTGGTTAATGGAGTTTTCGAAATTGTTTCCTTTTTTGCGTTGCAGACCTTGCTTACATTATGTTCAGATGAATTAGTATCTGCCAAAGGTGCACTGGAATTGTGTGTTTCTCAGATGAAGATGGTATTAAGCTCCGAGCATTTGCCTCTGAATGCCTCTATGGAGACCATGGGTCGAACATATCATGCAACGGAAACTTATGTGCAGGTGTTTGCAGTTTTAATTTAATTTCCTTTTATTTTTGTAATTCTATCTCACTTTTTTATATTTGTGATGTCCACATTTAGGCATTGTCTTATGCAAAAAGCCTGCTCAGAAAAGTTCTTGGCAATTATGACTTCTCGAGCAGTTCTGATAGAAGTCGGGAAACAGATGATACATCTTCAGATACCACAACTTCAAGTAACCTTAGTCAGTACCCAGATGAACTCTCGGAGCTTCTAGGTAGTGTTGACATTTGGCTTGGACGCGCAGAGCTTCTTCAGAGTCTTTTGGGATCAGGAATTGTGGCTTCGCTTGATGATATTGCTGATAAAGAATCATCAGCTCGTTTACGTGATAGACTACTTAAAGATGAAAGGTACAGCATGGCTGTGTATACATCTAAAAAATGCAAGGTAGTATATTGACCATGGAGAGTTGCGTTATTTGTTCGATGTGTAATTCGATTATTTCTGTCTGAATTAATCATCAAAAACTTCTGCTTCTCAGATCGACGTTTTTCCTGCCTGGAATGCTTGGGGGCGCGCCTTGATTCAAATGGAACATTACGCTCAAGCTCGGGTAAAGTTCAAGTGAGTACAAGTTCCCTGCAAATTATAAGATGTACTCGCAGTCTTTAGCAACAAAGAAATGCTTTGTCAGTGATAATGGAAGATTTTTTTTTCACATAACCGGATAACCCTATATGTAGCATATTTGTGAGGTTATTTTAACCATTATCAATCTATCTTATTAGAAGATATGGAGATGCTATGTGTGATAAATTTTAGTGTCTTTGGCCTATTGTCCAAATGAGTTACGATTCAAGTTTTAATAATGCTTCGCAAGTAAAGACTACACGTTTAAAATAGAGTGACTTGGGTGCGTCAGAGGGTATAATCGAGATTTAAACATAAACTTCATCAATACCTGCTAACCAATAAAAATTCATTGATGTATAGGTTTAGTGTGACTGAAATGTAAATCCTACAATTGATATATCTAAAATAAATTAAATAAGAAATGATTATATTGAGGAACAAAGGAATTGATATTTATTTATGTTAAGATAATAGAAATTAGACTTAAATGGTTGGGCATGTTAATGAATTTTTTTTTGAAATGATTATATTGAGGAACAATGAAATCGACATCTATAAAAGAGAATAGACTTTTGGTTTAGCATAAAATGAAGATTAAAAAATGTACTAAGTGATCTATGATAAAGTTTGTGATGAAGGATACAGGAGATGATGTTGGAAAAGTACCAAAATATTTGTAGAAATTAGCACTTTGGTCGTTGCTGCACTCAACACATAAAGAGAGTATGGAGAATTTTTTTTATAAAGAGTTTTAGTAAACATATCAAGCTCCAAAAGAATTAAAGTGAGTAAAGATAATAAATATGTTTAGTTTGTTCAGGAAAATGAATTTGAATCTGTTAGAGTAATTGGACATTTTATATTTTTTTCTTTGTTTTAGTGTATTAAGTCCTTATATATGAATATATATAAATAAGCAGCTAACCTCTCGTTATGGATTATATTTTCTTCTCCATTTGTGTTTACATGGTATCGAAGTCCCTTATGGGAAATGTGCCTAAACCTACTGAGCGTCCTTGACTCTAGTTGACTCCACCAGGAGTTGTCGTCATTGCCAATCTATGCCTCTCACCGTATTCGTCGTGCTCCCCGAGTGCTTCCATGACTTGTTGCAATCAAATTCAATTGGCCTGCCTCTTACCATAGTCGGCAACCGTCAATGATCTTGCGTTTGGATGAGATCAACCAATCCTTCTCCTCCCTATATGTGAATACAACCATGGAACGATACTCACAAACAATCGTTGTGGCAGAGGCCAACAATTGTTTCTTTGCCCGGTTGTTATGGGCCCACACTAGTTATCCTTTAAATATTTTGTGTATGTTGTATTAAGTAGTTATGTTTTAAGTAGTTAGTGTCTTATACTGTAGGTAATTTATATAAGTTTAAATGTTTGGACTTATTACGAGTTTGGTATTTTGTAATTCTTTAAAAAGATCCTAGGGTCCTGAATGAGAGCAAGCAATGAAAGAATCTTAAATCTCGCTTCTTTTCTTCTCTTTTCTTCTCTGTTTTGTTGAGCTCGGCTTCCTCGCCACATTTTCTGTAATTTTAGTTGGGTTCCCTTGTATCTTCACCACCACAACCGACAAGATATTGATGCTCTATAGAAAGGCTCGTAACAACTTGGTATGAGAGCCTTTTGCTCATTATCCATGTTGAAAGACACAAATATTACCACTTTTGGTGCATCATATGTTGACTTCCACAGTCTCTCTTCTTACTGCCATGACTGCAACTATTATTCTAACTTCTTCCATTTTTTCTTTTTTGTTGAATGGTGTGACCATGTTCGTGTCAGGCATACATCGTATGCACTTGCTGACTCCTCTTCCAGTCCATAAATTTGTAGTCATGAGTGTATAGATTGGTGTAATTATGATTGTCAGATCTTCGTCCTATTGCTTGGTTCAATGGGGCCCTCCATTCAGTAAATCTACAAGGACTGCAATAGTACATATTAACTGTGGGTTTCTCACGACATGATGTTCTCATAGGAGAACAACCTTACTCATTTCCGTGAAGTGTTCTCAAAGATGATAGGACTTAAAACAAGGTCCTCGTTGCAAGATCCCTCTCCTGTGTTAGAGAGCGAACTTATGCCCAGAGTAACCATCCCGCGGTGGTAACATTTAACATGACAGACACCACCACGTAGTGCTTACACTACCGGCCGTTCACCACAAGTTCTCATCAGAGTATATATGCACTAAATATAGTGGAAGTAAGAAATAGGAATATACTAGTATAAGCATTGTCACAAAATAACAAAACCATCTTAAATGTCAAAGTAGCGAAATTGGGAAATTAAAGGCTACATATGCTCTAAAGAGACAACATGACATAAAACAAAACTAATCGACAATAATGACTGACAACGCTCACATCCACTGGATCAACAAATGAATTGGTGGAAGAGTTAGGAACTCGGGGTGGTGCGGGAGTCATCCTGATAGCACGACTTCTACCTCGGTATGGGTTGAACCTCTGTGGCAATAATAGTGGATGAAACTTACTGCATATCTAGACACTAGAAAAGAATTCTCCTATGTTGACATAGTTAACCTTTTTAAGTAGGTAGCGATCATGCGGGTCTCGTCGTAGTAGCATGACGACAATAGCGGTATAGTTACCACTGGTTCTAGGAAAGTAACAAACAGCTCATCCGAGACCCTCAAGTATGGGTCAAGTCTGTTCTAATTTGGAGTAAATTACAAAATCATATGCATGTACTACGAAAGACTCATAACGAACATGATAACAAAGCCTAATGAGGAAGAGTGCCCTAGAAGGTAGCTAAGGATCTCCTCAAAACCCATTGCTTTCAAGTGTCACATTTCATATTCCCCGTCAGTGTCCTCTGTTCTGAAAAGTTGGAAGGACCCGCCACACAACTAGACACCCATCATAATTATGACGGTGACTCATGTATGAATGCGGTAATAAATATGTTACTAAATAAAACTCATCTTTACATTACTACTACTATAATCATGAATATTTAACAATAGATCAGTGAAAGGGGCATAACAACCCTATACAATACTGTTTGTAGCATAATACATGAAGTAATATGTTACCTACATGCAATTCCCTAGGCAAACTGCCCTCATGGGGACCACCGATGCTCGCATATGGAAGTCGCCTTGATATATTCATGGCAAAATTTATTATTAATTAATATTATTAAATAATAATAATAGTCGGTATTAATTAATTAGTATTATTTAAGGGATTAGCTTTAATTACGTATTATTTGATATTAATTCAATTAATTGTATTAATTAATATTATGTGTACTTTCTTATTTTGTGTGCCCTCACTCATCTATAAAAGGAGTGGGTAGGAGTATTGGATCATCCTAGAGGATCTTTATGAATGAGATCTCTCTCTCTCTTTCTCTCTCTTCTTAGGCTTTGCTCTTTGCCTCTCAAACATGTATCCCCCTTTTTATAAATATTAATGCAGATTCTCTTTGATTGGGGTGTCTTGTGATCTTCTCTTTTTGATGTAGAAAGCGTGTTCGTAACAACTGGTCCGACCTGCCTCTCCGGCCACAATCTCTTGCCGGAGCCCCGCTAGGGCTCCCTTAGACCACCGATAGGAAACCATTCGCTCTATCCATGTCTGCCGAACCGCCTGCTATAGCTGTCGGTTCTTCGGTTGCTATATACACCATCTCTCTGACCATGAGCTTCACCACCCCCGCATTCTATGCGCGGATCGATCGACGAATAGATGAACTCGCCACCCCCATTGGCTCCCTGCTCTATCTCGTTGCCAAAATCGATCAGCTCCTTGAGTTAGACGGACAGGAGGCCGCATTTTCTGCTCAGGCTTCGCTGCTCTCTTCGGTCACTGGTTCCACCGTCAGCCTTGACGCACGAGCTCTAGGCATCACCCCAACTACAACCACTATCATGCCGCCGCAACCACGACGGTCATCCACCCTTTCTGTCGACGGGCTTAGATGAGCCCGCCATTCATAGTCAACTCCGACGATTCTCCTACGCCTCCCGCGGCCAGCCCACATGAACTTCCATAGCTTGTCACCGGCCTTCATCCCCACACGGCCCCATTGACTGCCACTAAGGTACCCGGAGAGCAAGATATACCGTCGACGGCTGCGGACAGGCCGTTCAAGCCCTCGACGGAACAACCTCCTTCGCTGGAACAGCTATCCCGGCTCTCTATCCAGCCAGACGATGAACCCCAGGGACTCGTGCGTCGGGCCCGTCGACCCATCCCTGCCTCCGCGCCTCCAATATTCCCTGTCATACGATGCATCTTGCCTCCTGTAGGCTCTCCCGCAAGACCTTCCACCTGTCATCTACGACGCTCACGTCGTTCTCCCGATCGATTCTTCTCCCCAATTCGAGCCCCTCCTTCCGACGCCAACCAACACGTTTGTTCTCGATCCCCCTACAGGATTGGCACCTTTGTCGGGTTCCGCACAACTACCAAACCCCCTTTTGTTTTCTCTTTTCCACACTTTGGCACCCTAAGTTTTTATTCTATTTGCATTTTGTTGTTTGTTGCACCCTCTTTTCTCTTCACTTTCCTCTTAATTTTGTTCTCTGGAAACGCCCCAACTCAGCTGGTATTGGTGGCAGACGTTCTTAAAGACCCCGAAAAATCGGGCCAATTGTGCTCATCCTCTGAGTCTGAACCCACTTTATCACCACCCACCATTATTACAAATCCGAATAAATATTGGAGGCTCGACCTTGAGGGCAAGGTTGATTTTCAAGTGCAATGGTATGTTACACACACAATTAGCTAGGCAAACCGCCCTCATGGGGAACCCTGGCTCTCGCATATGGAGTCCGCCTTGATATATTCATGCCGGAATTTATTATTAATTAATAATAGTCAATATTAATTAATTAGTATTAATTGTGGGAATAATATTGATTACATATTATTTGATATTAGTTCAATTAGTTGTATTAATTAATATTATGTGTACTTTCTTATTTTGTGTTCTCTCCCTCATCTTTATAAGAGGGAGGGGGTAGGAGTATTGGATCATCATAGAGGATCGTTTTGAATTGTCTCTCTCTCTTCTTATGCTCTCCTACCCCTCAAGCATGTATCCCCTTTTTATGAATATTAATGCATGTTTTCTTTGATTCGGTTGTCTTGTGATCTTCTCTTTCGGACGTTGAAAGCGTGTTTGTAACTTAATACCTTTACTAAGAATATCATGAAATTTTACGTATAAGCTTATCATGTAGTTAATCATGGACTAAGTGTTCTAGTTCATGTAAACAGCTAACAATTCATAAAGAGCTTTAAGCACACCAATACGTTAAACGTGAGTCATCAAAACTCCTAATAAGCAAGTAGATTAACCTACAAGTGTCAAGACCCTCTGAAATTTCATAGATCATACACTCTGAAAACTTAGGAATTATGTCCTCGCACTTGAGTATGCATTCTACTTAATACAAACCCATTGAGTGTAACACATACTGTGTCACCAGCACTACAGAACAAGGCAATAGCCTCACCCAAGTGCCTTCAAACTTCAAACACACAAAGTTAATGAGACTACATAGGTTCTGTAGAAATTCTACTTTTAAATACTTCATCATTGGAATAAATACAAAAAATATACATTTCATCTTGTTTGATGTGAGAAGATCAACCAAATCATGTTTATGTAATAAACAGAGATATTTAACTCTGAATGACATCAAATTTGGGCCACAAAGACTTCATGTCATGTCAAATGGCTTTCCAAAAATTGAGGCCAAAATAAATAGCAAATGTATCAATTAATTCATTCATTTGATTCATGTCACATGACAACATTTTTAACCAAAACTCTTGGGAAAGATACTCCAAAAATTGCAATATTTATACCCGAGCTTTGTAAGTTTAGTTATATCTACCATGCCAAATTTCAAGAGAAAATAACTTAAAACCAGTAATAAATACACAATATACATTTTTTCTTATGTTAATGTAGACCTAACTTAGATTAACTGCACATTGGGCTATAGATGTCACCATGAGTGGTGCTGCCCCATTTTGGAAAGCTCTCAGTGTCCTCTACACATTTCATGTAGGATACGTTTTTTGAAAATGACCAGAATGTCTTCAAATTAGCATTATCCAGAGACTGATTTGATTAAATAATATGTTACACTACCTAAAATGATTTCATTTCATTTCTGGTCTGCAAATAGCATGTAGCGCACATCTGAACGCAAACAGACAACCCAAATCAAGCCTGACTTAAAATGAACAACCCCTCTGTTTTTCGAAAGATTCGATACTCGGGGATTTACTTCTCGTTTTATATTACTTGAACGACCATGACACACTTTCCCGCCGATCACACATCAAGCTCCTTTGAAATCGACGGAGGAGGAAGGACCGTTTGCTATCGTCGGCACCCGGAGGACTAGTTGTCGATATCCCTAACAGGAAGACAACAAAAATGTCGCCGAGAGGGAGATTGGAGCGGAAGAGGAGATCAACCAGCTTCTTAGATCACGTAGCGTCGGTTAATCGGTTTAGCATTGACTTAAATCAGTCGAGAATTAGCCAACTCACCCGACGGAATGCCTTTACGATTACAGGTATTTGAATTCCAAGCGTTTTACTCTTTCACCTATTCAACTCCAGCCATCTTATCTAAATAATATTAATTAATCAAGCCATCTTAGGCCTTGAAAATACAAAGTCCGTAATTAAATTGCCTTGAAAATTTTGCGCCGACGAAAATATGCCTCGACAATTCCACAAATCAAATCAAGGTCTGACACAAAATATTCATCGAATAAATACGTAAAAATGAACTTTAAAATTCCTTAAGAAATTTAAACACTGATTTAATGTTCTCGTCATCAGGCATTTAATTATTTTTGTTTTATTTTAATTTGTTTAAATTTTTGCTTTGCGATTTGGGTCTTTGCAATATCGGTCTTGCACCAGGTACCAACTCTTTCGAGAAATCAATATCCCTCTAAGGAGGTGCTCCATGAAGCTCTTCAATTAATACATCCTCAAACTCGGCCACTACCAGCACGTCTCCAATTGCTAACTTCGCGGAGGGATTCTCCAACAAGGTCACAAATTGCTCGCCTCCCTGGTTCACCCCTCTTATCACTTGCCAGACAGAAATTAAAGAGCAAGCAACGTCGGTCAAACATCTAAACTGGACTTCATCTTCTTGTCTTCCACTCTTCAAAGTTACTGCGTTCAACTTGCAATCGATGTTGGCTCGTTGCTCCGCGTACCAATCCATCCGACAATATGTTTCTTCCAAGTCGAAGCCTTGTTGATCTATCCTCCAAATAATGCGACCTTTCCTACTTGTACTGATAAAGGATCCATTCGACATCCGCACACTCAGCTCCATCCCCGCACAGAAGAGCTCTACACCGATACTTTAGATAAAGTTATCCGCAAGAAATGAGTGTGACGCCCCTGTGTTGATTAAGACCTTCGTGGGTACGTTGAATACTAGTATGATGCCTACCAACACAAAACACTCATAGGCGGTCACATTCCAAAATATAGAATATGAAAGCTTAAGCACGTAACAATCAAAAATTTCTATACCTATCTGGGTCGACAGATGGTCTCTTGTTGCCGAAGACTGTAGACCCTGGTCTCCACTGGTGGGGATCATGATGCGCTCGACTCCACCACCTTGGCCTTCACGTCATAGCGAGGTCCTGCTAGTCTTGTGAGCTCCTGCCTCCGCTCCCCTCCAGTGCAAAATCACCACACCTTCAAGTTATGTGGTCTATCTTGCCATATTTGAAACTTGTTGGGGTTCCCTTGAATGGACTCCACTAGTCACTACACTCGCTTCACCGGATTATTGCTGTCAGACTCTCTTATTCCCTTTGCTTCCTTCTCATCTCCCATGAGATTGGGAAGTCTTACCTTCCCCATGCTTTGCCGCAAACCCCATGCAGTACTGGATTTGCTCAATGCCTATTTTTAATGCCCTGGAGGTTTCATCTGAAGCATTAAAACCCGCCGTCTTCAACAAAATCAGTGGTTTCCGCAAGTTGTCCCGCAACCCCTTATAAAAATTATGAGACGTCTCCTCATCATCAACTATAGTAGTCACCGCATAACAGTTCAAGTGGGTGAACTCCTGCAAGTATGCATCCACAGTGAGGTCCCTCTGTAGAAACTTCAGAAATTTCCCTTGAAGGTCTGACCTCGTCACCGTCAGGAGAGAACACTTCAAGAAAACGATCACAAACTCTCCCATCGTGATCTTTGTAGGAAGACGCCCAGAGAAGTGCCATCCACGCTACTCGACCCGCCACAACTTTGGATCACCTTCTAGCATGAAGGTGGCAAGTGCAACTTTCTTCTCCTCAGAAGTCTCACCTACCTCTAACAACTCCTTTATTTTGGCCAACCAATTCTCCACATCTGTCAGAGTGTCGACTCCCTTGATGGTTGGAGGATGGAAGCCCAAAAAGTACTTCAATTGATGGTCCCTCTTGATAAAATAAGGATCGTAATTGTTATTAACATCAATAACTTGGTATATATACATGTACATGAGAGGGTGCACACAACACCCAATGTGAGCCTAAGCTATGTCCATCAGATATAATGTACAATATATCTAACACCCACCCCCTCAAACTCACGGGGGATTATACACCGATAGTTTGAACAATAGATAGGTATGTTAAGTCCACGTATGCGGCTTAGTCATCAAATCTGCAATATGTTGCTCAGAAAGAGCAAAGGAAGGATCAAGAGTGCCACGACCATATTGCTCACGTAGGAAGAAAACATCCATCCTGATATGCTTGGAGAGTGAGTGCTTCACCGAGTTCAGAGTAATTTGAATGACACATTTGTTATCACAATATAGTGGAGTGAGATCTGAAGAAGAGACACTAAGGTTTTCAAGAAGCAAACAGAGCCAAATGATATCCTCAATGGTTGTAGCCATGGACCGAAGCTCAGCCTCTGTGCTGGAACGAGAAATACTATTCTGTTTCTTGGACTTTCATGCAATAAGTGGAGAACTCAAGAATAGATAGAAACCAGTGACAAAACGACAGTCAACACGATCAGTAGCTTAGGTAGCATCTGAGTAAACACGGAGTCGTAGAGAACTATAACTGGAGAAGAAGAGACTGCAAGAATTTGTTGCCTGGAGATAGTGCAGGAGGCGCAACAGTGAACATATTGCATAAAGGTAGGCACACTAACAAACTGGCTCAATACATGAACAATATGGGCAATGTCGGGCCGAGTAATGATGAGGTAAATGAGACTCCCAACAAGGTAACTGTAGTTAGTAGGATCAAAGAGTAGAACCCCATCATCCGGACGTAGATGAAGGTAAAACTTCATAGAGGTGTCCACTGAGCGAGAGTCAGAGAGAGCAACCCGAGTTAAGAGACCAGATGTGTAAAGCTGCTGACAGGGTTGAAAACCACAATCCATAGAGCTGACCTCAAGGCCCAAAAAATATCTCAGTTATCCAAGGTCAGACATCTGAAACTCCTGCTAAAGGTGATGCTTGACGCAGGTCACATAAGAAGGATCATTACCAGTAATAATCATATCATCCACATAAAGTAATAAAAGAGTCCGACCACAAGAGTAGTGCACAAAGATGGCTTGATCATTTGGACTCGATTGAAAACTGACGGCTGTAATGAATGAGCTGAAACGTGCAAACCACATGCCGGCCCCCTGCTTGAGACCATAAATAGCTCGGCTCAAGCGATAGAAAAGGCCTCATGGAGAGGTGAGAGCAGGAGGATGTAGCATGTATACTTCCTGCTGAAGATCGTTGTGAGAAAAGACATTCTTCACGTCGAGCTGAGACAGAGACCAGTAGAGAAAAGTTGCATCTGTAATAAGAGTACGAACCTCAGTCATGTGAGCAACCAGTGCAAAGGTCTCGTCATAATCACGTTCCTGCTCCTATTGAAAATCACAAGCCACAAGTCGAGCCATGCACCTCATCACAAAACCATCAGAGCGAGTCATGACCTTGAAAACCCACTTGAAAGAAATAGGAACAACATCGGGTGGAAGAGGAACACATTCCTAGGTACGAGTGTGTTCAACTGCCTTCAACTCAACAGACATGACAACCCGTCGCTTAAGTATCTGGGCAGGCTCATGATAGGAAGTCGGCTCTGGAGTACTGAAGACAGTAGTAGGAAGGGCAGACAGGTTCGGTGATAGGGTAATAAGTCTAAGGCGGTCATGAGGATGTCTCTCACGAAGTTGGTAGCGACACAATCGAGGATCATCCAAGGGACACCCAACGGAGGAGACATGCACTAAGTCTAGGGGCATTGGAGGCGAAAGAATAGAAGGAGGACGACGAGTGTAGTGATATGAAAGTGGAGGGACACAGTTTTGAATGGACAGCTCATTAGGGGGAGAAGTGGTGACGTAGGAGAGGAGTGAAAAGTTTATAGAGTAGACTGCGATAAGGAAGAGGAGGTGACAAAATAGACTGCGACAAGGGAAGATGGGGTGGTCATGTTGGAGGAGAGGATACATGAGACGGGGAGATGGGAAGAGTGAGAAACTACACGTCCGAGAAGTAAAAGATGAGTGTGAGGTCGATGGGACAGATGACACAAAGATAGGGTGTGACTTGTCAAAGGTGACATTATGTGAGATGCGACTTGTCAAAGGCGACATCATGTGAGATGCGACTTGTCAAATGTGACATCATGTGAGATGCGACTTGTCAAAGATGACATCATGTGAGATGCGAAGCCGTCGTGCAACATGATCATAACATTGATAGTCTTTGTGCTCAGTACTGTATCTAAGAAAATCATATGGAACAAACTGAGCAGAGAGTTTGGTACGCTCACACGGAGAGAGTACAAGATAACACCGACAACCAAAAACAAAAAAAAAGAGTTTAACTTGGAGGTCGAGAGTATGACACTCACCAGGACTCTCACCCTGAAGGAAAGTAGAAGGTTGTAGGTTAATAAGATAAACAATAGTAGAAACAACCTCAACTCAAAAATGAGGAGGAATGTGGGAGGAGATGAGAAGGGTGCAGGATGTCTCAATAATGTGGCGATGCTTCCTTTCTACGATGTCATTCTTATCGTGAGAACCTGGACAGACAAGTTGAGGGAGAATGTCTTGAGTAGCTAGCAGATCGCGAAAGTCATGAGAAAGGTATTCTCCTGAGTCAGAACGAAAAGTACGTATGGAAACAGAGAATTTAGTATGCACCGTAGAAGAAAAAGAAACTTAATTATGAAAAAAATTCAGAACGTGGATGCATAAAGTAGACCCAACAATAACTAGAATAATCATCAACAAAAAAGACATAATACCAGTGTCTACCCTTGGATACAAAAAGGTGCGGGACCCCATACATCAGAATGTACTTAATCAAAAGGATGCTAAGACCTAAACTCGCTAGACTGATATGAAAGTTGTAGCTGTTTACCATGCTTACAATCCATACAAGAGTGAAATCGATCAACAGAAACAGGACAAAGGAAACCATGAGTGATAAGAGATGCTAGATGCAAACCACTAAGATGACCTAGCCGGTGTTGCCACTGAGAGAAGCCCACCAAAGGAAGGCAAAAAGTAGAAGCTTCCAGTGACGATGGAGTGGATGAAAGATGGAGACGATCAAGTACATACTAGACCACTGGAGTTTTTTCTTTATTTAATAGCTTATAGGATTCTATTTAATGTTTTTTGTGAAAGAAGTTGACTATTATCTGTTAGTAGTTTCTGGGCTTAAATGAAGACAGCAACGCAAGTACATCTAAAACTTTAAGGTATAAATGAATCAAGGTAACAATATCAGAATGAAAAGTTTGCGAAGTTCCTTTTTATTTGATTATAACCCATCAGGAGTTTGAATTGGTGGTGACTAAAGCATTTGTTGATATTTGCGACACTGAAAAAAGAAATCCTTTAGTTAACTAATGAATTGAAATCCTGGTCGAGTCCCTAAGAAGTAACCGATACTGAATTATGAATAGAAATTCGATGCTACTTGTACTTCAGATTATTTTTCAATTATTTTTCTATTTAATTACTTGTATTTCGTCAAAAAATCAGTCTGAATGACCACATGATGTTTATTTTGTGTATCTAGGCAAGCTTTTCAATTGTTCAAAGGTGATCCGTCATTTGTAATTCTTGAGATTATCAATATGTTTGAAAGTGTCCCTCCAGTGCACGTTTCCTCAGTTCGCTCCATGTAAGTAAGCTTTGACCCTTATTCTTACCTATATCCGTTTTCCACAAAAGAAAAATGAACATTCATGCTCTGTTTAATTGTTTTTGCTGCTTTTTGACACTTTCCAATTTTTTGACGCACTCAGTCTCTTCTCTGTTATCTTTCTTGTAATGTAATAATAACTTAATCTTGCAGGTATGAACATTTTTTGAAACGTGTGCCAACCATTTCAGATGATTCTCTATCTGCAGATTCTTACCTTAATGTTCTATATATGCCATCCACATTCCCACGCTCTGAGATCTCCAGATCTTATCAAGACGCTCTGTACAGTCAATCGTCCTCTGGTCCAGGTTTTGAAGAAGGTCCACATAGTAATCTTGGCAATGCTAGATATGGAGAATGCATATATTATCTACAAGAAGTAAGCTGCAGAAAACTTGTATATTACACTTTCCTTCAATGATTGTAAGGCCTGATATCTGCTGTACACTCTGAAGAGGTACTTCGTTTTATATCCCATCTCAATAAAATAACTAAAAAGTAAGTCAAGCGGCCATAGAGGCATGCTTCTTGATCATCGATATACGTGAACTAGAAATATGAACAGCAATCCATTATTGTTAAGCTAACATGTGAGCATGTTATAGTTGTAATTTGTCAAATCGTATTACTCTTCTTATTCTCTTTATCTTTGGTCCTTGTGTTTTATTCCTTACTCATATATATGTAAGAGTAATGGGCTTAGTATAACCAATGCATTATTATTTTCCTCATTTCCACTTGGTATCAAAGGGAAGCGAAAACCCTAAACACGTGCTTCTCCTGCTCCGCCATCGTTCTCCTAGAGACTCCATGTCTCTGTCCGGTTCCTGTAGCAGTGCGCGAAAGTTTTGAGCGGCCCTAATCCCGCATCCGCCCATGCGGCCCCTCAACCGGATTGTTCCCGTCGCCGTCCGTTGAAGAGAACGTCGCCTCCCTTCCCTCACGACGATGTCGCCCTCCATCTTTTCCTCGCTCATCATTGTCAATCTCATTGGTCGTTGATGCTCATCATCACCTTCCCCTGGAGTTCCAATACCATGCACGTTGTTGTTCACCGGATCCTCAACTCTGTCGCTGTTGCTTACCGGGTTCTCTTTTCCTCGCTGCTTCTCCTTGTCGATCTCTCTAGTCGTGACTTCATCTAGTCATGAATTCTTCCAAATCTCATCAATTTTCTGTTAATGAACTGCAGGATCGAGATCTGATACCGCTTGAAGTTCCAATCTAAACTTGTCGTCTTCCCCTGTTCCCTCAACAGTCCCTGCTCCTTCCAGCTTCCTAGGTTAGCCTTCTTTTGATCGTTCATATTCCCTATTGATTGGTCATTGGGGATTCTTTTGTCTCCATGCCGAGTGTGATGATAACACAGATGAGTGACCCACCACGGACTTATGGACATTTTGGCTCCTTGAAGATCACCATCGCGCCTCTCGATGGTACAAATTATCTTGAATGGTCTCGCGTTGATCTGCATGTGATACACAATCACCAGATGTATGGTTACATAACTGGGACTGTCAGGGAACCTCTCAAATACAATCCCTCTTGGATACAATGTGACTCAGAAAATTCCATTGTTGTCTCCTTGCTCCTACACTTATGTCACCCAAGGTTTATCGCAGCTACATGCTAATGGATTTTTCTTATGAGATATGGACTCTGGCCTGGGAAACCTACTCACAGATCTGTAGTGCTACCCATATATATAAGCTTACTCGTGGAGTTGAGACAAAGATCTATGAATGTTGCTTCCTATTTTTCTTAGTTTGAGTGGCTCTATCAGGAAATAGACTATTTCGAGCAGTTTACTCATTAGTACTGTTGATGCGGTTAAGTTATTGCAAAAGGAAGGAATCTTCCGCCAACAAGTTTTCTTGATGGGTCAGAATCTGGAGTCTTATATTGTTCGGACTCACATCACTGATACCCTCTTCCTTCCCTTCAGGAAGCTTTTATCATGGTCCTTGGAGATGATGACCGTCAGTACTCTCTCAGCTCGATTGGCCCTCCGGATCACTCAGCCTTAGCTAGTGCTGGCCGCGAAATTTCAACACACTGTCCCTAACTTTGATTATTGTGAGCAAAGTGGACACACTCGGGAGGTGTGCTTCGAATTCATACTCATCTTACTCCTACTGGTCGCGACTGTGGTTGTGATCCCAGCCATAGAGGGACTCGACAGGGAAGTTCTCCGGTGGTTGATGTTGCGTATGCTATTAAGGTCTATGATGATCCTACATGCCCTCATTCAAGACATTTTACAGCTTAGGAATTGGATGTTCTTCGTCGCCTTCTTCACTTACATCTTGACTCTGCTTTCAGTGTCTTTGTCTCATTTTCTACTACGACACCCCTCAGTGCACACACTGCCACCACCACTCCTTCTGATTTGATCATTGATTCAGGCGCCACCTATCATATTACTTGATCCTCTTCAGGTTTTGTCTCCTACACACCTTTGTCTGGCAAGGATAAGTTTTTCTCGGATAATGGCACCTTGTCCTCCATTACGGGCAAAAGACATCTGGTGATCTCCTTCTATTTCTCTTGGCTTTATTTTTCATGTTCCTTCCTTTTCTTGCAATTAAATTTCTATTTGCAACATTGCTAGATCTCTTAACTGCTCGGTGACCTTTATTGGCTCTTGTGTTTTTCAGGAACTGGGTACGAAGAGGGCAATTGACAGTGTTAGGAACCATGGTGACTTGTACTACCTAGATATCCAGCTACCAATGCATGCTCTCTCTTTGACTATTATTACTACTGTGGATATTCGACAATGGAATCTTCATACCGGACATCCTTCTTCTGTTTATCTTTACAAACAATTTCTTGCTTTCTTATCGTTTATTAAAACTTTATCTTGTGGTGTCTTTGCTATGTCTAAACATGTTCTACATACCTCTGTATTTTTATCTTCTCCTAGTGACACTCCTTTTTTTTTGGTTTTACATTCTGATGTTTGGGGTCTTTCCCATGTGGTTTCATTATCCGGCTTTCGTTGGTTTGTTAATTTTATTGACTGATTTTCGAGAACCACTTGGGTCTATTTGTTAAAGAAAAAAAGTGACTTGTTTTCTTGTTTTTAAATTTTACATAAGATGGTGTAAACTCAATTTGATATGAAAATTTGTGTTCTTCGTAGTGATATTGGGGGAAATATGATGATCATGGTTTGTTTGGCTCATACCACATCAGTCATGGTATCTTGCATCAAACTGCCTATGTTCACACTTTTGCGCAAAACGGGGTTGCTGAACGAAAGAATTGACACCTCCTTGAGGCGACACGTCTTCTCCACACCATGCATCTTCCCAAATCCTATTGGTCTGATGCTCTCCTCACAACTTCTCATCTTATCAATCGCTCGTCTTCCTTCACGAATTTTAGATTATGCTACTCTCATTGCCTGCCTCTCTTCTTTTTTTGTTGTTCATACCTCTCATCTGCCACCCTTGAGTGTGTTTGTTTTGTGCATGTTACTCAACCTCATTGGGACAAACTTGACCCTCAGTCTCAATGTTGTGTCTTTATTTGTTATTTATTCACCACAAAAGGATATCCGTAATACCACGCACTTTCCAGACATATTTTCTGTACCATAGATGTTACCTGTCGAGAGGAGGAATCTTATTATCCCGATTCGACTCACTCTCTTCATCAGGGGGAGATTGGTGACGCTATTTTTGATCCTCCTCAACCTCAAGGCTGCGAGTTGTAATTAGTCAGGTCATATTACTTTTCTTATTCTCTTTATCACCCGCTGTAGGATTATTTTGGTCCTTGTGTTTTATGCCTTGCTCATATATATGTAAGAGTAATGAGCTTAGTGAAATCAATGCATTATTATTTTCCTCGTTTCCACTCTTATATCATAATGCCTACAACTAACATGTTTATTTGTTTCCTTCTTTTGAGCGACATTTGACATTCTCATTTTTTAAAATGATTGTGTTTTATACTTATCACATTTGTTTTTTTTTGCAGTACGCATGTCCACAAATGCTTGTTTTCATGTTTAGACATGGCCACTATGCAGATGCATGCTCACTGTTCTTTCCAGTTAATGGGGTACCTAATCATTCACAACCATCATCACAGGCCAATGCCCCGTCGTCATCTCCTCAACGTTTGGATCCTTTAGCAACTGACTATGGTACAGTCGATGATTTATGTGACTTGTGCATAGGCTATGGTGCTATGTCTGAATTGGCAGACATAATATCAGCAAGAAGCGCATCATCTTTGTCACAAGATGGAAAAGTGGGCCAATACATAACTTCTGCTCTTGTCAAAATTTGCAACTATTGTGAAATGCATCGACATTTCAACTATCTTTATAAGTTTCAGGTATCTGAGCAGCCTTCATGGTCTAATCTACTTCTAGTCTGTACATAATCTTTATCTGGATTTTGTCTGTACTGCAGGATCGAGTGTACAGGACTTTGTAAACTTCATTAATCATTCATATTTCAATGTCTTGCACAAAAATATTTCAACTGGCAAGTTGATTTTCTGGGGAGTTGTATTTTTGAGAAGTATTATGATGTTATTTATTTTTATTTATTGGATTGCTGGGTGATTGTTAGTTAATTAGCGAGAAGAAGAGTGAAGAGATTGCAAAGAGGGAAGATATATTAAGCATCAGAGTAATGCTCTTACCAAATACAGCTTTAGGGTCAGGTTCCTTCTAAGGACAATACCAAATTTATCTCTCTGAATAGATGATCCCCAAACCTTTCCATATGCAGTAAGTAGACTCGTGAGCATAGTGAATAAGGACCGTAAAATAATACATTAAATAATAAATAAGCCTAGGTGGCGCCTCTTGTTCTTCTCTTATCACGAGGAAAGTTTTTGTAGAGTGTATGCATAATAATATATCCCTCTTCAAAACTGGTAGAAAAGAATTTGTAAAGGCCCACATTTGGGCCCATTTTAGGCTTATTCCTCCTCTTGTATTAGTCCCACATCTTGTAATTGGGACTCTCCTCTCTCTTCTCTCCCTATATATATCTATTCATACTTGTATTCTGATACACAAGAAGTATGTGCAAATGTTTGCAATTTTCCAAGTCTTTGCGCTCTTTTCTCTATATGGTATCAAAGCGATCGATCCCTCCGGGCGGTCTCTGATTCTCTAAACCGCAGCCCTCTGTGCGGTTTGCTAACCGCAACTCCTCGACGGCTAGAAATCTTCTACCCGCACCCCTCTGTGTATCTTCCTATCCGCATCCCTTGGCGGACAGATTTTTTTTGACCGCACGGTTCACCTTGTGTTGTTCCTTCGTCTTCTGGAATCGTGTCTCCTCGATTTTATAGACTTCACTATTGGGACCCACCGTACGGCCTATTCTATGTCCGCCACGGCCTGCTTGGTTCTTCTCATCCTGTTCGCTGCTTTCTTGACGCAGCGGTTTGCCTCTTTTACCCGCAACGGTTTGTCACGTTAGCCGCATCGGCCTGCCCTTCCAAGACTGCCACAATTTGTCTCCTTAACCCCAGCGGTTTGTCTCTTTAGACACAACTGTTTTGTTTGCCAGTCTCTGCTTCTTTTTTGCACTCGTCTTTTCTTGCGTTGTCTTTTTCTCAGCTCGCTTGCTCCTCATCCCTCCACGGTCTTTTCTCGGCTCGCTTACTCCTCAGCCCGATGCGGTATTTTTCTCAGCTCGCTGCTACCCAGCCCGCCGCACCCTAGCCCGCCACGGTCTTTTCTCAGCTCGCTGCTCCTCAGCTCGTCATGTTGTTTTCCCAGCTCGCTGCTCTTCAGCCCGTCGCGGCCTTCTCTCTATTAGTCGCTCAGTCCGCCACGGTATCGTCTCAGCTGGGTGGATCAGCTTCCCGCGGTTCTCTGGACCCTGAGGACCACCCCCAACACAGCTACAGGAGAAACTCCTTTCAAGCTCTCCCATGGGTGCGAGGCAGTACTCCCTGTGGAATTCGAAATACAAACGCCTCGAGTTTTCGCAGCCGGGGAAGACAGGGAAGAATGACAAGTCGAGAATGAGGAAGAGCTGTGGCTCTCTCTTGACATGGTGGAGGAGCTGCAGGACTTTTCCGCCATCCGACAGGTAGAGGTGAAGAGGAGAATGGCCAAGTATTTTGACAAGCATGTCAGAGTCAAACAGTTCGTGGAGGGGGACTTGGTCTTGAAAAAGGTAGATGCGGCAGGAAGGTCAGCAACCGTGGGGAAGCTCAACCTCAGCTGGGAAGGTCCGTTTATTGTAAAAGATGCATTAAGATCAGGAGGCTATCCACTCCAAAATGTGGAGGGAGAGACCATAAGTCTCACCTGGAGTGCTGACGACTTGAAATGCTTTTTTCCTTAAAAACATGTAAGTGGTACTTTGATTCTTAATAAAGATCTTTGACATACCAACCCTGTCGCCATAGTTTGTACGAAAGGATGAAGTGTACCTTGGAACCCGAGCAGATCCCACTGTCAGGCTCTCTCCTAGCTGACAGAGCTGGAAGTCACTCGGTGTCAGCCTTGGACCCCGAGCAGATCCCGCTGTCAGGCTCTCTCCTAGCTGACAGAGCTGGAAGTCACTCGGTGTCAGCCTTGGACCCCGAGCAGATCCCGCTGTCAGGCTCTCTCCTAGCTGACAGGGCTGGAAGTCACTCGGTGTCAGCCTTGGACCCCGAGCAGATCCCGCTGTCAGGCTCTCTCCTAGCTGACAGGGCTGGAAAGTCACTCGGTGTCAGCCTGGGACCCCGAGCAGATCCCCTTGTCAGGCTCTCACCTAGCTGACAGGGCTGGAAGTCACTCGATGGTGTCAGCCTTGGACCCCAAGCAGATCCCGCTGTCAGACTCTCACCTAGCTAACCGGGCTGGAAGTCACTCGATGGTGCCAACCTTAGACCCCGAGCAGATCCCGCTGCCAGACTCTCACCTAGCTGACAGGGCTGGAAGTCACTCGATGGTGTCAGTCTTGGACCCCGAGCAGATCCCGCTGTCAGGCTCTTACCTAGCTGACAGTGCTGGAAGTCACTCGATGGTGCCAACCTTAGACCCCGAGCAGATCCCGCTGTCAGGCTCTCACCTAGCTGACAGGGCTGGAAGTCACTCGGTGTCAGACTTGGACCCCGAGCAGATCCCGCTGTCAGGCTCTTACCTAGCTGACAGGGCTGGAAGTCACTTGATGGTGTCAGCCTTGGACCCCGAGCAGATCCCGCTGTCAGGTTCTCACCTAGCTGACAGGGCTGAAAGTCACTCGATGATGCCAACCTTAGACCCCGAGCAGATCCCGCTGTCAGGCTCTCACCTAGCTGACAGGGCTGGAAGTCACTCGATGTTGCCCACCTTAGACCCCGAGCAGATCCCGCTGTCAGGCTCTCACCTAGCTGGCAGGGCCGGGTGTCACACGGGGAAAGTCCTACACTCTCCAGGTGGTGTCCAACAGGTTTGACATTTTTTCTAAGAATAGGGGGGAGAGAGGCTCGGCATAGGCGAGTCAGAACTCGCCAGCTCAGCTCGGCCTCGGCAGAAGGGTGGCGAGTCGGGCCCTTGGACCTCGCTGAAGGGAGGCGGGCTCCGGCAGGACGCTCCACCCCTTCTCAGTTTTACTTGTGAAATTTTATGATTTTGGTCTTATATTGATAAAAATAGGCAGCCTGTGAGCGAGCTGGGGCTGATGTGCCCAGTGCGGCTGGTAGTCCATCCCCGGATCGTCTAAGAATTGGCGAGCTCTCAAAGTATGCTTTAAGGAGCGAGTCCTAACAACTGTCCTACTCGCAAAACCTACCTACGCGAGGTCAAGGGAAGGGTTCGCGAGTAAGCAGAACACATCAAAGATATACAGAAAAAAGATAGAAAAAATGTACAAGGTTATAATCAAAAATTTATTCTATTGAACAGTAATATTTACAGATGGAGCTCGCCTCGGCGAGATTACAAAAATAAAAATACACGATTAACCCTTGCCCCCCTCGCCGGATTGGTGATCCTCCTCCCCTCCGCCGGACAGGTCTTGGAAGCTTTTCCCAAAGAGCGCGTCAAGGCTGTCCTCCTCGCTGGGCGGCGTCGCCGGGAACAGGCTCGGCATCAGGTCCCGGACTGAGATCTCCTCGCAACCCTCCACCAACACTCCTGTATCCTTCATCATCTGGAGGGTACATTCGGCGGTTTGGATGGAGTTGATCCGCAGCCTCTCAGCGACGTCAGCCTCGCCGAAGATCCTCGGGCTCTTGTAGGGGAAGCTGGGCTCGACGTCACGAGCCGGGAAGAAGATCTCCGCTTGGCGGCGGACCTCGCAGCTGAGGCTCGTGTTCTCCTCCATCAGCTTTGCATTCGTTCCCTCCAACTCTGCAAGGCGGGCGCGCAGCTGGCCGATCTCCTCTTCCTGCCCGGCGGCGCGAGCCCGCAACTCCCCAGCGGCCTTGGCATCCTGATAAGAAAGGAAGTACATTAGCAACAGAGCGAAAAAGAAAAAAATCCTAAGGGAAAAGGACGGGTAACATCCATATACTTACCAGTCCGCCGGCGGCTTGGGTGAGAAGATTCTCAGCATTGTCGAGCTGCCTCGCCAAGTCGACGGCCTTGTCCTTGGCGACGTCGCGTGCTTGCTCGTCCTTCTGGAGGAGGTTGCTGAGGTTGAAGCTGCGGCGGACCACCATATGGTGGAGCTCCATAGCTCGCATATGGGCCTGCAGACCCTCATGGCCCAGCTGCCGCAGGGGGACGCCCTTGTAGGTCTCGACGTCCTCGCGGCCATATAGGCCGAAGCCTAGTGCATAGGCATGACCGGTGGCGGGCTCGCGGTCAGCCCAGGAGGGGTGGAGGGTGGATATGAAAACTCGGTGGGTCAGATCGTCCCCCTGTACCATAGGCTCGCCCGCCGAGTCCTTCCACCTCCCCCCAAAGCCGAAGAGGTGGTGTTCCTTCAGCGCGGCGGGCTCGCGAGCCGCCTTGTTCGCCGCGGGGGGAGCAGAGGTCGCCGCGGGAGGAGCAGGGGTCTCGCCACCTTCCTTCCCCTTGCTGGTGATCTCCTTGAGCGGGCTCTCCGGCGACCCATCGGGGATGACCTCGGGCGAGCTCATGTATTTAGGGCTTTGTTGATGTTGTTGATGTTGTAGATGTTGTTTCGCCCGAGGAACCACCATGGCTCTCCTCATCTATTTTGGTAGTTGTTGGCGACGGGGAGGGCTCGACCCCGCATCCTCAGGTCGCCTCTTGTTGGAGGAGTGTTTGGATCCGGCCGCCTCATCGCGGAAGGCCGCCGCCGCCGCCTTCTCGCGGGCAAGAGGGTCCGCATGTAACCCCGAGTCCGCAAACGGCGTGTTCACCCGGATTAGCCGCTCCCCTGCATTAAATAACTTGGAAAAATTAGAGGATTTCCATGATAATGTGGCGAGCTCGGCAATGGGGAGAGAATACTACCTTCGCCAGGCAGAACGGGGCGGAGCGAATCGAGGCCCCTTCGCAGAAAGGCGACCTCAAAGTCCTTGTGGAGGAAGAACTTGTGGAGGTCGGCATCGTTGCCGGACACGGCTGGCGGGCGGTAGACCTCCTCTGCCTTCTGCTGGGGGGAGAAAGGGATGTTGCCGAGATCGCCCTTGATGAAGGCGATCTTGGTCATCCAATTATGGTGCTTGTTCGCGATCTCGCGAACCTTGATCAGCGAGCCCATGAAATAGGCAACGCCATCCGGCGTCGCCTTGTAAGAAAAGAGTTTCCTGAACACCGTCAGGTTAAACTCAATCCGCTCCCGGCGGAGGAAGCTCGTGAACGCCACCATCATGGCGATGGCGTTCGAGTTCAGCTGCGCGGGCACCGCGCCATAGTACTTCAAGATTTGGCGGATTTCCGGCCAGAGGGGGAGTCGCAACCCCACCTCAAACTGCGAGATGGGGAAGGCGAGTTCGTCGTCATAGAAGGAGTTGATGGCCTCCCCCTCCCTGGGCCGGCGCGCTTCAAAGCTGGGCGGCACATGGTCGCCAACAAATTCAGCGAGCTCGGCTTCGCTGGTGCTCCCCTCAAAGAGGCAGTAGTCTCTGAAATGTTTGGCGCATTTGGTGCGGCCGTCGGCGTCAGGATTGGTCTTGCCCATGCTCGCAGAAAGGGGTGGAGTGCGAATACGAAAGAGAAGGGGCACGAGAAGAGAAAGAAAAAGCAGGCAGTTAAGGCGGCAGTACGAGGTTGGTTGGGGGGGCCTATTTATAGAAAAAGAAATCTGGGGTCAAGCTGTCCAATCGGCCCAGCTCGCCGTCCCAGCTCGCCAACCCGCAGCTTGCCGACTTCCGGCGCGTTCCATCCCGCGCCAAGTTAAATAAAAAACAATATACTTATTATTTGAATACCACACATCTAAGAATGTTTTGAGTCATTTATTACAGCAATCAAGTGCATAAATAAGAAAACAGGGCACGCGGGCAGGGGAAACCAGGAGGCGGTGCCGGTCGGCTCGGTAAGGGAGCCGCCTTCTACCTACCATGGCCTCGCATCCCCCGTGCCCCAGACTGCCGCGCGCGGAGAAGCTCGTGAATCCTCCCGAATTCCTTTGCGCCACTGAGAGGCCGTCGTCAATCTCATCCAGAAGCCGGGAAGGAAACGTCATCTCGCCAGCCTGGCCGCTTCGCACCTCGTCAGCGAGGCGCACGTAGTCGCGTTGTAACGCCTCATTGACTTCTTGCACCTCGCGCAGCCCGCACACAAGTTTCTTGAAAAGCTTGACCCCCCTCCTCGTCAGCTCTCCTTGCTCCACTTCAGGGCCTAGGTAAGAGTCCAGCGAGCTCGGGGAGGGGAGGAGAGAGTAGTGGGCTGCCCGCGAATACTCCTCGGCCGCAGATTGGCTGGGGGTAGCTGTGAAGACAGAAACATCAGCAATGGGAGGTGTGCTGGAAAATCACATGACAAGAATCCAACGCCAAGTTTACCTGACGAGCTCGGCATCTCCAAGGAGGTGCTGGCAGGGACAAACCTCAGGTCCTTCCCGCGGCCTGGGACGCGCGTTCCCGGAGAGAGGAGCTCGAATCTCAGGATGAGGATGGTTTCCACACCCGCCCCCGTAGTCACGACAGCTCACTGAGTAGAGGGGCGCGCACCGGCGAGTTCGGCTTCTGCGAGTCCATCCCCAAGATCCCAAAGGGGGGTGGGGGACGGGTCCCGGGGACGGTTCTCCGTAGTTATGAATCGCGAGTCACCAAGTGTGGTCTTGACTCGCGGGGTGGAGTCTCGCGGCGTGGAGCCCCCATACCATCAAGCTGGCTGTCCGGACCGTCGCAGAGGTCAACAATATTCTTGCCCTTTTCAGGGGCAGGCAGAGTGGAGGAGCCGGTCTCATGCTCCATGGTGGTTCTCAGATCATCATAAATGGGCTCGGCCTCTTGATGAAACGGCTTCAGCCTCGTGGAGTTGGGCTCGACCGAGCCACCCTGCGGTACAGCGGGCGGAACCACAGTCAGGGCGGCCACGCGAGCAGCCGAGGTCTGGCGAACCCGGACGAGTCGCTCTTGAATCTCCTTTGGGATCGGCATCTCAGCAGGGCTAGAGCAAACAGAATGACAAGAGTCAGGCAGGTATGCAGGTGTATATAATATAGCCGCAGGTGGACCCCACCCGATGATTATCTCCGGTTCACCCCGCACTCGCCGAACACTTGGGGTTGGATGTTTCTTTCTGAGTTTTGTCAAGCTAAAAAAGAGCGGGGATTGTGTACAACCCCATATCCGGCGAGTGAGGTCGCCAGGAACCAGACCGGCCGGTTCAGATCGCCTAGGCAACAGACGAGCTCGGCAGGGAAATCTGAAGGCAGCAGGCGAGCTCGGCATGAGAATCTGAAGGCCGAGCTCGGCATTTGTCGACCCCAAGCTAGGGATTACCCCTTCCCCAAGGGTGAACTCCACAGGAGACCGAATTTCGGTTTCAACAAGGGCGATTGTCTTTTTTCAATTCAGTCTTCTTAGAGATCAATTCACTAAGGCGAGTAATATTGTTTGTGTGAGAACCTTCAGTATCCCCAAGCTCCTTACTATTTCAATTTTCACATCTACCGTACCGAGGGATCCTTAGAGCCGAGAAGTAAATCAAAGATCCCGCAATTGTTACTGTTACTAGGTCCTCGTACTAACAACTATCCTGTTTATGAGCTTGAAGACTTGTAAGGTGATGCATATGGTACATGCCAGCTAAATACATTGTTACACCCTACTTCCATAATTAGAAATTGGAAGAGATCAAGGTAATATGTTCTATTTTAGCATTTGGTGTTATTATAATCGACAGGTGATGCAGAGAAACTGGTCAGTGTTTTTCGACGCAATTACAAGTAGAAGGGTAACAAATGTAAGTACAAGAGAAGGTAGGGTTTAGATCTTGGTATGTGCGTATGGAATGAAGGCAAACAACACAAAGGGGCTATTGTCCAGGTAGAGTAGCAACGATCTGGTAGGTTGTTGGGCTCAGCAAAAGAACAGATCTGATAGAAAATTCATTAGTTTTTACCTGAATTTTATCATGAAGTTTTTTAGAAAATGTTTGGTAGTTTGTGAAGGTAGCAATTTATTTAGATGTTGAGCAACCTGAATTAAGTCTAATGAAAACATTTCTTTCTTTCAAATATTCATTTTGAAAATATTATTATATGGGTTGATTTTTTATTCCCTAACCATTCTCTGAACTTCAGGTTCTCAGAAGGGACAACATCGCTGCTGGTCTTTGTTGCATTCAGCTTTTCATTAATTCTTCTTCTCAGGAGGAAGCAGTAAAGCATTTGGAACGTGCAAAAGTAAGAATATTTGAAGCCTACATATTTTATATAAAACATTGGCTTGATTTTGTTTGGTACTAAATGGGTGTAATGGAACAGTTGCAAAATCCATGTGTTTCAGTCTGTAAATGACTTATTTTTGTTTTTCATATAAGATAATTCAGAGGGCTACCTCATATGAGATGTCAGATTTTTTTTATTCCATTTTGGAAGCTCTGTTATCTTATTTCTCGATACATGTATATTATGCAATTTGGTCATTTAGTCTCTTGCACCATATGTTGATGGTTGTATGTTATTTTTTCCTTAGGTGGTTGTTTTAATTGATTAGTCATTTAAAGTGTGAAGTAACTCGAAGCACTGTGTTTTAGTATTGAATTATGTCAAAACTACAAATTTGGCGTAGCTAATAGTTCAAAACATTTGTATTGATGTCACGACCCGTCTCAACAAAAGTCAGAGTGCGCTTCGAGCGGGCCGTGATGTCACAGGTGTTGAAACCGAAAACTCGGTCTCTTGTGTAGTTCACCCATGGGGAAGGGGTGATCGCACACTTACTTCTCTCCTGCAAGCCAAATGACAAAGGAAAACTGACCCAAGAGCTCGGCATGGAGGTCCCACCACACACCCGAAAGATCTTAAACCGCTTCCCCTCCTTAGCCAAAGGCCGAGCTAAGCCAACCTCAGAAAGCGCTAGAATACTAGGGAACAAGTGAGCATGCCTTCTGAGATACCTGAAAACGGCCTGCAAATAGCCAACCTCCGCTGTTCCGAACAACTATGTGCAGTCCAGGTTGGCCTGCCAACAGCATAACTCCGTTGTTCTGAAAGGCTATGGGCAGGGCAGCGGGGGCAAAATGGTAAAAAACATCAGGGTGCGCTGGTCGAGTTCCCCCCCTAAAGCCTCTGCTCGCCTGGGGCGGCCAATACGGGTTCAGTTGATCCTGCCGGGCCTCGGCGAGTACGGTCCCGGCTGGCCCTACTCGTCGGCTCCACCTGGCGAGTGCGAGCCTTTTGGCTCTATTCGCGCCTGATGATTCCACCTCGCCTGGGCGAGCTGGGGGATGTCGAGCTCTGGCCCCTTGAGTGCTCTCCTAGGACTTGGACTGCATGATCCTGCGGGTAGGCTCTTGAGAAATTGAGCCGAGCTCCGTTCGACGAACGCCGAGCTCCGTTCAACGAACTGAGTGGACTGGGCGGGTTTCTCTTAACGCCAAGGTAAAATGGCGTTGTGTCTGGACTGGATGGTGCTCTCCGCTTCTACCTGCCTCCTGGCGAGTGCGGGCCCGGCTGGCCCTACTCGCCTGCCACTAGTCGTGCTCGCCTGGGCGAGCTGGGGGCTGTCGAGCTCTGCCCCCCCTGGTGCTCGCCCGAGACTTGAGAGAAGAGAGCCGGCCGGTCTTGTTCCCGGCGACCCCACTCGCCGGATACGGGGTTGTACAATAGGCATGGGCGGAAAGAATATCATGTCTGATAAGGCGGATGCAGGGAATACTGAAAATAGTTTTAAAATAATTAATTTGGAGAAAATAGTTTGATTTTTATGCATAAGCTTTTAGAGTTTTAAACAGTGAGAAATTTAAATGCACATGTATTTTGTAAAATTTATGTTTTTCAGGGAACTGCTACAGATTTCATGCAGTTACTATTCAAAAGAGAATGAACATGCAAATGATGTTAAATTCTAGTACATATAATATTTATCCTAACAGTTCTCCGTGATTTAGTGAATATATTTATTACGTAAAAGAAACGTCTGACAGTAAAAGAAATGAAACATAAATATAGAACTTGACATGACGGGAATATCAATCTCTAAAAACAAAAGTTTGATGCAGATCGGGCTCAGGAACCTGGCGGCGCTGACACGAAAGCTAAGAAAATTACAAAACAAAAAGAAAAAGTCTCAGAACATTGAAATAATCAGGTGAGTAAAGTAAAGTACAGAACTGTAGAAACAGAAATATACAAGTACCAGTTTTCATGAAGCGATGCTACCAAAACAGACAAGTAAATGAGTCAATAAAAATAACTATAATCAAGAGACTACTCCGGAGAATAATATATATTTGATCATATAATATCACAACCTGTAATCAATGAAGAGTGTAAGTGTTTTTAGTGGGTGTGCATGGTTCACACTCAGTCCAAATACAAGTCTTATTAGAAAACCTTCCTGCTTATCATGACCATTGTCACGGCCCGGGCCCGGCTCAAGGAGTCTTAATAGGACCCGAGTGGTACAACTGTGAGGGCTGTAACCCAAGTTACCATAACACATTTCAATGTTTGTTTATGATATTATGAATTACATGATTCATGCTTTAGTGAATAAACAGAAACTCAAACACTTAAAGAAAGATCAAATCAAAAATAAATTTTACTCAGACAGACATAAGAAAACAGATTCGACGACACAGAAGAAACCAAACAGTGAGTTTTGAATATTGCAGGTTCGAGGGTTTAATGTTTCATTATCAAGGAGATTTTTCGAGTAAATTGCAAAGGTAAGTTGAAATGTATCGAATTGGAGATATCAAGTACTCATCTAGGTTAAATCATCCTTTGACACAAGTATTTTCCAAGTAAAAAAAGTGTGTTACGAGCTTGATATATCAAAACACCAATCATATACTTGCTAACTAGAATTCGTTATAATTATTATCGTGACAATATTACTCATGATTAACACTCTACGATTCTTCAAATTATTCATCAAATGGGATGCAAATCATCTAGTTGAATATCCAATTAACTATCATTCACTAACTCGTCTCCCAATTATCCATATATCATCATTTACATTCACAACTCGTGTTATTCTATCGCGTGAACCTCAAACTAATAACAAGTCTATTTAGGGATTCGAGATCTAAATTTATTTGACGAAACAAGCAATCAAGGGTGAATTCATATAAACATAAGATCGGACAAGGCAATTAAGTTCAATATTTGCAAGAGAGAAATGATCTCTACTTGCCTGAAGGAGGTTGACTCTGACGGAGGCGGGCAAGTGGCGCTAGCAAAAATAAGAACTCTACTGGACCTATTCAGGAACAATCACAGACAGTATTTGATAAATAGAATGACAAAAATCCAATACGCTGGTACAGACAATGGTTCAAAACATAACTAGATCAAGAGCGGGTTAAGTGATTTACCTCCCTCAAGAGTGGGGAGAAGAGACACCACGTGGAGACGAAAACTTTGCGACGCTCGGCTAGGGGAAACCTAAAGAGACGAACGACATCGGAAATTGAAGCGACGAACGATGTCAGAAATCACAAAAATCCAAAGGTTAGACGATTACGATAGGTGCAAAAATCATGAATCACAAATGTACGCAAATTGGGGCACAAGTAAATCATTAGGGTTATAGAAAAATCTGAATAAGCGTGGAGGAGGAATCTTACCACAAAGGAAGTCAAATTTGGGCTCAAGGAGGAGAGGGAACCAAACCCTAGGCATTTCCTCTTGAAATCACCGGCCAAGAAGCCGGGAAAATAGGGTTGTCGGCCTAAGAAGAGAGGGATGAGGCTGCTGTCAACCGAATAAGGAGGAGAGACTTGCTGTTGGCCTCAAGCAATGGAGAGGAGGGTTTGATGTCGCTGCTTGGGAAGGAGGCAGAGCTCCTGTCGGCCATGACCACTGTTGTGGATATCCTTCAACATGGCTGACTTGTCGGTCGACATAAAGGTTTCATGGATAAAACGACATGTTTTCGATATTTTTTTGTATAATATCATTTTGCAATATATCCTTTGATATGTCTGATACTGACCGATATATTTGTCGATATATCGGCTGATATATCCCGACATTCTATGAATTGGTTTTTTACAATTTATTTTAATTAGTGTCTATGATTTAATAGACAATAGACCAAAATTATTTCATTGTTTAAGTAGTTTTTTTCTCTTTCTTTGGCTTTCTTCTTTGCTCAAGTCCGTCATCAACTTCAATTATGCATGGTCTTTGAATTATGGACTAAAGGTTCATTATTTTCTATTGTCATCAACAACTTCCTCTTGTTTTATTTCACCTGTTATATCGTTATTACTTGTGCAACACAAAATGTTTATTTTAGTTTGATAAATTTAGGAGTTCAATAAATATCAAATTATTAATATATTTATATATATAAATTTAAAAATGATTAAATTTATAAATAATTACACATATAAATAATTAAATATTAAAACCAGATATATGAAATATCCCCGATATATCTCCCGACGTATTAAAACCAACATGAAAAACCTAAACCATCCTGTCCCCGATATCCGATATCTACAACCTTGGCCATGACAGGAGGAAGAGGCGCTGGCCTCAAGAAAGGAGGCCACCGGCTGGATGGTGACGAGCTGTTGTCGACATCATGCGAGGAGAGGAGCAGATGCAATCGGAGGCCACGACATGCGTGATTGGGAGCGACAAAATCGCTGGAGACGGAATCGGCGCGTGCGGGAGCATTGCGGAAACTGGCAACGGGCTTGCAGCTTCAGTTCGCGGGATACAGGGCTTGCCCTTGACCGGCGAGTTAAAAATGGGGAAAACCTAATCCTAATTACAAGTTTGCCACTCAGTTTTAAACTATATAATTAAATCCCTTTTTTTAAAGGCCGTGTTGTTACAACTGACATCAATTATCAAGCATGTAGAAAGTGATGCAAAAAGACTACTTACTAATTTAGGTCAAACACCTATTCAATTATAAAGACATACAAAGATAACTACGTTCTACATTGCATGACTTTGTAAAGCTGTTTTCTTTTATATACTTCATGTGTATTAAGCTCATTAATGATGTTAGATCAAAAAGGATTTCTTCTTCATGGGAAATCCACTTTTGGTTTTTAGTAAATCCACTTTTGGTTCTTAGTATTATTTGTGGTTGTATTCATTTTGACAATCAATATTCTTGATTATTAAAGCTGCAATTTGTGTTTCATTATTTTGGAAAGAGCAATTTACTAGGAAGCATATCATCATGGACATTCTAGATCTTATTGAAGGTTTATAATTTTTTTTCATGGACTCTCTAAAGCCATATCCTTTTATTTGATGGGGATCACAGATCAAGGGCGGGTGGACACTAACCAGAGCCCGCACAAATTTGTATATGCAGGAGGCAGAGTTAGGATTTTCGTATAGATGATACGAGCCCGCAGTTGTGTTGAGATTTAGGTGGGACATTATTATGTATTTTTATTCATGTAATTTTGTGACTTGAGGTCCCGATAATCTAGTTGTTTGTAATGGCCACTATGCCTATAAATATGAGTGTGTGGCTTGTTTCAGTTATCACCAAATTTGAACAGATTTTTCTAGCTTTTATGGTCTCCCCACGATAATGATTCTGTGGATTCTAGGCACCAAAGCCTAGACCCCCGCCTCCCTTTCACTTGGCAGACAACCACCTCCCCCCTTCACTTACAAACTACCGACCACCATCCATTTACCCACTGCCCATCCCTATTCCCCACTCGGCCACTCCAACCACCACTTCAATAAACTCGTACCTAATTCAACAAAATTTCAAAAACCCGACCGACACACGTGATTTGAGGCAAACCAAGCATTGGTAATAAAATATTTACAGCCAGAAAGACGAAAAAAATAACTGACTTTTATAGCAGAGACAAAAGTATGGAGCCAATGTTTAAGAAATTCCTTAATAACTGAATCAAAGAGCCAACTAGAATAGTAATTAAAATAAAAATGAAAACTGGAATCGGACTATGGCCTCCACAGATAACCAAGCTAATGTTGGAGCCTGATTAGTCTTCTTACTAAGATTAGAATGTTCTTCTTTACTAAGATGGTCCTTTATAACCCATATGGAGTCATTTCCTCTGCGTGACCTCGGTGAATTATGCATAAAATCCATCGATATCTTCAAACTTCTATTATGGAATTGGAAGTGATTGTACTTTGTCTCCCGGTCTCCGACATTTTCATATTTTTCAACATACTTTGCAACATCACCCTTTATTTCTAGCCATCATAGTAACTTCTTCAGATCTGCATTCATTTCATACTTCCAAGATTGTACTTAGAATTATGAGCCTCAACAAGTTTTCCTCGCGGGGGCAATGAGCATCTATAACACAAACTCTACATTTGCATAACTGTAAGTCATCGTGGATCGTAAAGTTCCCCTTATGTTCTGCCTTATTCAACTCGCTGATTTTCGTCGTTTTTGAATTCAATAGTAAAGCTTGTCGGATTTTGTCTTTTATGTTACACTCAACCTCTATCCAACTTAGGGTCGTGAAGCCCTCGTTGGCAGAGGGAACCACACTGATCTTCAATCATTAAGAACTTGCACCATTTCCTCCAAATGTGAGATGAGGCAATAACTCAAACCTTTTCTCCTTTTGCGTTCGCTACTACATTTTCTTTTTCCTGGTGATACTTAATATTTATATTATAACCTGACAAGTACTCCAGCTACCTACAATGTCTCATTATTAAGCTCTCATTATGTAAAAAACAAATTTAGAGACTTTTATAATATGTAAATACCTTACTACGAGTTCCATACAGGTAGTGTCTCCAAATTTTCAGTGCATAAACAACTGCAACTAACTCAAACTCATGACGAGATAATTCTTCTCATTGTCTTTCAGTTGTTTAGATATGCACACAATGAATTTCCTTGATGCATATGGATGCATCTCAAACCTTGACTTGAACCATCCCAATAAATCTGAAAGCCCTCCACATCCGAAGGTAAACACAAAATCGGCGCAGTCATTTGCTGGCTTTCAACTACTCAAATGCGACCTCGCATTGTACTGTCCAACTAAAAAATTTCCCTTTCCCAATGAACGAAATCAAAGGTAGCACTATCTTTGAGAAATCCTTAACAAATTTCATGTAATAATCTATCAACCAAGGAAGATGTGGACATCAATAACTACCCTAGATCTCGACCAATCCCTCGTCTTTTGATCCACTGAGATTCCTTCCTAACTAACATGTCCAAAAGAGACAAGTTTTGCAAGTCAGAACTCGCACTTATAGATTTTGTGTATAACTTATTCTCCGTCATGATGCTCAAAATCGTCCTGTGGTGTATAGCATGTTCCTCGTCATTCCTCGAATATGCGTAAATGTTGTCGATGATGATGACAACCCGATCTAGGAATTCTCAAATACCCTGTTCATCTGATACATAAAAGCAAATGGGGGTATTGGTCTTTGTTACGGGCCTTCTTCCGTAACAACGGTAACTCACCAGAATAGTGATCGGAGATGAAGAAGATGGCGGTAGTGGGGGATACTGTGGAGCCGGAACCGCGGTTGCCTAGGCGGTGTTGCTCGTTGGAGGAGAGAGCCACCAATATCTCACAACAAGGGATAAGAACTAGACTTCATTTCATTGATGATCTCATACAAGACACTAAGGGTCTACTTATAAAACCCTCGGGTGGCAAGCCCGTAATTACACGATGATGCATAAAATATTAAAAATACATAAATATTAATATAATACGACTTGACTCCTAATACGACTCCATACAACGTATAATATGATAAACGGCGAAGGATCCGAAACTGATCCGTAACATCTCATTCGCCTTTGAAAATCGAGTTTGCCCTCAAGCTCGAACTCTACTCTGTGACCGAATCATCTGGGAGCTTGATGTTTCTCCAGAATAATGCATGATATTGTGCAGCGACGACGATGGCGGTGGTGAGTGGCGGTGGAGCCATTGGAGATACGAGCGGAAGAAGTGATGGTTTTGTCAAGATCAGTGAGGCGGTGATGAGCAGCAACACGTAGATCGGGGAAGCGTCGGCCGGTGGAGCATGTGTCGGCAAAAGGTGCGGCGAGTTGACCGGGGCCGGCATGGCAATAACTGACATCAGCGGCGGAGCAGTGACTTCATGGTCTTGTGGCGGCTGCGGTGTGGTGAGCAACTGTTTACTTTTAGCAAGTATGTCTTCGAAGAGGACCCGGATGGCGGCGTCGAGACGATGTATCTCCTGAGTGAGTCCAGTAACCTCGAATTCATAAGGTGGGATTGACGTCGATATCATTGTGAGGATAACACTAAAATGAATTAATTACTGAGAGATTAATCAACTAGATGACTGACAGATTGATGGGCTTGGTGTGAATAGGCTTAGTAGAATAATAATATTAATAATAGAGGAATGATGTGAAAGAGAAAAAAACTACAAGGAATAATAAACGTGGCAGGGCAGTCCACTAGATTAAATAAAACAAGGTTGTTGTGCGGGAGGTAAAAACAAATGATTGGTATTAATGAAGATGGTTGGCAGCAATGGGTCAGAGAAAGAAAATCTGATTTGAGGGGCGAAGAAAACAGGGGAGGGGTTAAGAAAAGTTAAAACTAGCAGCCTGGTGGAGGGATGTAAAGGGGGCAGCGGGGCTCGATAACAAGAGAAGAAAGATAAAAAAACAGAAAAGTCAGAGCCAGTGGCAGGCGTTGGTTGGGAATTAGGGAAAACCGCGACGCACTGGGCTCGAAGAAGGCCTTGTTGCCCTGGACTGGGCTCGATGAAAAAGAATGGCCGGCGCACGGGGCAACGTCGCAAAGATTGCAGGGCTGCCGCAGATGGCGGAAGTCACGCCGACCCTAGACAAGGGTGCTGGGCGCAAGGATGTAGCAGGAGAGACCGTCATTGTCGTCGTCCGAATTGGTGCTAGTCCGGGATGGGAGAGGCACACACTCGTTGCGGGAAGAAGCCGCACAAAGGCAGCGTCGACGAAGAGCGGGACAAGTCGTCGTCGACAACGAAGAGATGCTCGTTGCTGGAAGAGCGGAAGAAGCCTCCCAGAGGCAGCGTCGACGACGAGACGCTCGTTGCTGGAGAAGATGTCGTCTAGTTCGGCGAAAACTGCCACCCAGAAGGACAGCTGCGGGGCTACGGCTAGAGAGGGAAACTAGGCTGTTGTGGGAGTAAAAACGTCGGAGCTAGAAGGAAGTAGAAGCTCTCGTTGTGGAGGGAGGACCTAAACCCTCTGATACCAAGTTGTTACTGACCTACTTCCGTAACAACGGTAACTCGCAAGAATAGTGATCAGAGATGGAGAAAATGGCGGTCGTGGGGGTTACCGTTGAGCCGCAACCGCGGCTGCCTAGGCGGGGTTGCCCATTGGAGGAGAGAACCACCAAGATCTCACAACAAGGGATAAGAACTAGACTTCATTTCATTGATGATCCCATACAAGACACTAAGGGTGTACTTATAGAACCCCCGGGTGGCAAACCCGTAATTACACGATGATGCATAAAATATTAAAAATACATAAATATTAAAATAATATGACTCCATACAACGTATAATATGATAAACGGCAAAAAATCTGAAACTGATCCGTAACAGTCTTCCTGAAAGGCATGACCACGAACTCATATTGTTCGTATCTTGTCTTGAAGGCTGCCTTTTGAATTTCCCCAACATGAATTCATAGATGAAGGTATCCAGATCTCAAATATTACTTGGAGATAGTGGAAGACCCATGAAGTTGATCGAACAAATCATATATCCTCGGGAGAGCTTACTTATTCTTAATAACGAGTTTATTCAACTTGTGATAATCTATGCATATTCTTAAACTGTAATCTTTCTTCTTAACAAATAGAAGATGAATCCTAACACGAGCAACTCTCCTCTCCCACCATTCCCCAACTTCAGAACTGATGTCCGGTCCACGAATCAGTCACAATTCCATTCTCTGATGTCCCATTTCTTTTGTAAGTTTATATATGAAGTTAAGATTGCTCTTTGTTGTTTATTTGGTGAAGGACATATGATCGTGGATGCTCATTGGTTTGTGTTAGACATATGATTTGTTCTCCTTGTATGGTTGATTTGCCCGAAATTGTTTTAAGCACTCTTTTTCTAACGTAACCTGAAATTTGTCCACTTATCTGTTGCTTTAATCTCGATTGCACTTGTTTGTTGAAGTGTTTAACATTTTTTATCACTCATTGTAATTAATCATTAACTCATTTGTGTGTGCATTGCACATTCACCTCACCTTATCCTACGTCACTACTCGAGTTTTTTTACATGTTGTTAAATCATTATGAAGGTCAAGATCTTACCAATTCTACTTCAAGGTGTTGAAGTACTTGCTTACTTTATCACTCCCTTGTCTAACCTCTCTTAACTGGACTGATTTCTCTAGTCATAGCTCATCTAGGTTATGTATCCTAAAATTCCTTAATGGGCTGTATAATTGGTAACTAGTACTTATTTCTTCCTCCATTGAGTTAATTAGTCAATTCATGATCGTGGAGTTTCAGTATCTCAAACATCATAGGTCTAAGCAATATATGAATCTTCCCAATCAAGTACCAATTTTCCCTCCCTTTGATGTGCATCTTAACCGACCGAGATCATGAAGAAAAACGAAAGTGATGCCTCAGACCCTGCTATCGACTTGGATAGTTGGGGGTATATGAAACAGATTCCAGAAAAAAACTGAAGAGCAACTCTCAGGAGAGCTCCTAGTCAAGCAAAAGAGAGACTGAAATGTTCCTAGGGTAGAAGTTCTCAAGCGTAAGGTAGAGGATCTGGTCCTCAATGAGAACCGAATGACTTCTTACTTTCACAAAAGAAGGGCCCAATTTCGAAGGGTTACTGACCTTAACAGACGAAAGGGGAGGGTTTAGGGTATGTAAAGTGAGATGAGCTCGCCCTTAATGAATAGTCAAGGAGAAGAAGTAAAAGAAAGTTTCAAAGTGGAATTTCCCTAAGAAATGGTCTTTGCAGATCGATGAATTTACGTCTGACATAGCTGTGAAAGTTAGCAATCCAATTTTCCCTCGTAAGAGCACATCTGGAATCAGACTTTTGACGTTTTATATAGATGCAAAAGTGTCCCGGTCTATTCAAGTGTAATTTGTATAGGATGTGGGTCATTGGAGATCATTAGATGGTATTTGAGGAAGGGTAGACTAGTTTAGATCTCCCTTATCTGGGATTCAAGCCCCGGCCTCAACAACCTGCTCTTGGAATTAGCGTCTACGGCCAATTAGATCTGTGTAGAGGGGTTGAGGTCACTGGTATGCAGGCCTGTAGCGCACCCACAGTAGACCGAGACATTACAACCAAAGTGGGAGGAGACATCCTAGTTCATGAGATCTAACATGGAAAGAGTGGAAAAAATATGGAAGCCACGGAACACTCGAGCTAAGACTTCCAAAAACACGTTCGACAAAGATAAGCTGACAAGAAATGTCGAACCGACAGACAAAGCCATTGGAGGATGAATGAGTTGTTGAATTCAACGGATGTTGCTCTTGGAATCAACTATCGAGCTATGGGATCTAGTCAATTTAGTCGGCTGACTTGCTGATTGAACCATTGAACACGCTACAGTCTCTTCATGTGGATCTGCCAATCAAATGAGGCCTTGTTTGGCGGGGCGTTTTATGAGTGGGGGACCATCACTTTTTAAAAAGCCGCGCCAAACTAACTATTTGAGGCATCACAGTGGCATCCGCCACAGTGAAAACAGCGGCATCCGCCACAGTGAAAATAGCGACAGCCTGCTGTTTTTGAATTGCGGAATTTTTCCGCGACTCAAAAAAGCAACAACGCTGCAACCTTTTGGCTGCAGCGCTGCTGCCCTTCTTTTTGAAAAAATTATATATTATTATATATAAATGTATAATATATTACAATATATATAATTATATTACGTTATAATATTAATATATATATATATAATATTACATTATAATATATATTATTAGTATTATTACGTTATAATTTAATATATATATTATATTACAATATAATATATATTATTATATAACGTATAATATATAATATAATATTAAAAAAACTATGTTAATATAAGTTATATAATATATTTCATAAAAAATAATTTGATTGAGTTTTTTGAAATTTTTGGTTCATGTAATTGTGTCTGACAGGTTGAACAACGCGCAAACGTTGTTCTTACAAACATTTTCACAGATTCTGTCACCACTCTGCAAAACAGCTGATTATTCCACCACTGCTTCTCCAGTCGCCCCCACCTTGCCAAACAGAGCCCGAATCCCTATCAGACACTGAAAAGGAGACAGGCACATTGATCAAAGCCACTGGAGACGTGATGCATCTAATGACAAAAATCGTCAATCGAAGATGTCGATCCAACAGAGTGCGGACATGAAGCGGGATCTCGAGTATTGGTGAGGCTAAGGCAAGATTACAAGTAGATCTAATATAGCGTGAATTGGCGTACAATGCTCTCTAGATATAGGGAATCCTTGATATAGGAAGCCCCTCAAGAATAATAAGTTTCTAGTGTTTACAAAAATTTTAAATTATATTTAAGCTAGACCTTTATTGTTTAGATGTTTTTTACATTGTGTTTCATGGGAATCCTTGTATAGCTTCAAAATATTATTTTACTCCAGTAAATTGTCTTAGATTCGGTGACTTCAATAGCTTGATTCTATGTACATTTGCACACGCTTCCATCTGTTTATGTATCCTCACCTTTCATTAACTTACTATAGGTTCATTTTGAAGAAGGATTATCAGCACGACATAGGGTTGGGAAAGCACAAAACATTTGTCAAAGGTTGCTCGGGGAAAGAGTGCCTCTGATAAACTAACTGAAGAGGAGCTTATCAAGCTTTCAGCTCGTGTTGGTATTCAGGTACTAGTTCACACATAAATTCTCATGCATGGCTTATTAGCTTAGATGTCAGATTTGTTAAGAGACATCCTTCTGTCCTTGGATTTCTGTGTACTACTATCTACTCAAGAAGATGGAATATTCCATTGGATTTTAGCGTGCTATTTACCTTGTAGATTTGTAAATAAATTGTAGTTGTGTATTATATTTGTTTTCTACTCTTAAGAAGATTTTGTCTTGTAGTACTAATTGTTGTATAAATCATCATAGTGCAGCAGTATTTTGTCATCCACTAGGCAGTACTTGCTTGCAGATGTAGGCCACTTATTTTAAATTCTGTTATCTCTTTGGAAAATTTATATATATTTTTAATATTGTTCTAAGTTTCAGATTTAGCTCTATATTCAGACTATATTCTTTATAACATATTAGAGCCTGTGACCGTTATATTTCTTTAATCCTAGAATGTCTTGATAGCTGTACTTATAATATTGACATTGTGAGTCGTCATTAGATTTTTTATCATATGATGGTTTCTTCTTTCAAAAACCATTTTATATTAGGTTGATTGATTTCTTTTTCCTATATTAGATTTTGTTAAGATAGACTGATTTGGGTTTAGGAGACTAAGGCGTTTTATTTTGTCAAAATATTTTAATGCTAAGGAGATTTTGATCGAGTGAGTGCAGTAGTCTCATTTGTAGGTACCTCTTCTAACTTGGTATAAGAGCAAGGTTTGGTCCTTGTTCTTCCTTCTTCACGGCAGTCTTTGTCGCATCAAGTTCTGTGGCAATTTTCAATCACTGTCTCTCGTTCAGGACTTATGATTGCAACCATTCATCCGAGATGCTTAAAACGAGTACAAGCGCTCCCCTTTATAGTAGCGGGGCTGCGAACAACGGCGTGAATAATCCGCACAAATTAAAAGCAGAAAATAAAATACAACATCCAATTAAAGGTGAATGGTGAAATAAAGATATGAGGCGACTATGCCGCGATCTCCTCTGCGGCCTCGGTGGGCCCCTGCGATAAACGAGCCCGACACGTCTACACTTGCCATGGGGGGTCGTCGTTGTGTAGCTCCGTAACAATATTGCCGTCTGGAAAATGTTGCTTGTCCTCAAGGCAGTAGTCGGGAAACTAGCGGCAGAAATCATCCCTGGGAAGTCACGTCGCGTTTGAGTCAGGGTTCCCGGTCCAAGCCACAAAAACATCATCTATCGTATGGTCCCCCGGGGTGCGATATCGCCGATCGAGGATCGAGGCGGGGTAGTAAGGTGCCTTTCCGAAAAGGTCGAGGTCGGCCGGACGGTGATCCGCGATGGCGTGTTCGCCCACTATGCGCCGTAGCTGCGAAAAATGGAAGACCGAGTGGATGCGGCTCCCGTTTGGAAGGCAAATGCGGTACGCTACCTCCATGATGCGTGCAAGGACCTCGAATGGCCCGAAGATTCAGGTGGCCAATTTTGGGCATGGTCGTCGGGCCACCGAAAGCTGGCGGTACGTGTGGAGTTTGATGAAGTTCTTGTCTTCTACTTCGAAGGAGAGATCCTGCCGTTTCCTGTTTGCAAAGGAGGCCATCTTCTGTTGGGCCCGTCGGAAGTGGTGCTTCAAGTGATCCAAAATATTATACCTGTCGCGAAGAGCTGTGGCCAGGCTCTCCACCTGGCATTCCCCGGGAAGGTGGAGAACGATGGACGGAGGGGATCGGTCGTAAACGGCCTGAAACGGGGTGGTGTCCTCCGCCTGGTGGTGGGCAGTGTTGTACGAGTACTCGGCCCACCCGAGACACTTGGCCCAGCTGCGCGGCTGCTCTCCCACGAAGCAGCGGAGGTACGTCTCCAAGCGCCAATTGAGCACCTCTTACTGGTCGTCGGTCTGTGGATGGTACGTCGTGCTCATGCAGAGACGGGTGCCCTGCGGGAGGAGTAGTGTAAGTCCAGAAGGTGCTCAAGAAGAGCGGATCTCGGTCGCTGTCGCTAATGATTGATCGGGTAAAACCGTGGAGGCGCACGACCCCCTGCATGAAGTTGTCGGCGACTGTGGCGACCGTGCAAGGATTGCGTTGGGGAATGAAATGCGCATACTTTGAGAGCCAGTCCACCACGACCAGGATGCAGTCGAATCCCTGAGAGCGGGGCAGTCGAGTGATGAAGTCCTTGGAGACGTCGTCCCAAATGCGGTCAGGAATCAGAAGTGGCTGAAGTAGACCCCCCGGAAAAACGGCTTCGTACTTGTCCTTCTGTAAGATGAGGCAGGCGGTCACGAAGGCTTTTAACTGTCGGAACATGTGAGGCAAATATGGTGAGGTTGCCAACCGTTGATATGTCTGGTACGCCACGACATGTCCCCCTGTCAGAGACGCATGGAACTCAGCCAATAGAAGAGGAATGGTCGGGGAGGAGGGGCGAGCACGAGGCGGTCCTTGAAGAGTAGGTGGTCGTTAACCAAGGAGAACGGTGGGTGGGTGGTGGCATCTGTGATGATGTCTGAATCCTGTTGAGCGCATGGTCTGCTTCCACTTCCCGTTTGAGGGTATCCGCGTCCTCCCAGACTGTGGACGGGAGATTGCGGAAAGTATGGGGTTGCACGAGAGAGCGTCAGCGGCGCGGTCCCTAGCCGGAACCCCAATAAGATCAAATGTATCCCGGGTCCAAGATAGGAGAGGCGAGCCTATTATAGGCACGAGTGGACCATCTGGGTAGGCGGTGTGGGACTAATCTTGTCATGCCTTTTTGGGTTCATGCTGGACCGTCCAACACGCCCCCTCGACGTGAACATTCCTCTGATACCATGTTAAACCACCTCACCCATTTTGCGTTCCAAAACCCAGGTCCATGCTGGACCGTCCATAATAGGGGAGGCGGGGGCCTATTATAAGCATGAGTGGACCGTCTGGGTAGGCGGTGTGAGACTAATCTTGGCATGCTTTTTTTTTTGATTCATGCTGGACTGTCCAACAGTAACCAAGTCCCAAGGGCCTAAAATTCGACGTCCAAATGTAATCGATCGCGTAGCCCGACGGTAAAGAGGGCGACCTGCATCTCATGGGGAATCGTCACGTGTGTCAGAGGAATTTGACTTATTTTAGATAGTCATCAATCTGCCCTGTTTGAATTAACTTCTCGAGGTCCGCTAGGGGGTTGCTGTGAATTGGGGTCTAAGGCGCATGTTGCAGGCCCGCTTGAGGTTGTCACTGATGTCTGTTGATGACAAAAAAATTGTTCTCATCTGGTGAGCTAAGGGATCATCCTTGCTATCATAAGTTGGAAAAGCCAACTTGGTGTAATGGGGCATGATGTTGCCCTCATGTGGTATCCTGGTTGGGGGATCAGGTCGAGGAAACTATGGTGGAGGCGCCTAGTTGCTGTAAACGTGATCGGTAGGCAGAGTTAGTAACGTTCGGAATGGAGGTGGTCATTTCATTTAATTTATTGGTGAGTTTGGTCATGTCTACATGATGACACACTTCAGCCTCGAGAAAGCGTCCCTCTATTGATGTCATACTTGTTCGCATGAATTCCCTTAGAGAATCCGATAGTGTGGTCAAGTCCTCCATAGTACGGAGGATAACCGGCGATAAAGCGGAAGTGGCGCGGGCTAAAGCTCAGGCGATTGGACGGTTGAATTCCTCGGAGACAACCGAATTTGAGTTGTCGTGAGAGCCGCGACACTTCCCAGTGATGTCAACCAATTAGAAAATACCAAACTATGTAATGTAATTAATCATGTAGGTGATCAATTAATTAATCACTCAAAATATTTTTGAGTGCTGACTTCTTGAAAGGCCGGTGACAGTGCAAGCGCAGGGCTTAAAATGGGATAGCAGGCAAGCGGCTCTGATGTTGGACCCAAGAAGAGCATCTGGCGGTGTTATCTGTGCGAAAAGGAAAGTTGCTCGAAGAGGAATGCGTATGTGGCAGATGCTGGAAACGATCGAGGAGGCTATGGTTGCTGAAAGAAACAATTGAGGAGGTTACGATTACTGCTGGAACAACGAGGGGGCTGTTACTGCTGTTGGAAACGATCGAGGAAACTACAGATGTTGCTAGAAATGATCGAGGAGGCTGCATCCTCTGGAAGGACACTACGTGGAAGCGTCGTAAGCCCGTCGGCTTGCAAGGAACGACGTCGTTAATCGCATAGGCAAGGAAATCGATGGGATCGTGTGCGTCTATTGCGAAAGGCGGAGTCAAGAAGACAGACGTCTCTAGGGCGATGCGGCTGAGGACTCGGGAAGGAGACGATACATAAACCAAAAGATTGTTGGAGGATTGAAATGGAAGTGGCTTTAGAGAAAGGATTTAGGTTTTGCAAGTTGCTGAGGGAGTCTTCGGCGGACGAGGAGGAACGAAATGTGCTCTGATACCAAGTTGTTGTGTATTCACCGGAGGACTGACCGGAGGCAGAGGGGATACTACGGAGCTGGAACCGTGGCTGCCAAGGCTGGACTTGCGCGGGAGGAGAAAGCTATCAAAATCTCATGTACAAGACATGGTGGAAGAGAAATAACTTCTTTCATATCCATAAAAGACACAAAGTGTCCCTTAAACAGACCTACAAATGACAAAGTAGTAATAGTTCTAACACTTGAAATTACTTAAAACTAAGTGATAATAAGACCGACAACAACACCAGATGATAAAATAAAGTTGTAACTCTAAGCTAATTATCAGGCACGAAGCTCATAACATTGACCCTTGCATCTTCTTCCTTGTACAGCCAGCACGCCTCCAACAGCTCCAAAACCAAACAACTCCACAATTGTTGTCGTAAGCCACACCAGCCAACTTCCTTCTAGTTGTCCACCACCTTCTAGCATTCGACCGCCACACCACATGCATCCCCATAGCTACTCTCTCGTCCATCCAATTCCGTCCACGAATCACAAGACCTCCACCTTTTGCCACCCTCTTCCAACAGGCACCACACAGGACTCCTTATCCTTCCCCCTTGCTTCCCCATTCACCCCAACAATCACACGCACATGCCACTGTCATCTTCCTCCCTTTTCCTGTAACATCCCAACCCAGTATAACAACAAATCAGTAGTCCATCCGGACCCCGCGATAAGAATTAAGCTAAGAAATAGTATTAAAACGGGTACATAACAGACAAATAAAAGTGTTAAAAGAAAGCTTACAACGGAAGTAGAGTAAGGAAAACCAAGGGTAAGAGGGTACCTCAAATTCTGAATTCACAAAGTCATCTAAAACTGAGAATATACTATGAAATTGGAATTCTGAAAATCTGGAATAATCTGGTACATCAGAGTATGAATGAAGTACAGATACATAATGTCTAAAAATAAAAGTACAACAAATGAGAGGTACAACAAAAGAGAACTAACGACGGTATTGTGACGAACCAAATATTGTGCACAACATATTATAATCCCCGATGATGATAAAGTAAAGGCAGTACGTTTTTACGAGAATATTTCGTTTGTTTTTTCAGTTTTGGGTGATTTGGGTTGGCTGGCTTGGTGGGCTGGCTGTGTTGATCATGTGCTGGCTGAAATTGTGTGCTTGTTAGAAGGATGTGCTGGCTGCTTTGATGTTGGCTGGATATTTGTTTGGCATCTTTTTCATTACACCTGGAGCGGTGCTTTGGCCCGATGTTGCCGCTAACCGCTGATTTTGCTGTTTATATCGAGCCGTCTGCTCTTCTTCTCCCGCACTGCCTTCCTGCTTCTGCGATTTATGACATCTTCCTGCTCCTCGTTTCTCGGTGTCGACTAAGGGAAAGCTTCATCTTCTTCTTCTTCTCCTTTCTCTGTGCCGGGCGATTTGCGTCGGCGTTGTCGTGCTCCTGTGCCGACGATTCTGCTAGGGCTGCTGCTGTTTCCCTTTGCTTCTGCTAGGGCTGCTGCTGCTTCCCTCTTCTTCTACTAGGGCTGCTGCCATTCTTCTTCTCCTGCTACTGCTACTGCTCCAAGGTTTCTTCTTCTTCTTCTCTCACTGGCCGGCTACTCCTCGCTCCTCGATTTCTGCCTGAGCCGCCGCTATTCTATTCTCGGTATTTCGTGCCCTTGTCGTGCCTTGCCGCTGCTATTGAATACTTCTCTGGATGATTTCTCCTTCTTCCCGAGCTTCCTCTTCTCTCTTATTTCCCTCTCTCATTTTCTGTAGCCAATGCTGTGCCTTTTGCCACTGCTGCTTTCCTCCCGGTGCCTTCGACTGGACTGAGCTGAGCTATTAGGGCATAGCCGCTGCTGCTACTTTGGAGTTCTAGGAAGGAGTTTGCTACACTCCGACGATCCGTCAAGGATCGGTTGCGTAACATCCTTCTCCCTTCCTCTTCCGCTGTAAGCATGTTTCTCCCCCTCTTTTAATTCCTGTTTTAGAAGTTTATGCTACATTGCTGAGATTACTGCTATACTTGTTACTAAATATGGCTGATTTGTGCTGTGCATGTGACTGGTTTACACACAGATTTTGGGGCTGTTTTCTATAGCTATTTAGTGGTTGTTTCGTGGTCATTTAATACGAATTTTGAGCTACTTTTTGCTGCTGGTTGTGTTGATCAGTTGCTGGACAGCCGGTTTAGAGGACGGGAAGTCCATTTGGGGGCTGGTTTGGCCCATTCCAGTTATATCGTGGCTGTCCAGCACTAGTTGAGGGCTGATTTTGTGATTTAAACATCTTTTTCCTCTTATTTTTTCGGTTTATCGATTTCGACTTTCCAAATTTGTTAGTCAATAGTAATTATCCTTATGTATGATACTATGAGTAAAACGAGACGCAACCCGAACTATATGCATCTTATTTCAGTGGTTTCCAAGACTAGGACAAACGAGGATGGCGTCCCGCGATAATCATGGTCATAATACAGCAAAGGATAAAGGTAAAGGTAAAACGTTGGTGAGTATTTTATTTCTTGAATTATGTTTATTCAAGTATTTTAATGTTATTTTTGTTATTTCCAAGGACACTGCCTGTGCATGTGAGTTTAAAACTCAATGAAATAATCGCTAATCAAATAAATGTGGGCGAGTGGAAAATTATAGCGACACAAACATTTTCTGAGGGGAATTTTTAAAACTCCTATATGTTATTTTTTTACGTTCAATAAAGATAATAAAACATAAAATACGGCATAAGTAAATATGAAGGTTTTGAATCCTATGATGTAGAGGCATCTACTGATGGATTCACCAGTAGGGGTGAGCCTACAATTTCGCCCTTCGGGGGTGTGGCCAATTCAAGTTGCATACCTAAGTATTTCCTATTATATGTAATTAAAAGGGTGGGATTTCAGGAAGGAAACACATATCTATATATAAATTGTTTATTGTATTGTAAGCATATTGCTATACCCCTTTTTTTCTGCATGTAGAACTGTTTCACGAAATAATTGTCTCACATAGTCATATTTGTATGACTAAGCCAGTTGATTTACATGTTTTTAGGTAACATGAACAAGTCCCAGCACACCACAGAGGATTCCGCCGGAAGAGCTGGCGAAGGTATGGTTGAAGATCTTTATCGGTATCGGGGAATGCCAGGAGAATCATCGAATCACAAATCCAAACTGCGAATGCGATTATTGTATCTATTACTATTCTTAGATTTGTTATCGTATGTTGTGTAAATAAATAACTTAAAAAAATAAACTGGTGTGTTCTTTTCTGTGATGTGTACTACTGTGACTCAATTTTTGAAAGCTTCTGATTTGTCCTCATATCATTTGGGGGAAACTTCGATAGAGTTTCCACAATTTGTATCAGAGGGAGGTTTGTTTTCAAAACATTGTGTCATAGGGAGTACACGATCATCAGATGTAATCTAAAATCAATTAAATTCCTTTATAGGAACCTATTCGGGTCTATTCCAGTCGACGTCGTCAGGAGGATCGCGAGGAACGAGAAATTCAACAAGGAACCAGATCGGAGGAAAGTAACAATGGACATCAACCCAGAAACCCTTCCAAATTTGTACTAGCAATTGCCAAAGCCCTTAAGCTGGTATTCCCAACATTAGCTACACTTGTACCCCCAGTACCACAAGTAGATCCTAACCCTCAACAACCGCGCCAACAACAAATGAACCCTCCTCCGAATCCTCCTTCCGACATGGTTGCCCCTACACCCTATCATCGACAAATGGATTATGACCTTAAACAATTTCTGGACTTAAAACCACCAACGTTCGTCGGAAGATTGTATCCATTAGAAACTGAAGACTGGATACTTCGCATCGAAACTATATTCCAAGTCATGCGTTGCTCGGAAGATCGAAGGGTCGAGCTAGCGTCATTTTTATTAGGAGCAGCCAAACATTGGTGGGACAATATCGTGGCTACAAAATTCGCCAGACGTGAACAAGTAACATGGACAAATTTTCTGCACGAATTCACAGACTGGTTTGTGCCACGGTCTGAGAAGAGAGTCCTGCACGATCAATTTCTGCGATTAGTTCAGGGGACAAAATCGGTATTGCAGTACGAGGCAGAATTTTCGAAACTCGCATATTACGCCGATTCTCTCGTTGTGACGGAAGAAGATTGTTGTCGACAATTTCAGCAGGGACTACAGGGCGATATCCGTAATTTGCTAGTGCCCCTGAATATTCTTGAATACGGAAAGTTAGTCGAGCGAGCAAGACTGGTAGAAATTAATCAAAGCAAATCGCAGAAGTCTCACGATAGTGGGAAAAGAAAAGTAACTGAAACTCCAACCCAAAACAAAGTACAAGGCAGCCGAGGTACAAAGGCATTACAAGTTGCTCCGTCAATCAGTTTTATTTTGGTTTATCTGAATATGGTTATGTTTTCGAGGACGAAAACTCCTTTTAAGGAGGGATGAATTGTGACGAACCAAATATTGCGCACAACATATTATAATCCCCGATGATGATAAAGTGAAGGCAGTATGTTTTTACAAGAATATTTTGTTTGTTTTTTCATTTTTGGGTGATTTGGGCTGGCTGGCTTGGTGGGCTGGTTGTGTTGATCATGTGCTGACTGAAATTGTGTGCTGGTTAGAAGAATGTGCTGGCTGCTTTGATGTTGGCTGGATATTTGTTTGGCATCCTTTTCATTACACCTGGAGCGGTGCTTTGGCCAGATGTTGCCGCTAACCGCTGATTTTGCTGTTTATATCGAGTCGTCTGCTCTTCTCCCGCACTGCCTTCCTGCTTCTGCGATTTACGACATCTTCCTGCTCCTCGTTTCTCGGTGTCGACAAAGGAAAGCTTCTTCATCTTCTTCTTCTTCTCCTTTCTCTGTGCAGGGCGATTTGCGTCGGCGTTGCCGTGCTCCTGTGCCGACGATTCTGCTAGGGCTGCTGCTGTTTCCCTTTGCTTCTGCTAGGGCTGCTGCTGTTTCCCTTTGCTTCTGCTAGGGCTGCTGCTGCTTCGCTCTTCTTCTACTAGGGCTGCTGCCATTCTTCTTCTCCTGCTACTGCTACTGCTCCAAGGTTTCTTCTTCTTCCTCTCTCACTGGCCGGCTACTCCTCGCTCCTCGATTTCTGCCTGAGCAGCCGCTATTCTATTCTCGGTATTTTCGTGCCCTTGCCGTGCCTTGCCGCTGATATTGAATACTTCTCTGGATGATTTCTCCTTCTTCTTCCCGAGCTTCCTCTTCTCTCTTATTTCCCTCTCTCATTTTCTGTAGCCACTGCTGTGCCTTTTGCCACTGCTGCTTTCCTCCCGGTGGCTTCGACTAGACTGAGCTGAGCTATTAGGGCATAGCCGCTGCTGCTACTTTGGAGTTCTAGGAAGGAGTTTGCTACACTCCGGCGATCCGTCAAGGATCGGTTGCGTTACATCCTTCTCCCTTCCTCTTCTGCTGTAAGCATGCTTCTCCCCCTCTTCTAATTCCTGTTTTAGAAGTTTATGCTACATTGCTGAGATTACTGTTATACTTGTTACTAAATATGGCTGATTTGTGCTGTGCATGTGACTGGTTTACGCACAGATTTTGGGGCTGTTTTCTATAGCTGTTTAGTGGCTGTTTCGTGGTCATTTAATACGAATTTTGAGCTACTTTTTTCTGCTGGTTGTGCTGATTAGTTGCTGGACAGCCGGTTAATAGGACGGGAAGTCCATTTGGGGGCTTGTTTGGCCCATTCCAGTTATATCGTGGCTGTCCAGCACTAGTTGAGCGCTGATTTTGTGATTTAAACGTCCTTTTCCTCTTATTTTTCCGGTTTATCGATTTCGACTTTCCAAATTTGTTAGTCAACAGTAATTATCCTTATGTATGATACTATGAGTAAAACGAGACGCAAACCGAACTATATGCATCTTATTTCAGTGGTTTCCAAGACTAGGACAAACGAGGATGGCGTCCCGCGATAATCATGGTCATAATACAGCAAAGGATAAGGGTAAAGTTAAAACGTTGGTGAGTATTTTATTTCTTGAATTATGTTTATTCAAGTATTTTAATGTTATTTGGACACTGCCTGTGCATGTGAGTTTAAAACTCAATGAAATAATGACTAATCAAATAACTGTGGGCGAGGGGAAAATTATAGCGATACAAACATTTTCTGAGGGGAATTTTTAAAACTCCTATATGTTATTTTTTTACGTTCAATAAAGATAATAAAACATAAAATACGGCATAAGGAAATACGAAGGTTTTGAATCCTATGATGTAGAGGCATCTACTGATGGATTCACCAGTAGGGGTGAGCCTACAATTTCGCCCTTCGGGGGTGTGGCCAATTCAAGTTGCATATCTAAGTATTTCCTATTATATCTAATTAAAAGGGTGAGATTTCAGAAAGGAAACACATATCTATATCTAAATTGTTTATTGTATTGTAAGCATATTGCTATACCCCTTTTTTTCTGCATGTAGAACTGTTTCACGAAATAATTGTTTCACATAGTCATATTTGTATGACTAAGTCAGTTGATTTACATGTTTTTAGGCAACAGGAGCAAGTCCCAGCACACTACAGAGGATTCCGCCGGAAGAGCTGGCGAAGGTATGCTTGAAGATCTTTATCAGTATCGGGGAATGCCAGGAGAATAATCGAATCACAAATCCAAACTGCGAATGCGATTATTGTATCTATTACTTGCGATAGGGTTTCCACAGGTGTAGACATCGCCGCCTATTTTATGTGAATCTCCTGACTTGAGACGCCTGTAAAAACATGTTTCAACTGGGTCTGGCCCTCTGGAGAGTAAGAAAGACTACTCCCAGCAACATAAAAAAAATGTAAACTTTTTCTTGTATAAAAACTTGTAATATTGAACCCTATTAATCTTGTCATTTTGTATTCTTGTTTTGTTCATGTAACCGACTTATTATGAATTCTGCCTCATTTTCTAATCTCTATTAGCTAATGATTTCTGGAGTTTGTGAATTGTGTCTGTTGTAAGTTCTAATAAATTTCATGATTGACTTATTAAATCTTTTTGCTAATGACGATCTTACAAACTGAAAACTGAAATCTGTTTGACAAACCTGATTGTATCCTGAACTGAATGTCCTTCGAGAGGAACACAGACTCGTGTCTGAGGGGTTCCCTATCTGGAATCAAGGTTCATCGACCCTAAGTCTAAAACTCGTATAGTGGGTTGCTGGCCCTACAGGTACAGTGGTGTGCCTCCACCAAAAGAATGAGGGTGAACCCTTCTCACCATTTTCAGGATTGATCTGATCAAGTTGTTGGTACGACGCTCATGTGTTAACGTCCAACTTGAGTACACTAGATTAAAGTTTTTCATGTGCTTTTATCTTGCACTTTAACTCTAATGACTAACATTTTAAACTGATTCTGTTCAACCGTTAAACTGATATATTTTAATGATCTGACTGTAAGTCCAACTATACTAATTTGATTATCATCTGGTTCATGATTTTTGGCTAAACGTGATCTAATACGTAGTCAATATATATCTTACTTATTCATTATTGTCGTGATTTGTGACAGTAAGAACTTTTATCTTCATGTACGCATACTGACATAATTAAAGTCATGAATTATACAAAATGATATGTCTAACTGAAAGTAGTCGAATTTCTTATCATAGTGTTGCGACGCTCATAAACGCGGTGAGGTGACATGATTCTCATTTTGATAGTTCTGACCACTTTGAACTTCTCCAATTCGAGACAAAATTCACCTTTCCCGAATGCCAGGGAAACCTCGATTTGGAGATAAATATGAAGATTCTCCGATCCTTAGCACCAACGATTTACCAAAATCTTAAATCCAATTGGAAACCCAAACTTAAGTCTCTTACCCTTTTAGAGTTTCGGTGGGGGAGTTAATCAAAATATGTACCTCAATCTAACAACGATTAGATCCAAAATAGACGGTTAATTTCAGATTGTGGGAGACCGAGATCTTTGATTCATGAATTCGGGGGGGGGGGGGGGGAGGGCGAGAGAAACGTAGGGTAAACAAAATTGGCATCTAAAGTTGCCGATTTCACCAAGAGAATTGAAAGGAAGGAGGGACGACACTCACCGGAGTCCAAATGAAAGATTTGAAACGCTGCCACAGTCGGCTAGGGTTGAGGGAGCACCTCCTACGGCTGTTGTGAAAGAAATGGACGCCGATGGTTTCTGGCGAGGAGGGAGGGACCGACGATGCCTTCCTGCTTATGCGATCGTTCCAACCGACGGGCAGACCTTCGACACTGAAGATCGCCGAAGGGTTGCTGGTATAGCAGAAACGACTTTGTCAAGGGCCGATGAAGGGGGGTGATCAGTTGTCGAGGCCTTCAAATGAGTTCCCAAGGTTGATGAGGCGTCTGCGAGGGAGGAGCGACTGCGGTTACGGGAGGAAGAAGAGGAGTTGTGAGCGTCGAATTAAAGGGGTGTCTGTGGGAGTTACAAAATAAGCGAGGGAGGCGATTTTTATGAGTCGTGGGTGATGTCGTGGGCTTGAGATTGAATCAGAGAGCGGGGGGGGGGGGGGGGGGGGGGTGGGTTAATTCTTCCTTTTGATTTTATTACAATTTTGCCACTAAGGCTAAAGAGTTAATATTTTTGCTATGCAAACTCGCGTGCCACCTTAAATCGTGGCAATCAATTCACATTACTAATGATTACGAGCCGACATCACATCAACTGATTTTTGGCGTGTAATAGAATTAAATTCAAATGAATAGATACCTCCACACGTCGGCTCGATTAGATTTACTCACGATCGGACTCTGAAATTTAAATTAAACACGACATTAAAATTTAGGGCGTTACATTATATTTGGAATTTCACTCTCTTTTCATTGTATGTTGACTCTACATATATGATTAGTGATATATGTGCATAGATATTTTGTCTTCATGAATCTGCTTGATTTGTAGAGTTATGTCGTGGCATATTTAAACGCTCTTGCTGCACACGAACTTAAAATTGTATAGTTTTGTAATCAATCATATTTATTATGCGATAGTTTAATAATCTCATTAATAGTTGCAATCACTTTTTGGTATGTCCTCGTGTGTATTGCATCATTATTAGATCTTAGTTTGAGTCTCACCTGTCACTATGTTGTTACGGTTTTGGTACTTCACTACACAACCTTATCCCGTGTCACAGAAGATCAATCATTTCATTCACGGAAAGTCTGATAGTAGTATCTATTCATGATTTAGTTTTTGGTTAGGCCAAGAACTCTTTGACTGTGTTTTTATCAATCAATTTATTTGAAATGAAAACGCCTTCCAATGCACTTTTAGAGCATCAGATCCACATATAATTGTTCTAATAAGTACTAATTATTTCCTTAAAAATATTATTTTTGAGGCTTTTCTTTTTGTTGAGTTCCCCTTATTCTAAATCTTATTAAAATTGTGTACGTTTATAATTTTATAGTCTATTTTGTTCATTCTTCATCTGTCATATTATTTTGTGTTACATTATTGATTTAATTAAAAATTTTATGTAAATCATCCATTCATGGAACTTTTATCTTCTTTATTATTTGTTCTTTCTATTGCTTACCAACAGTATATTGTTAAAAAATCCAAAATTCAAGAATTGTTATTTCGAACTTAATTATTTTTCTTCTTCTATGCTATAGATTTATGATACCGGATATTAATACTTGGCATGTATGTATGAAAGAATTTTATGATTATTCTTATTCTTAAGAAACCAAAAATCATGATAATGAAGCTGATTGATAAATTACTATCATCCTAGGTTCCAGAGAGCTTCTCATATTGTTCAATCATTATAGGTTTGTTTATATTACTTTCTCTTTTGCCTAGAAAAAGGAGTTACTCTTTGAGTTTTCAAGTGAAACTTGAATGATTCTCTTATGCTCTATTTTCTTTTTACTAAATTATAGGCCTGTTGAGCATTCTCTTGACAGCTAAAACCCACCTATACCACTTTCATTGTAGTATTTTTGTAAATTTCCTACACTTATTTGCTTGATAATTTTAAACTTAGAAATTTATTTACATGCCATTAAACTTATTTACATAATGCCGAAAACCATTGTCACTTGTAAGACTGCAAATCTGTAACCTACTTTCAACCATGGACGACCACCACTGATATAATTGCACTATGGATAGTTGGCATCCCATCCAACCATACAAAAACCCAGTCCCTTACCTTCTGAGCATGATTCACAACAAAGTAACAGTAAGTCTGCAGATCTGCTGCTCCCTGTCAAAGCTACCAGTGGCTGCTATGGCGGTGACTGTGAGCAGAAGTGGCAGACTGCGATCATACAACCCTGTGTTTGTGCTGCCCGGGAGAACCAGTGCCATGTGCTACCAACAGCTATGTAATTTGTGTTGTTATGTTTTATATGTTAGCCTGTTAGGGTAACATCATTAATCAGGATGCTTTTGAATTTCTTATGTTCTTTCTAGATTTTCCTATGTCAAACTTTATATGATTTCTGTAGGCTTTTTAAATGCTTGTCAATTGTCACTTGCATTTTTAGTTCTGTATTACTACAAACTGGTTTACTTGGGAAGTCTTTATTCAGTTGAACATTGTGTAGGTGGAAGTAGTGAAGTCCCTCAATGATACCGAAGGACCACAGTGGAGATATTCACTTTTTGGTAATCCTAGTGACCCAGAGACTTACAGGTATGTAAGTTGGATGAATACAAGTTATTCAAATTATTAACTATTACTGTGGATTCCTCTGTTATTTATTATCCATTGTGGCAATGTCTGTTGCATCATAATGAGAATTATTGCTGTACTCGTCATCCTAATTCCCAACATCTCAATTTCCCAACTATCTGTTGTTATTATTAATCTTATTGATACATATTAAATATCAAGGTCGTCACTCCCCTAATATGGCAATCATATTGTACTATTTGATAATAAAATATTGGGTACTTCATTTCATCCGGTGCTTTAAGCTCATTGTGGAAATTAAAGGTTTATCCTGTTTTTAAAGACACCTTTAACCAATATGAACGAGTAAGTAATAGCTTTCTTATTTCATTCGTTTGTAACCAGTCCTATTTATTCACAAGTGTACACTAAAATGAAAGAATATTGAAGAAAAGGTAAGACCTGAAATAAAACACTAGTAATCCCATAACGAGGCAATATTATATGATTAAGGAAATAGTAGCTATCTACATTAGGAGCACAGAGAGATATTAAAGGAAATAGAAAAAATGAAATGAAGAATTTTTTCAACGATATTTCAAGTTGGTGAGTCGTATTCTCGTCTTTCTTATTAATTTCTGTAAATTCATGTTGATGACTGTAAAGAGAAATATGTTTAGGGTTCGGCTCACGTTTTGTTTCTACTCGAGCTTACTCTCACGCAACATTTAATAATCTATATAAGGCTTGTTTGGGTGGATGGTTGAGGTTGGAGATGGAGCGGTTGGAGATGAAGATAAAACATTGTACTTGAAAGGAGCTACTCCCTGGTGTTGGAATCAAGCATAAAATGACGTTTTGGGTGATCGGTGATTCTAAATGGACCGTATTCCAACAATAAAAAAAATACCGTTTACGTTTTTTGAAAAACTCTTTGGAGAGAAATGCCCAAACAAACAGAGCCATAAGGAGAAACCCCCTCACAAAGGAACTCAAGAGTGTGAACATCAAATTATTACTGTTTTCAACTTGATATTAGAGTCATTCCTCTCTTGCTCTGATCAGAAACACTGGATTGTTGAGTTGGGTTTGTGGATCTATCTGTCTTTCGCAACTTCCGACACAGATCACGACAATGCCCATGGATAGATGTCTGATTTTTTTCCAATGATAGACAGATCTAACAAACTCTGCGGGATTCTTTGCTAAAGGTATCTATTAGAAAAGCCCATGTAAAAGGCCCATTTGGTGGCCCATTTTTCCTCTCCTTCTTTAGTCCCACATCATGTATAGGATTTATTCTTCTCTCTTCTCTCCTATATATTTGTATTCTCTCCTTGTATTTACATACTGAAATAATACATACAAGCTTTGGGCTCTTCCAACATGGTATCAGAGCCAGGTTGCGTCTAACCGCGGACTGCCCTTTCTCTGTCCGCCCGGTCTCCTGCGGACTGCCCCTTGCTTCTGTCCGCCCGGCTACCCTGCGGACTGCATTCCTGTCCGCTCCGGTCTCGCGCGGACTGCCTTCCTGCATCCGCTCCGGTCTCGTGCGGACTGCCCTTCTAATTCCGCTTCCCTTCTCTCCCTCCGTGGTTCCACCCTCCTCAGGCTTCTTATAGCCATCTTCTGCTCTGGCTCGTGGGGCCCACCTCTCTATCCGTTCCGGACGATCATTCCTGTCCGCTGCGGGCTCTGCCTGTATCCGCTCGAGCCTCTTTGCTCGCGGACTGCTCCCTCTAGCTTCTCTCTCTCTCTCTCGCTGCGGGCTCTGCTTGTATCCGCTCGAGCCTCTTTGCTCGCGGACTGCTCCCTCTAGCTTCTCTCTCTCTCGCTGCGGGCTCTGCTTGTATCCGCTTGAGCATCTTTGCTTGCGGACTGCTCCCTCTAGCTCGCTCTTTTTCTGTCCGCTCGAGCCTCTGCTCGCGGACTCTCTCTCTCTCCGCCTTCTCTTGCGGACTGCTCCTGTCCGCTGCGGGCTCTGCTTGTATCCTCTGCTCCTCTTCCAGCGACCTGCCCACAGTTCGCCGCGACCTCTGCCGCGACCTGCCCCAGCTCTCCGCGACCTCTTGCGGACTGCTCCTGTCCGCTGCCGCGACCTGCCCCCAGTTCGCCGCGGCCTCTGTCGCGAACTACAGCTCTGCTCTCACCAGCTGCGACCTCTTCCAACTCGCTGCGACCTCCAGACCGCCGCGACCTCCAGACCGCCGCGACCTCCAGACCGCCGCGACCTCCAGACCGCCGCGACCTCCAGACCGCTGCGGGCCCTCCTCTCTCTCCGAGCCCTGCTGTCTGCTGCTCTTCAGTCGCCATGTCCTCCAGCGACTCCACTACCGCTCAACTCTCTGCCGACCACGTGGCTCCTCTCGAACTTCGAGATGAGCTTCGGATTACTACTATTTCTCTCTCTGGCAAGGCCAACTTCATCCCCTGGGTCCACTCTGTCCGCCGGGTCTTACAGGCCAAGGGCCTTGCCCGCCACCTTACCCAGGGCCCACCAACTCCTTCTACTGATGATTGGCTCCGCAATGACGGTCGTGTCCAGACCTGGATCCTGAACTCGGTCGAGGGTGAGCCGTATCAGATGATCATGTATCATGAGACTGCTAAAGCCATGTTGGATGAACTTCATTCGCTGTACTCCGGGAAGGACAGCCTTCAACACCTTTTTGACATCCTCACTGATCTTCAAGCCTTGGATGTTGGCAAAGCTCTGGACATGACCTACTTCGTGGCCCGTGCTAAAACTCTCACGGAAGCCTGGATTCAGCACCAGCCCGCGACTACTGATCTCGCTGCCCAACGCGCCCAGAAGGAGGCTGTTTGTATTGCTATGATTATGGCTCGCGTCCCGCCACACCTACACAGTATTCGGGCCCAGGTTCTGGCTTCACCCACTACCCCTTCTTTCTCTGATGTCTGCTCGATGCTACTTCGCGTACCACCTCCACCGGAGGCTCCTGCACCACCCTCGCCGGCCCTTCTTCAGCAGGCCCTTCCTCCTTTACTCCCACAACCCTCCTTTCCTCGGGGTGGCCGTACGGGCTCCCGTGGGCGGGGCCGTGGTGGCCGCGGACGGCCCAAGTGCACCTACTGCGGCCGGGATGGCCATACTGAAGCCGTTTGTCACAAGAAACATGGCTACCCCCCTCGCCCGCCTACTGCTGCTCTTACCGATAGCTCTCCTCCGACTGGTTCGGATCTTGAGGCTCTTCGCCTTCAGCTGCAACAACTCCAGGGGCTCCTCAACCCCCCTTCTGCTTCCCATGCCTCCACCTCCCATGCAGGTATTGTCTCCACCTCCGCTGCAGGTACTGCCTGTCTTTCTTCCAGCTCTCGCTGGATCCTGGACTCGGGAGCCACCCACCACATCACTTCCATACGGCCGCCCCAGTTCTCTGCTGCTGCTCACCCCCCCTCTATTACTGTGGCCAATGGTGCGCTTGTTCCGGTCTCCGGCTGCGCGGATCTCCTCCTTCCTCCCTCTCTCTCTCTTCGCTCCGTTCTTTATGTGCCAGCCTCACCTTTTAATTTACTCTCAGTTGGTCGTCTTACTACTGATATGAATTGCTTTATCACCTTCACCTCTTCTGGTTTTTTGATACAGGATCGGCAGACGCGGATTACCATTGGTAGGGGTCGGCTGCAGAACGGACTTTACCTCCTCGATGTCTCTCCCACATCCCTTTCCTCCGTTTCCTCGTCTGATTGGCATTGTCGGCTTGGGCATGCCCCTCTACCTATCCTGCAGAAGGCGCTTCCCGACCTTTCTCTTTCTGGTTTTAAATGTGATTCTTGTATTATTGGCAAACAGCCTCGCTCTTCTTATCCAGCTCATTGTACTAGGAGCTCTGCTCCATTTGATTTAATACATTCTGATATTTGGGGACCCTATAAAGTTTCTAGCATTTCTGGTTATCGCTATTTTCTAACATTTATTGATGATTACTCTCGCACTACTTGGTTGTATCTCCTGCATGATCGCTCTGAGCTTCCTCGTGTATTTCAGGCGTTTGTGTTAGAGACTCGTACGCAATTCTCTACCACCATTAAAACTTTCCGCTCTGATAATGCACGGGAATATACTAGCCACGAGTTTGCCACTCTCTGCGCAAACTTCGGTATTGTTCACCAGACCTCTTGTCCCTACACCCCTCAACAAAACGGGGTCGCCGAACGCAAGAACCGCCACTTGCTCGATGTGGCTCGCTCTCTCATGCTCCACATGCACGTTCCCAAAGTCTTCTGGAACTTTGCGGTGTCCACAGCATGTTTTCTTATCAACCGTCTCCCCTCTCCCGTTCTCCAGAACGCTACCCCCTTCAGCCTTCTTTTTCCCTCCACACCCGCCTTCCCCCTCACCCCCCGGGTTTTTGGATGTACATGTTTTGTCCATAACCTGGGCCCCACTCTTGACAAAGTGGATCCCCGTGCGGCCAAACACATTTTTGTCGGCTACTCCCGTACCCAAAAGGGCTATGTTTGCTACTCTCCGGTCACCCGGAAGGTTTCTGTTTCGGCTGATGTTACTTTCCGGGAGGATCAACCCTTCTTCCCTCCTCCTTTGCCACCACTTCTACCACCACCTCCTACAACACCCTCCCTTCCCCGGCCAGTGATCCACGTCCACTCTCCTCCCACCATCCCTCCGCCTCCTCCCACCGTTGACCCTCCTCGACCCCCAGTTATTCGGGTCTATACTCGTCGCCCTCTTCCTCCCGTTGCTCCTCTGCAGTCGGCTTCGACCTCGGCTTCTCCGTGTTCTGCTGCTCCGGTGTCGGCCTCTACCGCTCATCCAATGGCGGATTATGTTTCTCTCCATCGCCTCTCTCCACCTCTTCAGGCCTTGGCTACTTCGCTCTCCTCGGTCTCTCTTCCTACTTCTGTCCAGGACGCTCTGCAACATCCTGGGTGGCGTGCGGCCATGGAAGAAGAGATGGCTGCTCTTTGGGCCAACCAGACCTGGACCCTGGTGCCCCTTCCTCCCGGCCAGAAACCCGTTGGGTGCAAATGGGTTTTCGTCATTAAACATGCTCCTGATGGGACCATTGATCGCCTCAAAGCTCGGTTGGTTGCTCGTGGCTTCACCCAGCAACCGGGGCTGGACTATGACGAGACCTTCTCTCCGGTCGCTAAGCTCAACACGGTCCGCATTCTCCTCTCTGTGGCTGTCCATCGCCAGTGGCCCCTGTTTCAACTCGACGTCAAGAACGCTTTCCTGAACGGCGACCTTCAGGAAACGGTTTACATGCAACAACCTCCCGGGTTTGAGACCACGGGGGAGTCACGGGTTTGTCATCTTCTCAAATCTCTATATGGTCTCAAACAATCCCCTCGGGCATGGTTCGACAAGTTCAGCAAAGCTCTCCGGGACATTGGCTTCACTCGCAGCTCGGCTGACTTCTCACTGTTTACTCGTCACCAAGCCACTGGTACGGTTCTCCTATTGGTATATGTCGACGACATCATTATTACTGGCAGTGACTTGGACGGCATACAAGCAGTTAAGCTACATCTGAGCTCCGTCTTCCAAACTAAAGATCTGGGTCCTCTTCGGTACTTCCTCGGTCTGGAAGTGACCAGACGGTCAGATGGGTTGGTTCTCTCTCAGCGCAAATATTGCATGGATCTTCTTCATGATGCAGGCTACTCTGGTTGCAAACCTATTAACACTCCCATGGATGCAAATCACAAAATATGTGCTCAGGGCTCAGATTCTGATTCGCTTCTACCAAATCCAGAATATTACCGTCGTCTCGTTGGGAAGCTTATCTACCTAACAGTTACAAGACCTGATATATCTTTCGCTGTGGGACTTGTGAGTCGCTATATGCACTCTCCTCGAAGCTCTCATCTCCAGGCTGTGGAACGCATTCTCAGATATCTTAAGACAGCTCCTGGCCAAGGACTTGTATACAAAACCTCATCTTCCATTCCTACACTAGTGGCATACTCTGATGCCGACTACGCTGGCTCCCTCGACGATCGACGATCTACTAGCGGTTTTTGCACTTATTTTGGAGGACATCTGATTACTTGGCGAAGCAAGAAACAAGCGGTGGTTGCTCGATCCTCAGCAGAAGCAGAATATCGGGCAATGGCTGCTGTGGTCTCTGAACTCACATGGATTGAGAGTCTCCTTACCGACTTTGGAGTTAAACTACCTTCACCAGCTCTCCTCCTTTGTGACAGTCAAGCCGCCATACATATTGCCAAAAACCCGGTCTTCCATGAGAGTACGAAGCATGTTGAGGTAGATTGTCATTTCATCAGAGAGAAAATCCACATGAAGAAGATCGAGCTCAAGCATGTTCCAGGTACTGAACAGGTTGCTGACATCCTCACCAAGGCTCTACCTAGTACCCTCTTCTATCAGTGCCTATCCAAGCTTGGCGCATACGACTTGTACGCTCCAGCTTGCGGGGGAGTATTAGAAAAGCCCATGTAAAAGGCCCATTTGGTGGCCCATTTTTCCTCCCCTTCTTTAGTCCCACATCATGTATAAGATTTATTCTTCTCTCTTCTCTCCTATATATTTGTATTCTCTCCTTGTATTTACATACTGAAATAATACATACAAGCTTTGGGCTCTTCCAACAGTATCTTTAAAAACACCCAGTGTATCAGTGAGTAATCCATGTCAACCCTTCTTTCTTTGAATCCTACCTTACTCTTTCAATCATTGCTACCTTTTTCACCTAGTGTATCATATAGTAATCCATGTCGGGATCTTTAGGCTCCTCTTCTTGAACCGCAACTGGAGGGGCACCTTCCTTGCATATGGGTGCAAACAAGTCAAGCTCAAGTCGATCTCACTAAAATAAAATCGGCTAAGTCTAGAGCTTCTTCTTTTTTATCTCGAGCTCGATGAGCATGCTGTAATTGGCTCAAGCTCGAGCTTGGCTAGCTCAGTGAGAATTCCTTTTGTGTGCTTATATCTCAAAGATAGCACAAAATAAATTTGAAGTATGTGATGCAACTTCAGGATACATGATATCATAAGGCAGATAATGTAACTTTTAATCACCAGAAGGTGATGCAACTTTTAAACACCAGAAGATAATGCAACTTTGAAGTTTGAAGCACCTGAATCATATAAGACGTTTCAAGAAAGTAGGTAGAAAATTCGACAGGTTAGTGCTCAACGCTCCTCGTGAGTCCACTAAAAGCGAGTCATCGTGACTGTACGAAGCTTGGATTTGTGAATTGGAGAATCGAGAGATGGAAGCCTACAATAGCGGAATCAGAAGCGAAAGGAATCAAGGAACCCAAAACGTTGGAGCGAGTTGAGCGGCGGAGCCTGTAATCGTGAACCATAATAAAACCTAATTTTTGTTATTCATCTATATTTTAATATATTTTAGACTCTAGCTCGGCTCACTACCAAGCTTGAGCTGTCTTTTTTTTTTAGCCGACTCAACTGAACCTGCGCCCTTAGCTTTGCATACCACTCATTTGAAACATCATTCCAACCACATCATTGTTACTACCATGCGTCTAGAAGGCACAAACTACCTTGCTTGGTACGGAACTATATGCCTTGCTCTATAACAAGTTGTTTGCTTGACCACATTGAAGCGACGATTACTAAACCACCGCATGATGATCCCACGTGGGACCAGTGGGAGTGGGACACAAATGAATCATTGGGATGTCATGTATTCTCGCACCACTAGACAAGTATGTCTATCAAAATTACGTTTCTCTCTCAGATTGCTTGTCTTTCTCAGGGAGTTCTCTTAGTGGTGTCATATTATTCTGATTGTGTGTAACTTCACAAAGAGCTTGATTATTTCGATCTCATTCAACTCAGAGGTTGGAAAGACATGATTGCGGTTGGTTAACGAGATGTCTTTACTAGCTCCAAGGTTTGTTTATGAACTTTGACCACATTCGACTTCAAATTCTAGGACAACAACCCATGCTTTCCCTTGACAAAACCTTCAACCTAGCGGAGCAGGAATTTGATCGGCATTTGTCCCTCACTATAAACATTCTACAAGATCGTTCAACCCTAGCAGCAACTGATACTCGTGGATCTCATATGCCCACAATCTCTTGGCATTGTTGAGCTTTTTTGTGACCATTGTCGCAAACCTTAGCACGCGTGGGGGTCTGGGAGAGCTACCACCAATTACATTATCACCCCTCACACACTCGGAATCTACTCGATCTACCCGTGGTCGGGGACATGGATGGAGTGGGCCGATCTTCCGGCCAACTATGGGTATCTCCCGATGTAGCTTACCTTACTGATATAATATCCCATGGTCCTCAAAGGAATTTTGGACTACTGAAATAGATGCACCTCTCGGAGGACAAACCATTGCGTGCACATACCACCTTTTCTTCGTCTGGCACACGAATCTCCAAGCAACCCTCTATCGAGTGGATTATTGATCAGTAGCGCCGACCACATGACAAGTTCATTTCATTGCTTCCGTCATACATTTCTCTATCTGGGAAAGATAAAGCAAGTCTTGTGCATGGCGCTTATAATGTCATCTCAAGGAAAGGGCTTATTACTTGCAACTCCACCCTTACCTTGTCAAATGTTCCTCATGTTCCTGCACTTCCCAAGAACCCTCTTTCCATTAGCAACATTACTTATATCTTGAATTGTGATTTTTCAGCCTTTTCATGTTTTTTAGGATCTATAACAAAATGGGTCCTCGAATCTTTTGGATGTGATGTAGCCTCAATGTTCTAGATTGTACTCCCACTTGTGCTCTTCCACCAATTATATGGATATAATGTGTAGGCATCATCTATCGGGGCATTGGTCCATTTATTTTATGCATCAATATATTCCTTATTTTTGTACTGCAATGTTTTAATATTTTTATTATGATGTTTGTGAATTGTTGAATGTGTCTTTTTTATTTTAATCTAGTATATTTGCCTCTCGTTAACTTTTTTCTTAATTCATATTGTTGTAATATGTAATAGTGTATGTATTTCTTTTCGTTATAATAGTGCACGAATATTTCAAAATATATTATCCGCCTCCATATATAGAGGGGATAGTGTATCGTATAGAAGTAATAAGACATTTTTCCATCCTTCAACATGGTATCAGAGCCCATGCTCCTGGTTCCCTAGCGGTTCCGCCGTTCGCTCGATCCCGCTTCCACTTCTAAGACCGTCTCTCCATCCCGTTCTCTTCTACGTTCTTTTCTCTCTTTGTCGCTCGGTTCGTCGATCTCGCAGCTGTAGTTCCCGCACTCTTCTGTCGCTCAGTTTGCTCTCATTTGCTTGTCGCTCCCGCCAGTCGCTCCCGCGCTCTTCCGCACTCCAGTCGTTCCCGCAACAGTCCTCCAGTGATTCCTTTCAGCGCCTTCAACGACTCCTTCCAGCGCCTTCAACAATTTCTTCCACAACTCGTTTCTGTTCAATCCCTTTTTGGTGCCGTATTCACCATGCAGTGAACTGTCTGCCTCTTCTGGCGCCGTCTGCGCATCTTGGTGATTGCATGGAGTGAATTTCTCTTCCTCTCCCCTTTTAGATTTGGTTTTTGCTCGGTGTATTCTGTTGTTCTTTGTTGCCTTAAGTCTTAGTCTCCAGATTTCTATTCTTGAGTCACTATGTCTAGCGGCGATGATTCTCCAACTCGCTCATCAGCGATTGTTCCTTCAGTGAGTTCTATCCGTGAGGGACTTGATCATAATACTCTTCAGATAACTACCATTTTCCTGGATGAGACTGATTACCTTTTGTAGAGAGGAAAAAAAGGAACCTTGTATATATGTTCACTTGTATCTGTTGAGACTATATTATCCAGCAGGACACGTGTTGTGTGGGACCGCATCTTTGGGCATTCCCCACCGCGTTCCTGGTCTGGTTGTTGACCCCGGTGGGTCCCCGTGTGGCGGAATATCCCCGCGTGCCTGCGGTTGGGGTTAGTCCCACATCGCCTGCAGAGGCGGTCCTTTGGTGTTTATGCCCCCCCGTCCCCCCTTACCATCACCTCGGGGTTTTGGTAAGATGTGTGGTGACGGGTGGCTTTAACATGGTATCAGAGGGAGGTTGTCCTGCTGCAGGGGTGTGTTGAGACTATATTATCCAGCAGGACACGTGTTGTGTGGGACCGCATCTTTGGGCATTCCCCACCGCGTTCCTGGTCTGGTTGTTGACCCCGGTGGGTCCCCGTGTGGCGGAATATCCCCGCGTGCCTGCGGTTGGGGTTAGTCCCACATCGCCTGCAGAGGCGGTCCTTTGGTGTTTATGCCCCCCCGTCCCCCCTTACCATCACCTCGGGGTTTTGGTAAGATGTGTGGTGACGGGTGGCTTTAACAGTATCAAATACAAAAAATGAGTACATATTTATAAGAGGGAGAAAGAGAGAGGAAGGTCCTATACATGATGTGGGACTAAAGAAAAGAGAGAAATAACAATAAAAAGAACATAATGGGCCTTTGTCAAATGAGCTTCTCTAATACTCCCCCGCAAGCTGGAGCGTACAAGTCATATGCACCCAGCTTGGACAAACGCTGGTAAAATAAGGTACTTGATAAAGCCTTCGTGAGAATGACAACAACTTGATCAGTGCCCGGAACATGCTTTAATTCAAGTTTCTTCATTTGAACTTTCTCCCGAATAAAATGTCAGTCAACCTCGATATGTTTCGTGCGCTCATGAAACACCGGATTCTTTGCTATGTGTATGGCCGCTTGACTGTCACAGAATAGAACAACAGATAAAGGAAGTTTTACCCCCAGGTCAGCAAGGAGGCTTTCAAGCCATGTGAGTTCAGAGACAACCGATGTCATCGATCGGTATTCTGCTTCCGAGGAGGATCGAGCAACCACGACTTGTTTCTTACTTTTCCATGTAATGAGATGACCGCCAAAATATGTACAGAACCCACTGGTTGACCGTGGATTGTCCAGTGAGCCAGCATAATCGACATCTGAATATGCAACCAATGCTGCAATAGAGTTGGAGGTTTTGTAAACCAGCTCTTGACCCGGAGCTGCCTTAAGGTATCAGAGAATCCGTTCAACTGCCTGGAGATGAGAAACCCGGGGAGCATGCATGAATCGACTGATAATCCCAACAGCGAATGATATATCATGCCTCGTGACCGTTAGGTAGATCAACTTTCCCACAAGGCGTCGATGGTATTTCGGGTTTTGGAGAGATAGATCATCATCAGAAGTATGAGCACATAGCTTGTGATTTGCCTCCATCGGAGTAAAAGCTGGGTTGCAGCCAGACTGGGCAGCGTCTTTGGGGAGATCAAGACAATACTTCTTTTGGGAGAGGACAAGCCCATCCGGACGTGGTGCGATCTCAAGACCGAGGAAGTAACGAAGATGCCCCAGGTCATTGGTCTGAAACACGGTGTTAAGATTTTGTTTGGCTGCTTGAATCCCCTTTGAATCATCCCCAGTGAGCAGGATGTCATCAACATAAACCAGCAGAATGACCGTTCCTGTTGCCCGCTGTCGAGTGAATATGGAGAAGTCTGTGGAACTCCGAGTGAAGCCCATGTCCCGAACAACCTTACTGAACTTGTCAAACCACGCCCGAGGGGATTGTTTGAGACCATAGATGAATTTCTTCAGAAGACACAAGAGACTCCCCCGTGGTTTCAAACTCGGGCGGTTGGCGCATGTAGACGGTTTCCTGAAGATCATCATTCAAGAACGCATTCTTGATATCCAGCTGATGAAGGGGCCAGTGGCGATGCACAGCCATGGAGAACAAGACACGAACGGTGTTGAGCTTGGCCACCGGAGAGAAGGTGTTGGGTCTATTGATCCCAATATCCCAGATTCGTAAGCAGTCAAACGGGTCAATGACATACGCACATAATGTATTTGATGTGTGCCTTAATTCTTGCATGCATGTTGTCCATGATTGGACAGATGAAGAAAAATGAGTTTGGTAGTAAACTCAAAATTCGTCGAGCTCAGCTCGCAATTCGTCGAGCTCAGCTCAACATTCTTTGGGATAAGCTCAAGAGCTCAAGATTCAAAGTTCGTCGAGCTCAGCTTGAAGTTCGTCGAGCTCAGTTTGTAGTTCGTCGAGCTCAGTTAACAGATCGTCGAGCTCAATTCAACACTTGTCGAGTTAAAGCCAGAAGAATTGATTATGACAAAAAGCGCTGAGACCACTGAGAAGAAAGCGTTGAGACCGCTGAGAAGAAAGCGCTGAGACAAAAACTTGTCTTAACTGTTAAGAAGGAAACATTGAGGCAGAACCGTTGAGACAAAAGGTTGTCTCAGCAGTTAAGAATAAAGCGCTGAGACCGCTGAGAAGAAAACGCAGAGACAGAAGCTTGTCTCAGCTGTTAACAAGAAACCGCTGAGACCGCCGAGACAGAACCACTGAGTCAAATCCAGAGAAAATTCACAAGTGCAGAAGCGCTGAGAGGCAAGACAGATGGTGTTGAGTGACTTAACATCACTCAACGCTTTATGAATTTCTGAAATATTTTCTAAGTCCAGATGGTGATGACCATTGCTGACGTCATCAAAGTCAACTTACATGTAACCGTTGCGAGAAAGCTGCAGTGGTGCCGAAACTGCTTTATCCTTTTCTGAAGGAGGTGGGGCTCACCAATCCTTGGCTGGGCCCACACACATTTGTGTCGTTGATTCAAATTAGCACATATAAAAAGGAAAAAGAAAAGGGGATTAGAGTAACGGAGAAAAAACGACGAAAATACAAAAGAAAACTTGAGGCGGTTGGACATCTTTTTCTCCATTAAGCTTGAAAGCTCAAGTCCAGCAGAGATAGTCAGAAGGCAAAGGAAGATAGCTGAAGTTCTTCAAGTTCAGCAAGATAGTTCTCTACAGAAAAAAAAGTCGATTCATCCATTCAGCAAGCTGATAGCTGTTCATCTGTGCAGCAGAAAAGAGTTAGCTGTAGAAGAAGACTAATTCCTTCTACAGCAAGAGTGTTGGACTAATATCTGCTCTGTCCAGCAAGGTAGACTCAGAGACTTATCTCTGAGTCAGTTCTTCATTTTCCTAAATTTACTTCCTATATGATTCAGTTTATAGTATTCAGTTTATCTGAATCTGAGTGTAGGGAACTTTGTGCCTGAGATAGGTGACTAATTAGTCACTAAGGTAGGTTCCCTGTTGGGGTACTGAGGTAGGATCCAAGAGTGGATCTGTGATGTATGCTTAATTGTCTGAGGTAGGAGAGTGTTGCTCTCTGAGGTATGATACAAGTGTGGATCTGAGGTAGGGCTGTCCTCCCAGCCTGAGTGTAGGGCCTTGTGACTGAGGTAGGTGATTGGAGAGTCACTGAGCTGTAGGTGACAATTGTGTCACTGAGTTGTAGGCCTTAGAGGAGGTTGAGTTGTAGGTACCTGGAAGGGTACTGAGTTGTAGGATTGTTGTAGCACTCTGAGAGTAGGGTTGTGTGCCTGAAGGCGTAGGGCTGAAGAGCCTGAGTTGTAGACTCTACAAATAAGGCTGAGGTAGGTGATCAATAGATCACTGAGCTATAGGAGCTCTACAGGGCTCTGAGGTAGGAACCCTTGTGGTTCTGAGTTTGGGTTCTGAAGTGAACCTGTGTGTAAGGCTAAGGGTCTGAGGTGTAAGCTCTGAGGAGCATATTGGTGGAGTTTGTGCCTAGTCCAATAAATCAGTTGGATAGGTGGGTGGGAAAGTGGATGTACTCAATTAGGGAACCACTATAAATCCTTGTATGTTTGCTGTGTTGTTTGTGTTCTCTATTGTTGCAGGATCTAAGGACAAGCTCTAGATAGATTATTCAAAAAACAGCAAAAGACTTAACTAAACCTCAAACCTATTAACCCCCCCCCCCCAGATGATTAGCTAACTTTAAGTTAAATAACTTTCAAGTAGTATCAGAGGGAGGTTCCTCAAAAAGAATTTTAACAATCTGAGTATACCTCCAAGGTTAGCTATAAGATAAAGAATGCGGTCTGGTGTAAATTACAAGGAATTGGGAGTCATGAAGTTACCAATCTGCAGAAAAGAGGGTTTTGGCTTCTGGAAGGAAAGGGTTAGGCTATTCATGGAAGCTGTTGACCCTAGGATATACATTACAGTCAAAGATGGACCTTTCATCCCTATGAAAGTCTCAGTTCTAGATGCCAACATCCAGACACCCAAGTCTTATGAAGAAATGAACAAAGATGAGTTCATTTTGCCTCCATGGACAAGAGAGCTCAAAATATTATTGTCAGTGCAGTGGATGATTCAACATTCCAGAATCTGGTGCACTGCAAGTCCTCCAACGAGATGTGAGACACCATAGTTGTGTTCATGGAAGGTTCAGAAGAGGTGAAGGATGACAAGAAATTCATGCTCAACCAGGAGTATCAGGCCTTCAGACAAGGAAAGTCTGAGGGCATTGCTGAGTGCTTTGAAAGATTTTTCAGAATTGTCAATGAACTGAGAACATATGGAAGGGTCTTCAGCACCTATGAGCTGAATGACAAATTTCTCAGGTGCCTCACAAAAGATTGAGACACAAAGATTTGTGTCATCAGAGAAATGAGCAAGTTAGCTGACACTGCACCTCCAACACTGTTTTGAAAACTACTGTCTTATGAGATGCAGCTTGCTGCAAGGAAGGAAGAAGAAGAGAAGAGCAGTAAGTCACTGGGCAAGGAGAAATCAGTGGCCTTCAGAGCTGACGCTTCAACTAGGAGCAGAAGGAAGACCTCTCCAGTCAGAAGAACTGCCGACTCAGAATCTGAGAGCTCAAGGACCAGCTCCTCTGACAGCCATATATCTGATGAGGACCTTGCTGCATTCTCCATGCAGTTTCAGAAATTCATGAAGAAGGGGCATTGGAAGAACAGAAGTTCATCCTCTTCCTCACAGCACAGAAGGAAATCCTCTAAGGAGGACAGATTTGCTTCTAACTCTAACAAACATTCTTCCTCTATTGTTATTTGTTTCTGCTGCAGCAAAACTGGGCATGTAGTTGCTGACTGCCTAGTGAAAAGGAAAGGAGTGAAGAAGACCCACAAGGGAAAGAAGAGAGAGAAGTCCCTTGTGCCCAAGAAGGAAAAAACCTGGACTGACTCTTCCTCTGGGTCAGACAGTGAAGAAGAAGAAGCCTACATTGAGCTTATTGTTGTTGCTGAAGAGGAACCTGATGAATAACCTGCTGCTAGAATAAGGATCAAGGCCCCTCTATCTCACTCAGATAATGACTTAGAGGTGGATGAAGATGAATAAGAAGATGCTCAATGTCATGGATTGATGACAATGACAGATGAAGAGAGTAGCCAGGATCAGCCTGGTCAAACTCAAGTACATGCTAAATCACAACCTTTTATTTCAAGTCATGAGGTTGGGTCAAGCTCTGAAGCTCAATCATCAAGAGATGAAGGGGATTCAGACTTTGAGGATGATGTCAACTCCATAATTGCCAAGTATGGAGAACTTCTTGAGGCATTCAAGAGGTGCAAGCTGCTTGCCAAGAGACAGACAATAGAGCTTCTTAACCTTAAAAACAAGTGTGAGGACCAAGAAAAAGCCCTCACTGACATGGCTGCGCAAGCAGCTCAGCTCAAGGAAATCATTGACAATGAGTCTGTGTTAAAAGTCTCAAATGAGAAACTTATCTAGAAATTTGAAAATGATCTCCTAAAGGAGAAATTGTTAGTGACCAAATTTTCTAAGCTAAACACTGTGATGTCCTTAATTGACACCCACCTTACCCAAGCAGGTAAGAAAGGGTTAGGATTTAAGGGACATGCTAGACCTTCCAATCCAAAAGGAAAGGGAAAAGAGAAGGCACCAGTTGTGCCTCTAGCCTCATTGCCTCAAATTCCTTTTCAGAAAGTTCTGTTGCCTTCTAACAGGTATGACCATGAAAGCTGTTATGGTCACCTGGAGAATGACAGATCCACTGGTATGGACTAATGTGGCCCTAGCCAAGGTGGAAGATACATCCATGTGAAGGCCTTTAAGGCTGCCCATGAGGAAATTCAAATGACCTATCCTGGACCATTTGTTTTCGTTGCCCAGCCCCAAAACTCAAAGATAATTCTGCTGCAGTGAATCTAAGTCATCTAGCAAAAGTGGTGACTCAAGGAGAGTTTTCCAGCAAGTCTGGAATGACAATTTCAGATGCTATCAGATGCATGTTATCTGAAAAGAGGCATGCAGCTGGTGGCTCTCATAAAAGACCAAAACAGCCAGCTGAAAGATTGTCCTTCACTCAAATGACTGCTGAAAGAGGACAGAAGTATAGAGCATCACATCTCCCCTCTGTTCAGGGAGCAGTACAGCCTAATGCTGATCCCAATCAGAAAAGGAGATATAATATCTATGAGTGTTGGTATTGTGGTAAAGTGGGTCACTTTGTTGTAGATTGCTGACACAATCCTTCAGTGTCCAGAGGTTGCCAACCTGTCAGAATTTCTGCAGGAAGGCATGGTTATTTCAGGTTAATATGAACCGAGGACCCAATAGAAATTGGGGTCCTAAGGTAAGATGATTTGTATTCTTTTCAGGTTAGTTCAAGTACTCATTCCCCTAAATAGTACTTGGACAGTAGTGACTGGAACAAAAGAGCTGTTGAAGGAGTACACTCCAGTAAAGAATGGACCAAAGGTCATCTTTGGAGGCTCTGACAAAAGAATAACCATAGGTTATGGTAATATCTCAAATGACATAATCACCATCACAAAGGTGGCTTATGTGGAGGGATTATAACACAACCTCATAAGCATAAGCCAACTATATGAGCTTGGTTATGACATTTCCTTCCACAAGGATAAGTGTCATATCAAGAGGTTAAGTGAGCAAAGTGTCATTTTAACAGGCACTAGGAGTGGGAATGTTTATTGTCTAAACTTTTCTTGTTTAGATAATGACTCAACTATATGCCCAGTTGCAAATGACAATGTCTCATATTGTGTCCAATGGCATAAGAGACTTGTTCATTTGAATTATTAGACCATTGGTCATCTCTTCAGTGATGAGTTTGTCAGGAATGGTCCCAAAATAAAATGCTCCAAGGAGGGTATCTGTGTTGCTTGTCAAAAGGGTAAGCAGACTAAGAGCTCTTTCAAAAGCATTGGGACCAAGAACTCAGGGAGATGTTTATATCTCCTGCATATGGATTTGCTTGGTCCTATACTTGTTCATAATCTACGTAGGAAGGTCTACACCTTTGTGGTGGTTGATGACTATTCCAGGTTTACTTGAGTGTTCTTCCTTAGAAGAAAGGATGAAACACTTGATGTCTTCATGAATTTTGTCAGGCAGATTCAAAATGAACTTGCATGCTCTGTGGTCATAATAAAAAGTGGCCATGAAACTAAATTTCAATCTGCTGTCATGACTACATTCTGTGAAGAGCAAAGGATTCATCAAGAATTCTCCTCTCCAAGAACACCCCAGCAAAATGAGTTAGCTGAGAGGAAAAACAGAACTCTCATAGAAGCTGAGAGAACATTATTGAGTGACATCTCTCTGCCTGAATATTTCTGGGCTGAGACAGTTAATACTGCATGTCATGTTCTAAACAGGGCTTCTATCACCAAAAATCACAAGAAGACTCCCTATGAGATCTTGAATGACAAAAAACGAAATATATCATATTTCAAGATCTTTGGTTGTAAGTGTTTTTTATTTTGAACAATGACAAGTCAAAGTGACTAAGTTTGCTGTCAAATCCCATGAGAGGATCTTTGTTGGGTACAACAATAATTGTAGAGCATATATAGTCTATAACTTGACTAATCAGGTTGTAGAAGAATCTGTCCGTGTAGTGTTTGATGAGTCAAGCATGATTAACAGTGAGCTGTCAAGCTCTTTGCCTAGTTCTGCAAGTACAAAAGTCATGATGTAAAAACTCTCCATCAAAGATAAAGACCCAGCTATGCAAGGTGAAAGTGGTGAGGGATGCTGTCCAGAGGAAGCACGAGACTGTCTACCTGGAGATGAAGACCAATCAGTTGAAGAAAATGATGCTCAATTAGAAGCAGTCAGGCTGCCCCCTGCAGTCAGATATCTGAGAGATCACCCTCCAGATCAGATAATTGGTGAAGTCAACCAAGGTGTACAGACAATAAGCAAAAGCTTCAACACAGCCATATATTCCAGCTTCCTGTCACAAGAAAAACCAAAGAAATTTGAGGAGGCAAATCAATACCAATTTTGGATTGGAGCATTGCAGGAAGAACTGAACCAGTTCAAAAGGTGCAAAGTCTGGAAGCTGGTTCCCAGACCAGATGGTCATAATGTCATTGGAGTCAAGTGGATTTTCAGAAATAAACTTGATGAAAATTGCATTACAATAAAGAATAATGCAAGATTGGTGGCCAAACGATACAAATAGGAAGAGGGGATAAATTATGATCAGACCTTTGTCCCAGTTGCAAGGTTGGAAGTCATCAGATTATTTCTTGCATTTACATCCTTTCAGGGATTCAAGGTATTTCAGATGGATGTAAAGTCTGCCTTCCTGAATAGAGACTTGAAGGAAGATGTTTATGTAGAGCAGCCTCCAGGTTTTGTAGATTCTAACTCTCCTACTGCTGTATATAGACTTAGGAAAACTCTTTATGAGCCCAAACAAGCCCCTAGGGCATGGTATGAGACATTGTCTACCTTCCTTATTGAAAACAAATTCTCAAAGAGGAAGATAGACAAGAACCTATTCCTAAGGGAATCCAAGGACAAGATCATTCTAGTCCAGATTTATGTTGATGACATAATATTTGTCTCTATTGATAACAACCTCTGCAGGAAGTTTGCAAAACTTATGCAGAGGAAGTTTGAGATGAGTAGTACGAGTGAATTGAAGTTTTTCTTTGGACTGCAAGTAAAACAGACTTATGATGGTCTATCCATATCTCAGTCAAAATTTACCAGGGAGATAATCAAGAAATATGGTATGGAGAATGCTTCCACCATAAGAACTCTCATGAGCTCAAGTATGTCTTTAGACAAAGATGATCCACGGAAACATGTTGATCAAACTCTGTATAGAGGTATAGTTGGCTCCCTTCTCTACCTCACTACAAGTACGCCTGACATTATGTATGCAAAATGTGTCTGTGCTAGGTATCAGGTCTGCCCTAAAGAGTCTCACTACACTGTTGTGAAAAGAATATTGAGATATCTTAAGGGCACCCCAGATCTTGGCCTGTGGTACCTCAGGAATGAGGAATTTGAACTAACAGGCTATTCAGATGCAGATTTTACAGACTGTAAGAAGTACAGGAAGAGCACTTCTGGCTCCTGTCAGTTTCTAGGTGGAAGGCTTGTCTCTTGTACCAGCAAGAAATAAACAAGTGTTGTAATATCAACAGCAGAGTCAGAGTATATTTCAGCTGGAAGCTGCTGTGTTCAGTTGTTGTGGATCCAGCATCAACTTCACGACTACAATATTCAGATAAGTAGAACTCCACTTTTTTGTGATTCTACTAATGCAATTTTTATAGCTAGGAATCATGTCTCCCATAGCAGGACTAAACATATAAAAACTAGGTATCATTTCATTAGAGAACATGCGGAAAGGGAAGACATCTCTCTTGAGTTTGTCGCCACAGACAAGCAAGTGGCCGATATCCTCACTAAGCCACTAGATGAAGTCAAGTTCAACACCTTCAAATTTGAATTGGGTATGTTGAATCTTGTGTAGCTTCAATTCTCTCTTCTACCATATGTCGCACTGTTTATTTTGCAGGTAGAACATGCTCTTCCTCCAGATTATGAAGATAGTGTGCAACTGTTGAGGGGGAGCTAGCCCAACAGAATATTAAGAGAACTAAACTGGATTCAGTCAAAGTGGAAGATCTACTTCAGACGGATAGGGGGAGAAAACCCCCACAGAATGCTCCATATTGCAGAAGTCAAAAAGGAGGATTGAGTCAAAGGGAGTCAAAGGGGTAATAAGAATAGACGGGTGAAATTGTATGGATGGGAGCATGCCAGAGGGAGTAAGTAATTCTCCACTTGCTGGAGAAATGTGGTAATCTGGTAACTTTTCTACACTCTACTAATGTTAAATTTTGTCTATGATGAATATGTTGTGTTGTCAATGACCTGTATTGTTTTGACTTCCTCAAATAGGGGGAGATTGTTGGGTCTTTTGATCCCAATATCCCAGATTTGTAAGAACTCAAACGAGTCAATGACATACACACATGATGTATTTGATGTGTGTCTTAGTTCTTGCATGCAGATAGTCCATGATTGGACAGGTGAATAAAATGAGTTTGGTAGTAAACTCAAAATTTGCCGAGTTCAGCTCGCAGTTCCTCGAGCTCAGCTCGCTGGTCGTCGAGCTCAGCTCCACATTCCTTGGGATAAGCTCAAGAGCTCAGGATTCAAAGTTCGTCAAGCTCAGCTTGAATTTCGTCGAGCTCAGTTTGTAGTTCGTCGAGCTCAGCTTACAGAACGTCCAGCTCAATTCAACACTTGTCGAGCTAAAGCCAGAAAAATTGACTAAGGCAAAAAACGTTGAGACCGCTGAGAAAAAGTGTTGAGACCGCTGAGAATAAAGCACTGAGACAGAAATTTGTCTCAGTTGTTAAGAAGGAAGCGTTGAGACAGAACCGTTGAGACAGAAGGTTGTCTCGGCAGTTAAGAATAAAGCGCTGAGACCGCTGAGAAGAAAGCGTTAAGACAGAAGCTTGTCTCAGCTGTTAATAAAAAACCGCTGAGACCGCTGAGACAGAACCGCTGAGACAAATGCAGAGAAAATTCACAAGTCCAGAAGCGCTAAGAGCCAAGACAGATGGCGTTGAGTGATTTAACATCATTCAACGTTTTATGAATTTCTGAAATATTTTCTAAGTCCAGATGGTGATGGCCATTGTTGACGACATCAAAGTCAACTTACATGTAACAATTGCGGGAAAGCTGCAGTGGCGCCGAAAGCTGCTTTGTCCTTTTCTGAAGGAGGTGGGACTCACCAATTCTTGGCTCGGCCCACACACATTTGTGTTGTTGATTCAAATTAGCGCATATAAAAAGGAAAAAGAAAAGGGGATTAGGGTAACGGAGAAAAAACGCCGAAAATACAAAAGAAAATTAGAGACGGTTGGACATCTTCTTCTCCATTAAGCTTGAAAGCTCAAGTGCAACAGAGATAGTCAAAAGGCAAAGGAAGATAGCTGAAGCTCTTCAAGTTCAGCAAGATAGTTCTCTTCACAAAAAGGAGCTGATTCATCCATTCAGCAAGCTGATAGCTGTTCATCTGTACAGTAGAAAAAAAGTTAGTTGTAGAAGAAGACTAATTCATTCTACAACAAGAGTGTTGGACTGATATCTGCTCAATTCAGTATGGTAGACTCAGAGACTTATCTCTGTGACAGTTCTTCATTTTCCTAAATTTACTTCATGTAGGATTCAGTTTATCTGAATCTGAGTGTAGGGCACTTTGTGCCTGAGGTGGGTGACTAATTAGTCACTGAGATAGGTGCCCTGTTGGGGTACTGAGGTAAGGTCCAAGAGTGGATCTGAGCTGTAGGGCTTAATTGCCTGAGGTAGGAGAGTGTTGCTCTCTGAGGTAGGAACCAAGTGTGGATCTGAGGTAGGGCTGTCCTCCCAGCCTGAGTTGTTGAGTGCATTGGTCTCAATGTACTTGATTTGAAAAAGCCTTTTCAGCTCAATGATACACACATTGTTGTATTTGATGGATGTTAAGTTCATATGTGCCGGTAAATAAAGCTAAGTACAAAGTGTCGAGACACTCAAGACTAGTGTCGACACACTTAAGATAGAAGTACTGAGTCAAGGTGAAAGTTGTGTCGACACCCAGGACTTGGGTCAACACTATGATACAAGAAAGCAACTATGTCGACACTCAAGACTAGTGTCGACACACACTGAACAAGTTGTGTCGAGACAAAGAAAAGTTATGTCGATACTAAAGACAACTGTGTCGACACACTGTGTAGAGACTCAAAACAACTATGTCGACACTTAGGACTAGTGTCGACACACTCTATTCAAGCTGTGTCGGGACTAAAGATAACTGTGTCGACACTCAGGACTAGTGTCGACACACTCTATACACATTGTATCAAGACTGAAGACAACTGTGTTGATACTCAGTACTTGTGTCGACACACTCTATTCAAGCTGTCTCGGGACAAGATGAAGAGCTATGATGATACATTCAGAAGTGTGTCGACACCACTACAAGTGCTGTGTCGACACATTTAACAGCCAAGTCTCAACACTCTAGCAGACTTATTTCCTAAGTACAGATATCAAGACGGAGGTACTGACAGCTGTTAAAACTGTTAGTTATTTACCGGATCAGACGGTTACTCCTGTCAGAACCTATTTAAAGGGATTCAGTCTTCAGAAGGAGAGAGAGAACAAAAAATAGAGAAGAAGCTGCACAATTTTGAAAAGACAGAAGTTTGAAGCTTCAGCTACAATTTAGAAGGTGGAGAGAAGTCTGATCAAAGATCATCTTCAACATCTCTCCAGCTTAGATCAACCCTAATTTCTACTTCAAGAAGTTTTGAAAAACTAAGAAGGGTTTGATCAGATCTATCTTGTCAGAATCAAAGGAAGCACAATCATCAAGATCAGATCAAGAAGCTGTTACTCAAATCTCATACTGGATGACATTTTCTGATTCTATATTTCTTTATATTCAATTTGTAAGATCTATCTGTTGATCTGAGTGGAGCAGATTTATTCTCTTGTTGTTGTAAGCCTGAGTTATAAAGGCTGAGGTAGGGCTGAAATTGACTGAGGTAGGAGAAGTTGTTAATTCTCTGAGGTGTAGGGCAGGTCTTGCCTGAGAAGTAAGAGTGAGGATTCATTCTGAGGTAGAGTTCTTGGGAAGAACTTGAGGTGTAGGATCTTCGTGATCTGAGTGGTAAGACTTGTGAAGTCTGAGTTGTAGGAGTCGGGTGGGCTCTGAGCTGTAAGATCTAAAGATCTGAGTAAAGGAAAAAGAAGTTTGACCGAATCTAGTTCATTGCTAGATAGCCGAAGGGGGAAAGTGGATGTACTCATAAATTGGGGAACCACTATAAATCTGATTTGTTGTGTTGTGTGTGCTCATTTGTTGTGCTGTGTGTGCTGATTTGTTGTGCTGTGTTAATTTTGTTAATTGGTGTTTGTTTTATGTTGATTATCTGACTGAGTTAATCATTTCAATTAAAGTAGTACTCTGATTAAAGAAAAGGGGAGTCATAATTAAATTTGACTTATTCACCCCCCTCTAGGTCATTTTCAATACTAAAGTAATCATTTACAATTGGTATCAGAGTCATGTTCACTGAAAAAGGCATAACATCCTAGTGAGATTCCAAAGAATTGCGGAAAGAAATATCATGGCCCAGAGGGAAAACAATTTCATTAAGCTCCGTGTCTGCTCCAAAAAAATCTTTGGAATATGGAAAGAAAGTGTAAGATTATTCATGGAGGCAGCAGATCTAAGAATATACATCTCAGTGATTGAAGGATCTTTCATTCCCATGAAAGTGTCAGTTCTTGATGCAAACATCATGACACCCAAGACTTACATAGAAATGGATAAGGGTGAAATCATTCTGGCCTCTATGGACAAGAGAGCTCAGAATATAATAGTAAATGCAATAGATGATTCCACTTTTCAGAATCCGATTCATTGCAAGACAACCAAGGAAATGTGGGAGTAATTGATAGTTTACATGAAAGGAACTGAAAAGGTCAGAGATGATAGAAAATCTCTGTTAAATCAACAGTATGAAGCCTTCAGACAGGATAAGAAAGATTCAGTGACTGACTGTTTTGAAAAATTCTTCAGAATTGTAAACAACTTGAGAACTTATGACAGAAGTTTTACTAATTATGAACTTAATGACAAGTTATTGAGGTCACTGAACAAGAAATGAGACATTAAGATATGCGATATAAGAGAAATGGAAAACTTAGCCAACATAAACCCCTAGGCCCTATATGGAAAGCTGTTGTCTCATGAGTTACAGCTCAATATCAGAAAGTCTGAAGAAGAATTAGCCAGAACACACAATAGAGAAAAGACTTTGGCTCTAAAGGCTGAGTCATCCAGAAAAGTCAGAGAGAAGCCAACTCTCTTAGAAAAACTGGAAACTGCTTCTGAGTGTTCAGAATCATCTTCAACAGAAGGGGAACTAACTGATGAGGAACTGTCTCTCTTCTCCAGACAGTTCAAGAAGATGTTAAGGAGAAGAAAACAAGGCAGGTGGAAGGGTCAAGCTGGAGACTCTTCTCACAAAAATATCAATCATCCATAGAAACCAAGGAAGAAAAACTATGAGGACAGGTATGCCTCTTCTCAGAACAAATATATTAAAACTAATATATTGTGTTATTGTTGCAACAGAAAAGGGCACGTCATAACTGATTGCCCAGCAAAAGGAAAGCAAAAAAAGTCAGAGAACTTGAAGGATGGACAACACAAGAAGGCTGACAAAAGCTTCGTGGCAAAAAGATAGTTGACACTATCTGACAGTGAGTCTGGTTCATTTGGATCAGAAGAGGAGGAGGCTCTCATGGGTCTGATGGCTATTGAGGAAACTCAACCAGGAGAAGAAGATCAGGATTGTTCAGATCCTGCTAAGGTGGAGTCAAGTACCACTAATAGGCCAATATGGTACTTGGATAGTGAATGTTCCAGTCATATGACTGGATCAATGAGTTTACTAAGAGACTACACTCCAATTAAGAATGGATCAAAAGTCATCTTTGGAGGGTCAGAGAATGGACTCATCAAGGGATATGCTAGTGAGAAAGACACTTCTGTAACTTGTCAGTTTTTAGGGAAAAGTCTTATCAGTTGGATTAGCAAGAAACAAACAAGTGTTGTTATCTTTACAGCAGAATCTGAGTACATTTCTGCTGGGAGTTGTTGTGCACAGTTGTTGTGGATTTAACATCAACTACTGGAATACAGTATACAGCTAAGTAAATCTATTATGTTCTGTGATTCTATTATTGCAATTTCTATTGCCAATAATCTTGTTTCTTATAATAGAACTAAATATATAGAAATTAAATATCACTTTTTCAGAGAGAATGTAGAAAAAGAAAATATAAGCTTACAACATATTCCAACTGAAAGACAAGTAGCTGATATTTTTACAAAACCCTTAGATGAAAGTAAGTTCAATTATTTTAAATTTGAACTAGGCATGTTGAATATTGAATAAATAATTACACTTAAAAGGATGATTAATTAGAAATACAAATATTTTAAAATTTTTACTTTAATTAGTCAAGAAATATTAGTCAGAACACAAAGTTTGTCTAAGTCAAAGAATTGTGTCGAGACACCAGAGTGTGTGTCGAGACTATTAGAAAAGGTGTGTCGAGACACCACAGCGTGTGTCGACACTAGTAGAAAAGGTTTGTCGAGACACGTGACTGTGAGTCGACACTGATTAGCGGATGTGTGTCAACACTGATAAGAGGATGTGTGTCGAGACATTACAAGTTAGTGTCGAGACTTTAAGGTCAGTGTCGAGAAACATAAACCTTGTGTCGACTTAAGTCGACACATCTCGACAGCTTAGGTTTTCTTTGTCGACTCCAGAAATTTACAAATAATGAAAAAATTACTAAATGCAGCGCGCCTTTTCACCTTCAAAAGACTGATACTATAAATAGTAGGTGTTAGGTTTTGTCGATTTCACTCGCCAGTAATCTTGAGAGACTAATCGTTGTGTCGAGACCTAGAAATCCATAGTCGACACCCTTCAAACTCAAGATCTTTCAACAAGAATGACACCAATGATGGACGATCACATCAACGTGGGATATGAACTGGTGCGCAACGCATTCGACTCCGCTTCTGAAGATATAAAGAAAGTGATTGACCTTGTGAATGTGGCAGGGCTGGAGTATCTTCTTTCAGAACCAACCAAGATCTGGAATAGAGAGGTATCTGAATTTTACTCTAATGCCTCATTAAACTCTAACTCCGAGAAGATAAAATTCATTGTTAATGGAGCAAGGATAAAGGTAACGACCAAAAGACTGGCTAAAGTCTTTAAGATCCCAATAACTGCACCGGATAATGAATTGGATTCAAGCAAGTCTACTGAGGCACTAGATTGGTGTGGACTAGCTCCAATCACTAGTTTTGGAAATACTTTAAATAAGAAGGGAATGAATTCTCAAGGAAAGTTCTTATCTGAGATAGTAGCCAAGGTGCTCCTCTGCAAGACTGGAGCACATGACAGACTTTCCAAAGTCATGTTTAATTTGATGACTAGAATTATCTTCAAAATCAAAACTGACTGGAATAGAGCGCTGTTTGATAAAATTGTAGAAGGAATTCAGAAGCCCAATATGAGCAGAATAATTAGTTTGTATCTGGTAAAAGTAATTCCAGATAGCATCAATCAGAAACATGGAACTAAGATTAATCATATGAGGAGAATGTACCTGAGAATCCTGTCTAGGTGGGACAGAGTCTTGACTAAGGAAACTCCAGCACCTAAGCAGAAAAAGGAGATAAATGGTAAGAAATCAGTGGTAGAGGAAGTAGCATCCACTAGTGATTCTGAAGAAGAGGTAAACTTCAGTTCAGATGAAAATCCAGTGGAAGTACAAGACAGATCTCCTAGTCAATCTCCTGAGACCAGTGCACTGGTGCAGGGGGAGATCATCCCAGAAATAGAATTAGCTGAGGGGGAGAACCTCACTGAATTGCCAATGGATACATCAACTACAATCATAATGGATATCGTTCAAGACCTAGAAAAGTCAAAAGATCATGCACATGAAATCTCTGATCAAGTGGTGGGAGAAGCAAATCTACAAGAGAATGAAGAAGAAGTTCCTATGACAAAAGATACAAATATTCAGGAGAAGAGAATTGCAGATTCTCAGATTGAGGTACCTGATACTGAAATTCAGCATGCAGATATTACTGTGAATAATATCCATATTAATCAAGAAGGTACAGGAGTTGAGGGGGAGTTGGCCCCAGATACTGACAACACTAAAAAGACACCTCAAGCTGAAGAGGTTTGTTTTTTTGAATCTGAGAAAGCAGAAGCTTCTCAACAGTAGAAAAGAAAACTTTCTGAAATGAAGAAGAAGAGCAAGAGCTACAAGCAATATCTTCAGTCTTGACCACCATCAGCTCCTACAATTGATCATAGCTCTTTGCTAGTGCAATTACAGATTATGCTTGATAAGCAAAAGCAAGATTTAGAGAAATATGTAGATGAAAGCAACATGGAGTTACAATTACAGCTGGCCCAAGAGATCAAGTCAATAAGATTTGAAGTAAATCTTTTGAAAATTGATATGACTGCTTTCTTTGAGAAAAGAGCACATGCAATGATCTATCTAGCAAAGCAACAACTGGAAGTCAAAAAACTACAAGATGATTTGGCAATCAAGTAAGGTTGTGTCCTTGAAAATCAGAAAACACTGAATGAGAATCTGATAATAATGCATGACACAACATTGGGAGAAATCAAAACCCAAACCACTGCTCTGGAAGCCAAACTTGATTTCACTGTCACAGATATTAATAACAAACTGAAAAGTCATTCAGAATCTCTCAGTAAGGACATCAAAGATTCTGCCAAAAACCTGGAAAACAATTTGCTAAAAGTCAAGAATACTGTGACTTCAGGTATCAATTATGTTGATGGACAGGTAAGATTTCATAAGAATGATCTAATAGATCATATTGAGAGAGAAGTCATAAAAAGGGAGAGAGTAATGATTAAGGCAAGTGCTGAACAAGCTACCTGGATAGCAAATAATATCAGAGATACTTTAGGCTTTCCTCCCTTATGGTATGAGGGTGATCAAACTGCTGAGTCTGGTTGTCAACCACCTTTACTTGAAGCACCTCCTGCTGAATTCTTTCATCCTGCAGCCCCAGCCAATTTAGAGTTTGTTCAAGCAGTTGTTCAACACATGTATAGTCCTCCTCAAGGCATAGATAAGAATGTAATATTTGAGAATGTGGATAGACCTTCTACTGCTCCAGAGACTGATGCTCAGTTATCAAAGAAAAGATTTAGAGAACAAACTGAGACTAAACCTGATTTTGAGCAATGGAGTCCAACCTTCAGATCAAGCATTCTTACTGCATGGAAAGATGTGAATGCTAATATTACTAACAGAGGGAATGGTATTCTGAACAGGAATAGGCCAAACACTTGAAGCAGCAAGATGTGATTCAAAAATTCAGGCAAGATATGAAGAGAGGAAAGCTTCCTAATTAGTCCATAGAGCACATCAAGTATTTCCCAAAGCCATATCATTATTTTGAGAGGCAAAGGCTGAAGGAAGAAGCAATAGCAAAAGCTAAAGCTAAGGAAGGCAAACGAAAGACAGTTGCTGAGGACAAGGAGTCTGAGATGAAAGCCAAGATACAATCAGGCAAAGACATAGTTATTAAGAAACCTGAGCTACCTTTAGGATTTTCTTAGTTTTATATTTCTTATGAAAATTTTTATCTGTAACTATTCTGTAAAAAAAAACTTGTATCAGTAAATTCTATGATAAACAATTAATGAAAATCATGTCTTATTCTATATTTCATGTGTTGATTAATTAGGACTGAAATTGTTTGCCTTATTTTCTGCTCAGCATTATTATTAAGTATGTGTGTTTATCTGTGATAATTCACTTACTGAACTGCACTGTATGTTTAAATGTCTTTATCTTTATTTTTTGTGGTATTTTGTTATATATTATTGAATTGAGGTTATGACTTCTCCAAATATGGGGAGATTGTTGAGTACATTGGTTTCAATGTACTTGATTTGAAGTAGTATTCTCAGCTCAATGATATACACATTGTTGTATTTGATGGATGTTAAGTTCATATGTGCAGGTAAATAAAGCTAAGTACAAAGTGTCGAGACACTCAAGACTAGTGTCGACACACTTAACGTAGAATTGCTGAGTCAAGGTGAAAGTTGTGTCGAAACCCAGGACTTGGGTCAACACTATGATACAAGAAAACAACTGTGTCGACACTCAGGATTAGTGTCGACACACACTGAACAAGTTGTGTCGAGACAAAGAAAAGTTGTGTCGACACTAAGGACAACTGTGTCGAGACTCAAGACAACTATGTCGACACTCAGGACTAGGGTCGACACACTCTATTCAAGCTGTGTCGATATTAAAGACAACTGTGTCGACACGCAGGACTAGTGGCGACACACTCTATACACATTGTATCAAGACTAAAGACAACTGTGTCGACACTCAGGACTTGTGTCGACACACTCTATTTAAGCTGTCTCAGGACAAGATGAAGAGCTATGGTGACACATTCAGAAGTGTGTCGACACCACTACAAGAGCTGTGGCGACACCCATGACTTGTGTCAACACCTTTAACAGCCAAGTCTCAACACTTCATCAGACTTATTTCATAAGTACATATATCAAGACGGAGGTACTGACAGCTGTTAGAACTGTCAGTTATTAACCGGATAAGCCGATTACTCCTTTCAGAGCCTATTTAAAGGGATTCAGTGTTCAGAAGGAGAGAGAGAACAAAAAATAGAGAAGAAGCAGCACAATTTTGAAAAGACAGAAGTTTGTAGCTTCAGCTACAATTTAGAAGGTGGAGAGAAGTCTGATCAACAATCATCTTCAACATCTCTCCAGCCTAGATCAACCCGAATTTCTACTTCAAGAAGCTTTGAAAAGCTAAGAAGGGTTTGATCAGATCTATTTTGTCAGAATCAAAGGAAGCACAATCATCAAGATCAGATCAAGAAGCTGTTACTCAAATCTCATACTGCGTGACATTTTCTGATTCTATTTTCTGTTATATTCAATTTGTAAGATCTATCTGTTGATCTGAGTGGAGGAGATTTATTCTCTTATTGTTGTACGCCTGTGTTATAAAAGCTGAGGTAAGGTTGGAATTGCCTGAGGTAGGAGAAGTTAATTCTCTGAGGTGTAGGGCAGGTGTTGCCTGAGAAGTAGGAGTGAGGATTCATTCTGATGTAGAGTTCTTGGGAAGAATTTAAGGTATAGGATGTTGGTGATCTCAGTGGTAAGACTTGTGAAGTCTGAGTTGTAGGAGCCGAGTGAGCTCTGAGCTGTAAGATCTAAAGATTTGAGTAAAGGAAAGAGTAGTTTGGCCGAATCTAGTTCATTGCTATATATACGAAGGGGAAAAGTGGATGTACCTATAAATTGAGGAACCACTATAAATCTGTGCGCATTGTGTTGTGTGTGCTGATTTGTTGTGTTGTGTTAATTTTGTTAATTGTGGTTTGGTTTATGTTGATTATCTGAATGAGTTAATCATTTCAATTAATGTAGTACTCTGATTAAAGAAAAGGTGAGTCATAATTAAATTGGACTTATTCACCCCCATCTAGGTCATTTTCAATCCTAAAGTAAACATTTACATGTGTGTAGGGCCTTATAGGAGGTTGAGCTGTAGGTACCTGGAAGGGTACTGAGTTGTAGTAGTGCTGCAGCACTCTGAGAGTAGGGTTGTGTGCCTGAAGATGTAGGGCTGAAGTGCCTGGAAGGGTACTGATTTGTAGGAGTGCTGCAACACTCTGAGAGTAGGGCTGTGTGCCTGAAGCTGTAGGGCTGAAGAGCCTGAGTTGTAGGCCCTAGAAATAAGATTGAGGTTATGTGATCAGTGGATCACTGAGCTGTAGGAGCTCTGCAGGGCTCTAAGGTAGGAACCCTTGTGGTTCTGAGCTTGGGTTCTGAATTGAACATGTGTGTAAGGCTAAGGGCCTGAGGTGTAAGCTCTGAGTAGCATATTGGTGGTGTTTGTGTCTAGTCCAACAAATCAGTTGGATATGTGGGAGGTTAAGTGGATGTACCCAATTGGGTAACCACTATAAATCCTTGTCTGTTTGCTGTGTTGCTTGTGTTCTCTCTTTTTGTAGGATCTAAGGACAAGCTCTAGATAGATTATTCAAAAATCAGCAAAAGAGTTAACAAAACCTCAAACACATATTCACCCCCCCCTTCTTGGTGATTAGCTAACCTTAAGTTAAATAACTTTCAGAAGGTTTCCTCATAAGCAATGCCATGCTGTTGAGTGAAGCCACGGGCCACCAGGCTGGCCTTCAGACGGTCAACAGTGCCATCAGGAGCATGTTTGATGACGAAAACCCATTTACACCCAACAGGTTGCTGACCGGGAGGTAAAAGGACAAGGACCCAGGTCTGGTTGGCCCAAAGGGCCGTCATTTCCTCGTCCATGGCAGCCCGTCAGCCTGGTTGCTGAAGCGCCTCCTGCATAGAGTTTGGGACAGAAACAGAGGATATTAATGTGGCAAAGTGAAGAAGTGGCGGTGAAAGGCGATGGAGAGAGACATAATTTGTCATAGGATGAGCGGTGGAGGCTGGAGCCGGAGCAGCAGGCCGTGGAGCGTCAGAGGTTGAAGCCGACTGCAGTTGGACAACGGGACGAGGAGAGCGACGAGAATAGACCCGGATGACAGGTGGCTGGGGAAGGACCGGAGGTTGGGAAGGAAGGGGAGAAGGTGGAGACCGGGGAACAGAGATGACAGGGCGCACCACGGGCTGCGAAAGAGGAGCAAGATCCAGAGCAGAGAAGAATGGAAGATCTTCCCAGAAAGTGACATCCGCAGAAACGGTCACCTTGCGGGTAGTGGGCGAATAGCACACAACCCTTTTGAGTGCACGAGTAGCCCACAAAGACATATTTGGCCGCACTGGGATCCAACTTATCTGTAGATTGGCCGAGGTGGTGAACGTATCATGTGCACCCAAAAATGCGGGGAGTAAGAGGGAAGGCCGGAGTGGAGGGAAATAAGAGGCTGAAAAGAGTAGGATTCTGGAGGATGGAGGACGGAGGTCGGTAGACGGTTGATATGAAAACAGGCTGTGGAGAGCACAAAGTTCCAGTATTGTTTGGGAACCCGCATTTGAAGCATAAGAGAGCGAGCCACATCAAGGAGATGACGATTCTTGCGTTCGGCGACACCATTCTGATGTGGGGTATATGCATAAGGCGTTTGGTGAATAACCCCAAACTCAGAGCAGAGGGTCGCGAAGTCATGGTCAGTGTACTCGCGCGCGTTATCAGTGCGCATTGTTTGAATGAGCGCAGAGAATTGAGTGCGAGTCTCAAGAATGAATGCCCGAAATACGCGAGGAAGATCAGAACGATCGCGAATGAGATACAACCATGTCATGCGAGAATAATCATCGATGAATGTAAGAAAATAACGGTAGCCAGAAATACTAGTAATCTTGTACGAACCCCATATATCGGAGTGTACCAAAACAAAAGTAACAGAGTTTCGAGTAAAATGAGAAGGAAAAGATGAACGTGGCTGCTTGCCAAAAATACAGGTTTCACACTGAAATGCAGGAAGAGATATATCCGGGAGAGCCTGCTGGAGGACCGGAAGAGGATCATGACCAAGACGCCGATGTCAATCCGAAGAGGAGACAAATGCGAGGAGAGTAGGAGAGTCATCAAGAAGGTAGAGCACATTCTGCAGTCGCCCCCTACCAATGATAGTCCACGTCTGTTGATCATGTATCAGAAAGGAAGAAGAAGTAAAGGTCACGGAACAATTTAAGTCAGTAGTAAGGCTACCAACAGCAAGTAAATTGAAAGGAGAGCCCGGAACATGAAGAGCCGAGCGCAAGAGAAGGGAGGAGGCGAGAGGAATATCAACACAGCCAGAGACAGGGACAGCTGCCCCATTGGCCACAATAATATACTTTGTGTGAGGAGAAGACAAGTACTGAGGTGGTCGAATAGAGGTGATGTGATGAGTGACACCATAATCAATGATCCATCGCGGTCTAGTGGTGAGGCAGGCGATACCTTCATTGGATATGGATGCAGCGGAGGCAACCGAGGCCGGCGGGCGGCTGAGCAGGCAATGAATATGCTGGAGCTGAAGGCGAACCTCGTCGAGGTCAGTACGAGTGGGAGAGGAGTCGAAGGCAGCAACAGAGGCCTGCGGACGAGGAGGACGACCATGCCCGTCTTTGCTGCAGAAAGAACACTTAGGTCGCGGCCGGCCACCCCGATCACGTCCCCGAGAATCAGAACGGCCCCCACAAGCTGAAGAAGGGCGAGACAGTAAAGGTGCAGGGGCCTGCTGGACAAGGGCCGGAGAAGGAGGTCCAGAAAAATCCGAAGGCGGGGAGACCTTGAGAAGCATCGTGCACACATCCGAGAAGGACGGGGTAACTGTAGAGGAGAGGATCTGAGCCCGCACACTGTGAAGGTGATGCGGGACCCGAGCCATCATCATGGCGATACCAACAGCTTCCTTCAGGGCACGTTGGGCAGCAAGGTCCACAGTGTGAGGCTGATGTTGGATCCAAGCTTCGACCAGAGACCGAGCCTGGGCAACAAAGGAGGTCAGATCGGTCGCCCCACCACTATCAAGCGGCTTAAGTGCAGTGATAATGTCATACAAATGGTGGAGACTATCCTTGCCGCAGTAGAGGGTATGGAGCTCGTCCCGCATGCCCTTGGCCGTCTTGTGGTACATGGCCAGGCGATAAGACTCGCCATCGAGAGAGTTAAGGATCCACGTCTGCACACGACCATCATTGCGTAACCTCTCCTCAGTTGGAGTACCGGTAACGACCCGGGTCAAGTGATGAAGAAACCCCTTCGATCTCAGGACCCGGCGAACAGAGTGCGCCCACTACACAAAATTCTTCTTACCGGTCAGAGAGATAGTAGTAATTCGGAACTCATCACGTACATCCGGAAGAGAGGCCGGGCGGTCTGCAGGAGAAACCACCGTTCTGGTAGAGTCAGCGGAAGAGGTCATGAAGACGAACTCCGGCTATGAGAAAAGACCTTCAACAGAGGAGGCCACACGGGTAAGGAAGTCGCACGACTAGAGGGGAGACCGCCCGGTCACGGTGTGAAAACTCCAGTGGCAAGGAGGAGGCCGCAACCAAAGTGCGGAGCCCAGAAGAAAGATAAAGCAGCGAGCAGAGACAACCCGCTCGAGAAGACCGCAGCGGATAGAGACAGGCCGCGCGGACAGACTGCAGAGTGGTCAGACGAATGCTGCAGCGGTCACGGTGATCAAGCACCAGCGGCAAGAGATGCCGCGACCAAAAAACGGAGAGTCCGCACTGAACAGAAGGAGCAACCCGCGCGAGGAGGCCGCAGCGGACAGGAAAGAGAAGACTGCAGCGAGATGAGCCGAGCCGGAAACCACGCACGGCAAGGAGGTAAGGAGAAGACCGCGATCTAAATGCTGGAAGGCAATAGTCCGCACAGTCTGGCTGAGCACAGCAACGGTCAGAGCAAAGGAGGACGCAAGAGGAATGCGAGCGGACAGGGAGAAGAAACCGCGAGTAAAAAGGCTCGAGCGGAAAGAGAAGGCAACAGGATGGAGAAGCAGATCGCGGCGAGTTGAAACAGTCTGCGTCGAGTAAGAGTGGAGATAGACCGCGGCGGACAAGAAGAGTCCGCAGCGGATAAGAGGTGCCTGCAGCGGGCTGAGCGAGAGCAGTGGAGAGAACAGGGCCGCGGCGGACTGGAGCAGTCCGCAAGAGGGAAAACCCAACGACCGTGAACAATCCGCGGCAGGGAGCCCGCAGCGGATATTAACAGCCCGCGGCGGGAGAAACACAAGAGGCCGCGAGCGAGAAGAGAGCGCAGTCTGGAAGCAGCTCGCAAGGAGGGGAGGGAAGGGAAGAAAGTGGACTGGAAGAAATCCCGTAGGGAGAAGAGGAGGAGGTCGCAGCGGACTGCAGAGAGGTAGCGGACAACAGAAAAGCAGCGGACTGAATGAGAACTGTAGGGAGAAGTGGGCCCCACGGTACACGGAGAGAAGTGGCTATAAGAAGCCTAAGGAGGGGGGTGGAACCACGGTGAAGAAGAGGAAGCGGATGCAGAAAAGCAGGCCGCTGAATACACTGAGGTCGCAGCAGGCCGCAGCGGGTAGACGAGCAGGGTGCAGGAGATCAAAAGAAGCGGATAGAGTTTGGGAGTCCGCGAGAGGCAACCTGGCTCTGATACCATGTAGAGAGGAAAAAATGGAACTTTGTATATATGTTCACTTGTATCAAATACAAAGAATGAGTTCATATTTATAAGAGGGAGAAAGAGAGAGGAAGGTCCTATACATGATGTGGGACTACAGATAAAAGAGAAATAATACTTAAAAGAACCTAATGGGTCTTTGTCAAATGGGCTTCTCTAACACCTTTCATGGTCCCGGTCTATTACTTTGGCGCTTAAAATCCATCGTCTATTTGGCTATGTCACTGGCAAAAATAAGGAACCAGACAAGACCTCCGATTGGATACAGTAGGAATCAGAGAATTCCTTAATCATGAAGTTGTTATTTCTTACTATGTTTATTGTCGTTTTTTATTCCTTTGTCTGTGATGTTTGTACCATTAACAAACATCATCGTACCATGTTTAATCATGTTTCGTTTTCTAGTTCAACCTTGTTTGCAGTTATTCATACTGATATCATGGGGCCTTGCTCGATACCTTCTATTTTTGGTTGTGGTTTGTTATCTTTATCGATTGTTTTTCTCGTATAACTTGGTTGTATTTGTTGCGGTAAAAGAGTGATGTCTTTCATTTTTTTTCATAAATTTCACAGTATGGTCTCCACTCTATTTTTTACTACCATTAAAATTATTTGTAGCGATAATGCCCGTGAATACATGGATTCGCATTTTGAGCAATACCTTACTGATTATGACATCATCCACCAGACTACTTGCACTTATTCCCCAGCTCAGAATCGTGTTGTTGAGCGAAAAAATTGTCATCTGCTGGAAGTTGCTCGTTGCCTTTTATCCACCATGCATCTTCCCATATATTATTGGAGGAATGTTGTCCTTACTGCGGCATATCTTATTAATCGTATACCCTCGCAAAATTTTAAGTCATCCACATAAATTTGCACTAGCAAAATCTTGACTTTTACTTCCCTTAGGAATAATGTCTTGTCTATCTTTCCCTTGAGAATTTGTTCTCAATGAGAAAGCTAGACGGAGTAATCTCCAAAAGTCTGGTTTGGGAGATTTCATAAAGTTACGATGTCCTTTGGGAATCACTAGAACAATGCGGATCATACAATGTTCATCAAGCATAGGACCGGTAAACTCACTGTTCTCATTGTATATGTTAATGATATTATCATAACAGATGACGATGTGGAAGAAATCAAGATTTTAAAAAAAAAATTAGCTAATGAGTTTGAGGTCAATGACCTGGGAAAACTCTGGTACTTGGCTATTGTGGTCACAAGGTCCAAGCTGAGGATCTTCATCTCCCAGAGAAAATATACTCTAGACCTCCTTGAGAAGGCGGTGATGGGTGGATATAGACCGGTCGACACCCCAATTGAAGCTAACCACAGATTGGGACGTAATGATGGCGAGGTGATCAAAAACATCTCTAAATTTCAAAGACTATTTGGGAGGCTGATATATCTATCTCATACTCGCCCTGATATTTCTTATGTGGTGAGTGTCATCAGCTAATTCATGCAGGCTCCAAAGAAGCGTCATGTGGATGCTACTCTCAGAATTCTTAGGTATCTCAAATCCTCATCACGAAGTGGGATCTTGTTTGCTTCAAATTCATGTCTAAATATTGAAGTTTATACTGATGCTTATTTGGCTGGGTCTATTGAAGATCGATGATCAACCTCAGGATATTGTACCCTTGTTGGGGGTAACCTCGTTACATGGAGGAGCAAGAAACAACACGTAGTGGCAAGATCCGGTACAAAAAACGAGTTTAGAGTTATGACTCATGGGGTTTGTGAAGCCTTATGGCTACGTTCCTTGATGAGCGACCTTTGCCTTACTTTAGCCAAACTCATCAGATTGTATTGTGACAATAATGCCTCTATCAGTATCTCCCACAACCCTGTCAACATGACCGCATTAAAAACATGAAGTAGATCGGCACTTTATCAAAGAGAATATTGAGAGGGGAGTTGTGTGTACTCTTTTTTTCCCTCTAATGGTCAACTTGTTGACATCCTCACAAAAGGTTGAGTGGGATTATATTTGGATGGATTATGGACAAGTTGGGCATGATTAACATCTCACGTCCAACTTGAGGGAGTGTTATACTATGTAATAATGTATGTATTTCTTTTTGTTATAATAGTGTACGAATATTTCACAATGTATTATCCGCATTCATTTATAGAGGGGATAGTGTACCGTACGGGATAAGACATTTTTTCAATCCTTCAACACATTAATCTTCTGGGGATCTTGTCCCACTCCATCTTTATATGTGCATCAATAGTTTCTTACTTTAAGTTATTATCACTCTCCGGCAGTGTTGTAGATGTCGGCCGACATGTCCGACATGTCGGTCGACATAAAAATTTTGGGGGTAAAATGTCGCGACATCGATATTTTAAGCAAATATGTCGCTTTTTGAAAGTATCGCCCGATATATCCATTTAACTCGATATATCAGGCGATATTTCGTGACCGATTTATTCTTCGAGAGTATTGCATTTTTTTCCATTTTTTGAAGAGACCAAACACCGGTTAAGGTGTTGTCGTTTGACCTTGAGAAATAAAGGCCTTGGATTTGTACGGGGCTTGGGGTTTAATCCGTCTCTTGTTGGAAGTGTGTCATTGGGTTTATATAGTCGGCAAATTAAAGGCTCCCTTGATTGCAAAGGGATACACTTAAATACTTCGTGGTAATTATCTTGATATGTTTTCACCAAGAGTCAATATTTCCTCACTTCGTATATTCTTGAGTATAGTTACTATTCAAGATTGTTCATTTCGTCGTCTTGATATCAATAATGTCTTTTTGCATGGTGATTTGTATGAAGAAGTATACATAAAGCAACCACTAGGCTTTGTTGTTCAGGGGGAGATTTGTCTAGTATGTCGTCTCAAGAAATCACTTTATGGTCTGAAACAATATTGCGCGTTTTAGTAGATTCATTCCACTCTTCTGCAATTTGGAATAATGTTTCATATTGACGTGATGACTGCATGCTACCTCATCAGTCCGTTATTTTCTTTTGTCCTCAATTTTGGTTCCTATTTTTCCATCATGTTTTCCTCTGCATATTTTTCTCTTGCACCTTGCTTTTTTGGGTTGTTTTGTCCACCACTTAGGGCCTCATAAGGACAAACTTGCTCTTATATGGAGAAAGATATGTTTATTGGGTACTTCTGCACATAGAAAGGATATGTTTGCTACTCTCCTTATACCTGGAACTCATTGTTTTTTTCGACTGTGACCTTTGAGGATCAACTTTATTCTTCACATCCTCCCACATTCATGCTTATCCCATGTCCCCTTGATATTTCTACCACTGTTGTGGAATTGCCTTCCCAACTTTCTTTCTTGTCTCACTTATTTAATGTTCGACACCCTCACTTCTAAAGTAGTTCATGTGTGTCTTAGAGCTTGCCATTTCGTTGTCTTGTGTTGTTTTAACTCCTGTTTTCAAGCATCTTCCCATTTCCCTTTGCAAAGTTTGTCATTCATGTATTGCTTTTTCATTGCTAAGGAACTACAATAACATGGGTGGTAGGTTGTCATGAATGAGGAGATGTAGGCCTTCTTGGCCAATCATAATTGGGATCCCATGTAACTGTCTTCGGGATACTTTCGTGTTAATTGTTGGTTTGTGTTTACTATCAAACACAAGTCGGATTGTTCTGTTGAACTACTTAAAGCACATCTTGTGGGCATAGTTTTACTCAACACTAGGGAATTGATTATAAGGACACATCCTCTCAAGACTGAACATTGTTCTAGTCTTATTTTCTCTGGATGTTTATCAGCGTTGGAAGTTCCGTCAATTTGATATTAAAAATGTCTCTCTCAATAGTGAGGTAACTGAGTCAGTGTATATGTAGCAGCAGACGGGATATGAGACTACGAAGGTGACTCGTGTTTGTCATCTCTGCAAATTTTTGTATGGACTACCAGTCCCCTCGGATCTGGTTTGCACCTAATTCACGTTTGGTTCGAGAAGTTTAGCGAAGTTGTACATGACATTGTCTTTCAACGAAGCACTTCTGATTTATCTATGTTTACCATCGCCTCCAAAAGGGCGCTATACTCGCTCTCATCTGCATTGATAATATTATTATTACTAGCGACGATAATGAAGGGATTTGCAAGGTCAATTCAGACTGAAGACCTGGCCCCATCACCACTTCTTCGGCATTGAAATAAGATCTAAAGGTGAATCCACATCTTTTTTGAAAGGAAATATTGTACAATTTTCTTGAAGTTGTCAAGTTCTTAGGATGTAGACCTTCTGACAGACCTATGGAGGCACATGTTAAACTCTCATCTTGTGCCTCCAGCTCCAATCTTTTCTTGCCAAATTCAGGGTATTATGAGAGGCTAGCTGGGAAGTTGATTTACTTGGCCATCAGTCACCCTGATGTCTCCTTTGTGGCGAGTATTGTGAGTCAATTTATACACACTTATGAGTTTCGCATCTTTAGACAGTTGATCGCACTCCCCGGTATCTAAAGCGCACTCATTACCATATTCCCTTTTAGTCCCTTAATAACTGGAATACTCATATTAGAGAATTTAACATTAAAACATAAAAACTTGGTGTGGATTTTGTGTAGATATTGCAATTGTCTTTTATCATTTTTGTGAATAACCAAACTCTCAGTTGGTTGATCTAACGTAAGTCCCACCATGGAATTTTTTGGCATCTTTCTTGCTGCTGTAGTTTTATCCCTGCAAACTGTTTCATTATAGTGAGTTTGCTAGTTCCTTTATATTATCTTTGTTATATCTGCTTTGCAGGAGAAGGTGTTTGGCGGCAGAAACCCTTGCTGAGAAGCATTTTGACTTGGCCTTCCAAGTGATATATCAATTTAACCTTCCTGGTAATAGCATCATTCTACACGCTTGTTGGTTTGTGAAACTATGAATCAGGCAATGGTTTGTGAAACTATTAATCTGTAACCAAGCTGCCTCTAAGGTTAATTATTATTTATTACAAACATTAATGCTTTTTATCTTTTGTTTTTTTAATGTGCTTGTAGCGGTAGATTGCTATGCATGTGTGGCTGCATCCCTTGCCGAGAGGAAAAGGGGCGGTCATCTTACAGAGTTTCTGAGGAATATTAAAGGCACGATAGATGAAGATGACTGGGACCAGGTAAAACTTCAACATCCCTCTTAAATTATAACTTAAACAGAAAAGCCTGTCATTCATAAATGTCACGGTTCTAGTTATTTATAAAAGATCAATGTGTTAAATTGATTGTTGGCCTCGAGCACCGGGCCTAGTTATTTATTGTTATTTTTATTGTGTTCTTTAGTGGTTAGAGGTAGGTGTTATCATTGTTGTCCGTCTTTTATTTGTATTATCTTTTAATACTTTGTAAGCCTATATAAAGGTATGTGTATGTTTGTAAGTTGCTAATATCTAATTCTTAGACCCCTTTTGAGATTTTGGAAGCTCTCTCTCTCTCTCTCTCTCTCTCTCTCTCTCGAGCAAGCCCCACTTAGGAAGCCATGATTACGGCTCCACTGTATCTTGTGCCGCAGTCATTCCCGTCTCCGATCATCCTTTGGGCTGAGGCACATAACTGCTTCGTATCACTTATCAGAGAGAATACTCCTTCCTCACCTTCTGAAACAACACTTACTTCACAGGCTCACAACGACCCTCGTCTAGCCTTTGCTTCCTCTTCATTCAAGCGCGCACCCACAGCAAGCATCGACGCCCCCCCCTCCCTCCAACCGCTTCCTCCACGTCGTAGGTTCTCCCCACAAGCCATCGATTCGTTCCTCTTCAGTTCCACGTCCAGACGCCACCGTCGCTCTCAGCACCGCATGATCGTCTTCCTCCTCATCGGTCTTTCGATCCTTCGCTCTTGCTCTGATTTCCTCTAGTTCTTCATCGTCGATCTGATGCCCTACGTTTTGGAATCGACGACACAAACCTCTTCTCAAGCACCCTGTCCTCTGCTTGCTTGGATGTGGTTCCATCGATCTTGGCGTTGATGCATGTTGTTACGCTGGCAGGAGGTCTCGAGCTCAGTGTTGTTGTCCTTTTTGAGCCGCCCGCACTGGGTCTCCTTTTTCCCTTCTGAGCCCAACTCCCGGTTATCATTTCCTCAACTTAGCAAAGACCTCCAACTGTTAATTGCTTAATAAATTTCGTGGACCAGACCACCCTCTGTTCGATGCTATGGGCAATGATGAACTCTACGGATGCACTCCTTTAGGAGACCGATGCCCATCAACGGACCGACATAACCACACTCCTCCACGAGATTATTTATTTGATAGATGCTTTTCCGCCAAAGTTTCCATCGTTGTCATCTTCCCCACTGCAGATTCCACTAGACTAGTCGTCATCCCCACCGCAGACCGCACAAGCTCTGTCACTGTCCACCGTTCATGTCGCACCACCATCGCCGTCAATGGTCCTTGAACCGCAGTTTCCTCTACAGGCCTCACCGCACCTAGCAGTTTTATCAGCCCCGGCTCTACCAGTGCCTGCTCTGTCAGCCCCTCTAGCCTCCTCGCCGCCTCTTCTCAAGCCTCCTTCTCTGTTGTGCACTCTTGATCCATTTATTTTCCCGACCGTCCCCAAGTTGGTGCCTCCACTGCTGATCTCCGTAACTATTTTTCCACCCGCACTATCGTCGCCTTCATCTGCCTGCAACTTTCAGGCAGCCTCATTCTGCCCACTCCTCACCATCTTTTATTCCATCAGGGAGTACGTTGACGTCGTATCGCTCAATATAGCCTCATGTTCAACAACATGATACCAAGAGTTTTTCTAGCAGGAAATCAATTATCCAAACGATCAAGTTGTGCATGTCTCATTCGAGCTTGAGGGAAAACACGATTTGAAAGTCAGAAGAGATGTTATTTTCCGCAAGCACCAACCAAAGTTATTTATTGTTATCTTTAATGTTTTCTGTAATGGTTAAGGGTAGGTGTTATCATTGTTGTTCGTCTTTTATTAGTATTGTCTTTTAGTACTTTGTAAGCCTATATAAAGGTATGGATATGTTTGTATGTTGCTAAGAAATGAAGAATATCTAATTCCTAGTCCCTTTATGAGATCTTGAATGCTCTCTTTTTTGAACAACCCCCGCTTAGGCAGTCGCGGTTCTGGCTCCGCTATATCTTCCACCGCAGTCATATCCCCTCCGATCATCCTCCGATATTCTCTGACATCCTCCAAGGTAGGCACCTAACATTGATTGTTTAAATTTCAATGTGCTATCCAAATCGCAAGGTGATGAACAATATATTTACTCAAATAAGTGAATAAATGCATTTATAGTTTCTATTTCTTGCTGAGTTGAGATTTGTACAGTTAACGGTGACTAATTTAAGTTAATGTTGCTGAATAACATTTCACCGTTGTGGTGAGACCCTTCCCTTGACCCTTGTTGTGCGGGGATGCTTTCGGCACAAAGGTGCACTTTTCATGCTATTTTAGAAGCTTCATATATTCTGTCATGTATATGAGATACACACTTTCATCTCCCTAAAAAAAGGTTGTAAAGAAGTATGCTATTAATGTACTATCACATAATTTTGGGTGACGTTAATGTGTAATTATTGTAAAATAACATTTCACTGTTTTTGTGGAACCCTTCCCTAGACCCTCGTTGTGCGGGGATGCTTTCGGCACTAGGCTTCCCTTTTAATGCTAATGTAGAAGCTTCGTATATTCTGTCATGAATATGAGATATGCACTTTCATCTCCCTAAGAAATGGTTCTAAAGAAGTATACTATTAATGTACCGTCACATAATTTTTTATTATGTTAATGTGTAATCATTGTACTGCCTTTTGATAGGTGTTATCTGCTGCTATTAATGTTTATGCACACAAACATAAAGAACGGCCTGATCGTCTCATAGACATGTTGATTAGCAACCACAGGTTTATTCTCTTCACCCCCCCCCCCCCCCCACTCCATGAGCATGAATGGTTTGTGTTTCTAACAATGAATTTCAAAACGAATTTGTTTCCTGTTAGTATTGTACAACCACTATGTGTGTGTGTGTGTGTGCATACATGTGCGTATGTATACGTACATGTATGTATATATATGATATATATGTGTATCTATTTATATATATGTGGGTGTGTGTATTCAGGTGCGAATACCCCCTTGTGCGAATATGCGAACACGCATCCAGGCCGTTCATCATGAAGGTGTGGATGGCAGCAGCTGCGTTATTCACAGCAGCTGCCTGCGGCGGCGGGCCCGCCAGCCCCCGGCCTCCCTAAGCTCATCGGCGTGAACGTCGAGGAATCCCGGGAGGCTGGTGGCCGGCGAGCCTGCAGCCGCCAGCCGTTACAGCTGTAAAGCTTCACAGCCGAATTTTCATAGTGCGGCGGCCGGCGAACCCACTGCCGTTGGCCGTCTTGCTGGAAATCAAATGCGAAGGACTGTAGGAGATCGCGATTCTGAATCAATGACCCGGATCCCTGTTCGCACCATATTCGCACAGCGCCTATTCGCATATGAACGCACATCTGTATGTATATATATATCTGTATATATATATATATATATATATATATATATATATATATATATATATATATATATATATATATATATATATATATATATATATATGTATATATATATATATGTATATATATATATCTGTATATATATATGTATGTATGTATATATATCTATATGTATGTATATATATCTATATGTATCTATATATATCTGTATATATCTATATATATCTGTATATATATAACTTATAAGTTGATTGGCAGTAAAGGTTGTCACACATCGTTTGATTGATGGTCTAGATATGTATGCGTGAAGTTTAAATTTGTGTACTTTTAATACAAGCACCAATTTATACACAAATTTCGAGTAAATATAAGCATGCAACTATATTTGAGAACTGGAAAAATATATTATCCAAATAAAAAATAAATATTACATGAGATGACAAAGGGAAGGGAACCCAAACCAATATTAGAGGTGTGTGACAAAAAACAAGAACATGGGCCTTTATAGTGGCCCTTTACAGAGGGCTTTAATTCAAATATCCCCCTCATGATGAGAGTATATGAAGATAATTCTCAGTTTGGAGAAATTATTAGTGAAGGTGTCATAACTCAGGCTATTCTTAATGATATTTATCAGTTGATCTTGGGATTGGATAAACGGTGTTCAAATGTTGCCTTTCTCTAGGTGATTCTTAATGAAATGTCTGTCAATTTCAACATGTTTTGGTATGTCTTATTTAATGAGATTAGGAGCAATGTTGATATCTGATTTATTATCGCAATAGAGACGTATGGGTTTACCATCTTGTAGCCACATATCCTGCATTATAGACTAGAGACAAGTTGCTTGTATCTCTTGTGGCGTTGCTTTGTATTTTTTTTTTGCATTGGAACATGCTACTATACTTTGCTTTTTACTTCTATAGGTCATGAGATTCCCCCAACAAAGGGGCAATATACAGTGATGGATTTTCGGTCATTTTGGCTTCCATCCCAGTCAGCATCTAGGTATACTTCAACATTCACATTCTTGTTCTGGGAAAATAGAATTCTACGTTCGGAAGACTTCAGGTATCGTAGCACTCGTGTAGCAGCTTCCTAATGTCTTAATCTGGGAGAATGCATATACTTGTTCAGGATCCCAACCGTATTCATGATATTTGGACAGGTGTGTTGCAACGCCCCGGTCTACTGTCGGTGCACTACAGGCATGCAGACATGTGACCCCCAACCCATCTTCACGGATCTGATTGGCCGCAGACGCTAATTCCAATGGCGGGTTATTGAGACTGGGCTTGAACCCCACACCTATCGAAGGGAGCTCTAAACTGGCAGCTCAATTGGTGTTGAGGACCGGTTTAGAGCTCCCCTATCTAGGAGTTCTTGGGTTCAAGCCCCAGCCTCAACAACCCGCCATTGGAATTAGCGGTTGCAGCCAATCAGATCTGTGAAAATGGGTTGGGGTCACTGGTTTAATGGCCTGAGCTTAGTTGGTGATGAGGACCAGTTTAGAGCTCCCTTATCTAAAAGGTATAGGCTTCAAGTACTAGCCTCAACAACCCGTCATTGGAATTAGCGGTTGCGGCCAATCAGATCATTGGAGATGGTTTGGGGGCACTGGTTCGCACGCAAGGTTGTCAGGATCGAGATCCTAGATGAGATCATTTCGAGGTAGGATCAAATTAGATAGTATGGTCGGATCGTGGATCTCTTTACAAAATCAGTATCGATTTACAAGATCCTATGATCCGGATCGCGATCCTGACAAATATGGTTCGCAGGCATGTAGCACACTCACAGTAAACTGGGGCGTTACATAAAAATTGCAACGCTAATTCCGATAGCGGGTTTTTGAGGCTTGGACTTGAACCCCAGACTTCATAGATAAGGGAGCTCTAAACCGGTCATCATCAACAACTGAGTTGCAACTCAATTGGTGATGCGGTTAAGGCTCTCTTATCTAGGAGGTTTGGGGTTCAAGTTCCAGCCTCAACAACCCACCAATGGAATTAACGGTAGCGGTCCATCAGATTTATGGAGATGGGTTGGGGTCACTAGTCTGCAAACCTATAGCGCACCCACCGCTGACTGGGGAGTTACATGTGTGAGGTATGTTAAACCGGAATCCTGCGACTAGCCAGACCGGTTATATTCTCTAGAAGTGCATGTGGTTACCCCCCGAGTAGCCGCACTGGTCCAGTAGTAAGGACGGTCACCCTTGTAAATGCACCCCCTACTTCGGCAGTGTAGGCAGCTATATCCTGAGTAACCGCTCCCACCATCTCTAGTTCCCATAACTGATCAAGCCGGTCAGCCTCCAGTAGCAGTCAGTTTCGAGGGGTCCATGAGAACACTCATAGTGCTGCCCTTTCCCCTTCCTCATAGTTCGTGCTAGCTGGCGCGGTTACGTCGTGTCGTAACCGCGCCTCTCTCTTTTTCCTGCCAACCTGAATTCTCTTATATCTCAGGTGGCACGCATTTATTGCGCCCAACCACTTCGGGTGACCCTATATCAGTATAAATAGAGGATCAAGGGTACTTAAAAAGGAATGGAACTTGGGCCAGAACCTCCTTTGTCGTAGGTGCGTTTACAAGTTCTAAGTCATCCTTTGTTGAGTACTTCTCTATTGCTTTTCTCATGTAGTATACTTGTAATAATTTCTTAAAGATATAATATTTTCCGCGGCAAGTGGTATTTGCCCTTGCGGGCAATTCTGTTTTAGCCATTCGCGACATCCTTTTCCTCTCGCCCTCTCTGCTCTCTTCTGTTCTCCCCCACTCTCCGTGTTTCGTAACTGATTTCTTGCAGTCTTTGATTCCCCTGCTCCTTAATAGTCTGTGGCAGTTTGTGGATGTCGGTGACATTTTTGGCACCAACAGTTCAAATTTGTGGCCTTCAGATTCAAACAATCGAGGAAATCGTCTCAATGGTCGGAAAGTCGTCACAATCGCCCAATACCTCCAACCCCTCAGAGGGAGGTGTGGTTACTCGTGAAGAGTTTGACGAGAAGTTCAACATCTTGGTAGATATGATCAACCGCCTAGTGAGTAAGGAGTGTTTGCTCCAAGGCCCTTCACTCTCGCAAGAGACTACAACTCCTAAACGAAGACTGCACCAACCGGAAGAGGCCCTCGTGGCCCAACTGCTGGCGTGGCGAGTTTACGCGAGAACGCAAAGAGTTCTTCAAGGAAACTGTTGTATCCTATCAGGGAAAACCCTGAACTTTGAGGTAGAGCCCAACTATGCAGTGGAACAAGACTCCTATTCCTCCTTCGCCACCCACGTCGAGATGGAATCCGCTCCATTCGGGTTCAGGGAATCCCGCCTTTCCAAGTTCTCCTGGAGCGACGACCCAGCGTGTCATCTACAAGCTTTTGATTCTGCAACATCCCTTCCGTCCCTTTCGTACTTTCCAGATATGGGGGTTGAACAATGGGAGGAGGGGTATATGAAGCCACAATAGTAAGTGGAATAGTGGGAGCATCAACATCAGTGTCCCTCTTCACTAACGAGAGCCAAAAAATCGTTCCCCGTCACGGAAAGTAATGTGCATGATACAAAAAAATCCGTCATGACAAAAGGTGATAGTAACGATACCTTTTTTATAGTGGAGTATCCAAAGAAAATACATTTGAGGGAACATGCATCAGTTTATCATATTATGTTGATGAACATTGACAAAATAGACACATCCAAAAACATGAGGGGGATGAGATTTGTGGATGCACATTTGGTGGACAAATGAGAGATAGAAGATATATTACAAAGTACTAGGTGGTACGCGGTTAATGGTGTTAGCCACAGTGAGGACAGCTTCGCCCCATTAGGATTTGGCATGGTTCATGTTCATAAGAAGGCACTGCGTGCGTCGGGGTATTTGTTTTTGTGTTCAGCACACCATTTTGGCTAGAGGTATGTGCGCACATGGTTTGATGTAGTACAAGATATGTTTCAAACACACCATGGTGCCCCCCCCCCCCCACACACACACACACTCGCGCGCGCGAACACAATTTTTCACTTTAAATGACACAAATAGTACTGTCAAATTAAGTGATCACCATTTTCTCAAGAGTTTAAAGCAATCAATAACGGCACTCTTCCATATTAATAAGTAAACCCAAGTAGAGCAAAAAATTAGTCAATAAACATCACAAAGTAACAATGATCGAATAAAGAGATTATAGGAGAAGGCCCTCAAACTTCAGTATTAAAAAATAAAAAGGAAGCATACTACGAGAGGATAAATGAGTCGAACTATGTCGCTCATGTTTAATGAGTTCATAAACATCACAAACAAAATTGCTCTTATAGTTGGTAAACATAGGAAACATCTTCATAAGATAACTAGCGGAGGGGTGTCCAAGACGTTAATGTCACTATTGCACATCAGCATAAGTGGGGGTAGGAGAACTAGAGAGAGCTTGGTGTTAACTTTATCACGGCCCGAGAGTCGGATGTATGAGGTAAAACCTGACAATGTCTTGTTAATATGATCAGTCACGCCCGAATCAATGATTCACTCAGATTGGATTGCAGAAGTAGATTGTGCGTTTGGAGTACTTGAGGCCATGAAGACAGTGGTAGAAGTAATGCTCTAAGAGCGTACTAGACATCACAGGGCATGAAGTTCTTTAGTGAAAAGCTGTCAGAGGGGATCTTAGCAGTATTGGCTTCAGTATCATGAGCAGTAGATGGATGATTGTACAGGTGAGGACTACCACGTCTGCAGCAACTACTAATTTTCCGTGAATGGTTAGGATATAGGCGAAACAACAGTGTCGAAATTGAGACAGTGTCGGCGTTCCGAACAGGTGAACTGGAAGGAGGAAGACTTTGACTAATGCCATCAATTGCAGAACGATCATGCACACTGTCGAAATTGAGACAGTGTCGGCGTTCCTCATCACCAAATACCATACTGAATGCTTCTCGAAGAGAAGGAAGAACCTGACAGGTTAGGAAATGCATGTGATCCGTGTCGAAGTCCATAGTAAGTCCCATGAGTAAGTCAGAGATGATAATGGTCCTCCTTGTTATTCAGTGCACTAGCATCGACAGTGCATGGTAGAGTGAATTCTTCAAAGTAGTCATGTTCTTGATAAAGGCGCTCGAACTCAGAGAAGTAGGTGGCAACACTCAAGGAGCCTTGTTTGAGTTCGAGAAGACGTCGAGTGAGCTCATTCACTTGGACAAATCTACCAATTTGCGAATAAGCCTCTCGATCCCAAGTCCATTTAACAAAGGTAGATCCATAAGCATGTAGTTACGATAGATTAAGGGAGACGTTTAGCGGATAAGCCACGAGACCACCAGAGAGTTGTCACCCTCCTTTTTCCTCCACAAGGGATCAATACTAGGAGGTTTAACAATGGTTCCATCATTGTACCAATACAGTTGATGACTGCGAATTACATGTCGCGCCGCCCGGGACCATTCAAGATAATTGGAACCATCCAATGGTATGGTAGTAATCCAGAAGGTGCCGGAGGAACCAACTTCTGCGAATAATCATTACCGAGAGGGTTTGTAACAGGATAGAGAGGTCTAAACACTTGATTCTAAGGAGCCCACCATTTAGATTCTCCAAGATGCAAATGGAACAAGTCGGGAAGGTGATAGCAGGAACCAACGGGAACTTGCGACAAGTCGTTGGAAGGTGACGCCGGCGGGAAGGTGATAGCATGCAAGCGTTCGCAGCTAGCTGGGCTCGCGGAAAGTAGGTTGTTGACAATAGGAACTCGCGACAATTAAGGGATTATGGCCGCAAGGAACTTGAGGCAAGCAGTTCGCAACAGGAAGGTATGGCTCGCAGTTGTGAATCTATAGAGAATACATGTGGGAATGGCGAAGCTTGCAGGAACCAACGGTTCATGGGACGATGAAGTTTGCAGGAAGGTGCTCGTAGGAAGATGGAGTTCATGGGAAGGTATGATCGAGGACGCCACTGGGTATGGAGGAGCTCACAGGGGCAATGAGGTAGAGGCTTGAAGCCGTATGGCTGGGCTCGCTTGTGCAATGAGGTCAAAACTTGAAGCTCGCAGACACACTGTCCACTAAAAATCTATAAAGGTCATTGTTCGAGGATAAGTTTCTGCCGAAATGCGCAGGTGCCGAAATTTGCAAGGGCTCACAAGTAGTAGCAGGAGCTCGCAAGAAGTGCTTGCAATGCAGATGTTCAAAGGAAAAAAGGAGCGGGGAAAATTACAAAACCATTCATTCATATGTCACTTTATTAATTGTAAATATGTTTGCCTTCTTTGAATACATTTACATTTATTCTCAAATCAGGATTTGAGTTTTTTCTTGTATTTTTTCCTCCTTTGCATTCCTAAAAATAATACAATATCAACAGGAAAGTGCTTTCGTGCGTGATTTGCGGCCGCCTAAAAAGTGCCTTCCAAATAGCTTCTCGTAGCGGAAGTGTGGCTGATGTACAGTATGTTGCACATCAGGTTGGTATATTTTCCCTATACTGGGCAAAATTTTATCCTTCATTCCCATTCTTATTTTCTATTGTTCTTATTACCCAGGAAACTTTTACATGATTCTCCCATAATTCTCCCAAAATTTTATCCTTCATTCACATTGCTATTTTCTATTATCCTTCATTCCCATTATTGCCCAGGAAACTGACAAATTCTTGGAAAATTACCTGTGCAAAAAATGTCAACAGAAAGCTGTAAATCTTAATATAGATGAAACGTAATATATACGTGCTTTGGCGTGATCCTGATTCTTTTCCAGTTTGTTTTTGGTTAAAATCTACCACAATACAAGAGACTAAAAATCATATATAAGCGAACAAGCCACACATGACATATCACGTGACGATACAATAATACTAGAATGATATATAATAATATTACACATTCAACTCCCCCCCCCCCCCCCCCCCCCCGCAAGTTGGGAGTATATGTCAATCATTACCAACTTGAATGTGCTCTTAGTAGAGTTGTCACGGGTTAACCCTTTGGGAAGATGTCGACATGTTGATCTTGGGAGTTCAAAAAGGGTATACGGATATTTTGCCTGTCGAGGTGATCTTTAATGAAATGTCCATTCACTTCAACATGTTTAGTTTGATCATGTTGAACTGGATTGTGAGCAATATTAATGGTTGATTTGTCACCGCTATCGAGAATAAGAGGCTTGTGCTCAATGAGATCTATATTCTAAAGAATTAATTTCAACCACAATCCCTCACACACGCATTGTGTCATAGCCCTGTATTCTACCCTAGCACTAGGTCGTGCTACAATATTTTGTTTCTTACTCCAAACAAGATACAAGATTTCCACTTCCAAAGAAACAATATCCTTTAGTGGATTTTCAGTAATCTTGACTGCTAGCCCAATCAACATCAATAAAAAAATTAATTTTTGTGGGTTGGTGATGTAGGACGGACGTCACACCCGCCTACCCCCCTGGAATCCCACCAGGGGGCCCACCATGGCGTCTCACCATGGTGGCTTTATCTTGCCTGCGGGCCGTACACCACAACCCATTCCCGACCCCACAACAGAGCCGATAGGTTGTTGAGGCTGGGGCTAGATCCCCCGACCTCTCATGTGAATTCTTTATCAAGGAGATCGGGGGATCTAACCCCGGCCTCAACAACCTATCGGCTCTGTTGATAAAGAACTCGCAAGGACGTCATGAGATCTAGCCCCGGCTTCAACAACCTATCATCTCTTTTGTGGGGCCGGGCGCTGGTTGGGGGTGTACGGCCCGCGGGCCTGATAAAGCCTCCATGGTGGGCCCCTGGTGGGACTCCAGCGTGGCAGACGGGTGTGATGTCTGTTCTGCATCAATTGGTTTGTAGGGAACAAAACCTCACATCCTAGAGACTTCTTAAGGTATCTCATCACCCGATAAGCTGCCTCTTGATGGCGAATCCTTGGTGCATACATGAATCTACTCAAAATGTCAACCTCATGTATAATATTAGGACGGGTATGAGATAAGTATATGAATCTATCAACCAATCTATGATAGTTTGATGAGTCGACTTTATCTCCTTTTGTGTCTTCATCAATTTTGTGATTGACCTCATTAAGGGTATCCACTGGACACATCCAAGCATACCAGTTTCCTCCAGAAGGTCAAGGACATACTTTCATTATGATATGAAGTTTCCACGGCTAGACTTGGCCACTTCATTCTCATATACAATGAACAAAGAGGGTGTGTTGAACATGTCCTTGTACATAGCATAGTTGTACCATGGTTTTAGGAAACCGCCCAAACCAAGCCCTAGGGGATTTCATCAGCCAATAAAAGGATTTCTTTAAATGAGAAACCTTCCCATTAAACCCTTTGGAAAAATCAGGAAGAAGCGTCATGTATACTTCTTCTTCCAACTCACCATGCAGAAAGCCATTTTAACATCTAGTTGTTGTAATTCCCACCCAAGACATGCAACACATGAGAGGAGCACTCGAATAGAGTCCATCTTTGTAGATGGAGCAAATGTTTCTTGCCAGTCAATTCCTTGAGTTTAGGTATCCCCTTGAGTAACTAATCGAAAATTATATCGCTCCACAATCCCTTCTTGATTCTGCTTACTGGAAAAAATTCAACATGACTCAACAGTTCTTTTTCCTGGAGAAAGATGTGAGTTGTCATTTTTCATTTTTTGTCAAGGCATTCATTTCTTCTTCCATAGCATTTTTTCATTCAGGTATCTTGATAGCCTCATGCCTGATCTTGGGAATCACAATAGAAGAAAGAGATGAAATTAAAGCTTTGTAAGCAGGAGAGAGATGATGATACAAAATGTAATTGGTCGGTTGTTTGGTGCTACCAATGTTACCTTTAAGATGATGCAGACACTTGCAGAGGTTGATTATTCGGGGATTATACGTGCTCAGTCAAACAGGAATTGTGAGAGTATGTATGCAACAAAGGAAGTAGTGGCCGCAATGGAGGAGTTGGAGTAGGATAGAAAGGTTGGGTAGAGGAATTTGATAAGAGACTACGATAGGAAGGGAAATGTCAGAGGTCTCATTGTTGAAACCGAAATTCGGTCTCCTGTGGAGTTCGACCCTTGGGGAAGGGGTGGTCTCGCACCTACTTCACTTCTGCAAGCAAAACAACAGAGAAAACGAGGAGAAACCGACCAAAGGGGCTCGGCGGGGAGGACCCACCACACACCCGGAAGACTAGAGAATACTTCCCCTCCTTAGCCACAGGCCGAGCTAAGGCTACCTCAGGAAGCACTACTAAATCGGGGAGCAAGAGAATATGAGAGCGTGTCTTGAGGTGCCCCCCTTGGGTTCTATTTATAGTTTTTAGAATCTGAACTGCCAATAACCAAAAGAACTGACCTGAAATTACCAGAAAGCCCTTGGTTGGGTCTGCCAACAGCCAAACTCCGCTGTTTTGAACAGCTATTTGCAGTCCAACTTGGTCTGCTAACAGCGTAGCTCCGCTGTTCTGAGAAGCTATTCGCACCCATGGGGAGGGCATCCATGTAATTTCTCCTTGGGGCTTCTACTGGCTCCCTCCATGGATTGGGAGGTCAGCTCGCCACTTATTCCCCTCCGCGAGGGGCGGGCGCGACCTGGCTCTAGCAGCTCGCCTACTCTTCTTGGGCAAGCGCGAGCCGGGCCATCACGGCCCGCCAATCCTTTGCTGAGGCGGCCAGGTCGCGGATAGGGAGCGGGCTGATGGCCATTGCGACCATTAGAATGGTTCGCAGGTCGCGGGTCGTCGAACCCATCCGCGAACATCGGTTCGACGAATAGCGCCTCCCACTCCGGTCGACGATTCTCTGAGCGAGCGGGAGGGGTGAAAGAGCCGTCTCGCCTGGCTCGCTCGCTTGAACTGAGCGGGAGAGGAACAGCCTCTTGCCGCATGCCCGCTTGTTGCTTGGGTGCGGGCCGTGGAACTTGGTTCGCTCGATTTTCCTCTCGGGGCCCGCTCGACGAACACGTTATCTCAAAGCGCGAGTACTTAGACGTCCATTGGCGATCACGTCCCGCCTGGATTTTCGGCGAGACGGCCCGGGGAAGGGGAGAAGATCAATGATCTGTCCAGGGACGAGCTCGCCATTCCTCTGGCTCACTTTGAGGTGGGTCTTCGGCTTCCCCTGTGGCCGGAAGTGCGTCAAGTGCTGAAGTACTTCGGGGTCGTCATAGGCCAGATGACCCCGAACTCCGTGGCTGTTATGGTAGGGTTCGCTTGCTTTCTGCGGGAGGAGCGGGTCGAGTTCATTCTCGCGGTTTTCCGCAAATTATTCTCCTCCGCGCGAACCGGGACGGGACCGCCTATTTCTCTAGCGCCCACCTCAAGGTGCGGGAGACCGTTAATAAGAGTCACAACTGGCTCAAGAAGTTCTTGTTCGTCAAGGGGGATTTTGGCAACGTCCCCTTCTCGCCGGTGCAGCTCAGCGAGGCGAGTTACCGCCCGCCCAGCCTGGGGGCCATGAGGCCGACCTGTGGGGGTTCTTTGCCGGGAAGAACTTCGAGGTCGCGTACTTGCGCCGCAACCTCGATGGCCTAGCTGTCGTCCCGCTTGGGGGAGGTTAGCCACTCGCCCTTGCTTTGTCTCGCTGTTTTCTTCTTTAGTTTCACCCTCTCTCTTCTTGGCAGGCGAGCGAGACGTTCCCCTTCACCCCCCCTATGAGAGTGCTAGGGTCGCCTCCGGGGTCCTCTCCCGAGCTCAGGTCGCTGACGCCGCCCAGCGCGTCATCCCGTCGGTCCCTGCTAAGAAGCGGTCGGGCCGCGAACAGCCTGCTCCCCCGCCCAAGATGGCGAAGACTGCGGGGCAGCAACTCGCCGTGGGCCAGAGAAAAGGCAAGGCCCCGGCGGAGCATTCGGCCGAGGGTCCCCCCCCCCCCCTTGGTCGCTCCGACCAGCTACACTCCCGGCGGGGCGGCGAGCACTTCTGGGCCGCCGGACGGGGCGCATACTGCTGCGAAGCCGGTGCCGAGAGGGCACCGCAATTTCGACTACGACGAGAAATACCTGGACGAGCTCGACGTCCCGCTTCTGCTATGGGACAAGGAATCAAATCGCTTGGTGGTCTCGACTCTGTTGCCGAGTTGGTTGGAGCAGGACACCATCGGCGGGGAGGCCTATAACTTCTCGTTCGGCCTTTACTCGCGAGAGGATGCCGCTATCTACGACAAGGAGGCGACGCGAGTACTGGTGCATGAAAGCGCGCGGGCCCAACTACGTGGCCTGGAGTTGGCCCATATGGTTGGGCGGCGCTGCACCCAACTGGAGCGGAACGCCACTTCTCTCAAGAAGTTGGCGGACGAAAAGGAGGAGGCCCGAAAACTTGCTCAGGAGGACGCGGATCTCCAGAGGAAGCGGGCCGACGCGGCCGAGGAGACCCTCGCGCAGTACTTGGGAGGGGTGGTGCGTGCTTACTTCCAATTACCGCTTCCTTTCGCGAATCCACCTTACGACCTTTTTTCTTTTCTCAGGATGCGGCGACGGCCGGCCGGATGGGTGCTGAGATCGCCGCCCTCGGTCAGGACAAGTCGGCACTGGAGGCGCGGGTGCGCGAGCTGGAAGCTGCCGCCGCTGCCCCTCCGCCAGCCAATAGAGGCTTCCCGCTCGAACATCATTCTGACTACGAGTTGGAGGTGTTGATGCAAAAGAACGCCGCCAGTGCCGCGAAGTACACAATGCAGATGCTGCGACGTGCAGACCTCCTTAAGAGCGAGGCCGCAGAACTCTCGGCAGACGAGGTGGTGCCGGCGCTGTTCCTTCCCGTGTCGTACCCCGGGGATAAGTCCTACCAGCCCATCTAGGACTTCCCGCCCAGGATCTCGCATCGCCCTCGCGCCCTTGCAATTCGCTTGTTATATGTATACCTTATGCATTTTTTGGTTGTTTGAGGCGTATTCGCGAACAATGTCACGACATTGTGATTTCTGTCTACTCTTGCCCTTACAAATGTTTCTGCAATCGTGTTATATGGATGTTTGTCGTTATTGTTTGATGTGAACCTCCCCTTTCCGCACTCGCAGTCGTTCGCTTCGCGTTATGTCGACGAGGTCGTACGCCTATAGATCCGGCTCAGGAATCATCGGGGGCCCGGTCGGTTACCTCGCTGGCGGCGACCTGTCCCTGCCGTCCGGACTCGCTAAGGAGACTGCTTGCTCATCAGGAGAGGCGAGCCGATTTCGTCGCCCGTCTGAGCCACCGGAATTCTGGCGAGCCGATCCGCTCGCATGCGGCTCGGGTCCTTTTCTTCATCTTTTTTGGTTAGCTTCGCGGTTCCAACTCCTCGCTCTCTGGACACCCGGTTCCCCGACCTCTGACCTGGCTTTGCACGTCAAGGCCTCCTCGTTGGTTGACGAGGAGTCGACGTCTTTCCCCGACGAGTGTCTTCCATCCCTGCCAACTTGGTGAGAGCCTGGTAGCAGGATCCGCTCGGGGTCCACTATCGATACCATCGAGTGACTTCCTGCCATGCCAGCTAGGTGAGAGCCTGACAGCGGGATCTGCTCGAGGCCAAGGATGACACCGAGTGACTTCCTGCCTTGCCAGCTAGGTGAGAGCCTGGCAGCGGGATCTGCTCAGGGTCCGCTATCAATACCATCGAGTGACTTCCTTGCCCTGCCAGCTAGGTGACAGTCTGACAGCGGGATCTGCTCGAGGCCAAGGATGACAACGAGTGACTTCCTGTCCTGCCAGCTAGGTGAGAGTCTGGCAGCGGGATCTGCTCGGGGTCCGCTATCAATACCATCGAGTGACTTCCTGCCCTGCCAGCTAGGTGAGAGTCTGACAGCGGGATCTGCTCGAGGCCAAGGACGACACCGAATGACTTCCTGCCCTGCCAGCTAGGTGAGAGCCTGGCAGCGGGATCTGCTCGGGGTCCGCTATCAATACCATCGAGTGACTTCCTGCCCTGCTAGCTAGGTGAGAGCCTGACAGCGGGATCTGCTCGAGTCCAAGGATGACACCGAGTGACTTCCTACCCTGCCAGCTAGGTGAGAGTCTGGCAGCGGGATCTGCTCGGGGTCCGCTATCAATACCATCGAGTGACTTCCTGCCCTGCCAGCTAGGTGAGATCCTGGCAGCGAGATCTGCTCGGGGTCCAAACACGTTCCATTTCTCCATGCAAGCTAGTTGTGACAGTATTTGAAGTGTTAAAGAATTTTATTATCATCAAGATATCACTTACATGTTTCAAGGGAAAAAACGTTTTAAGTCGTCACCACTCCAGTTTAGACTCAGGGTCTCGCCCTCTACATTTTGGAGTCGATAACCTCCCGATTTTAAAGCCTCTTTCACAATGAACGGTCCTTCCCAGCTGAGGTTAAGCTTCCCCACGTACGCCGACCTCCCTGCTGCGTCAACCTTCTTCAACACCAAGTCCCCTTCCACAAACTGTTTGACTCTGACATGCTTATCAAATTATTTGACCATTTTTCTTTTCACCTCTTCCTGTCGGACGGCGGAAAGGTCCCTCAGCTCTTCCACCATGTCGAGGGAGAGTCTCAGCTCTTCCTCGTTCTCGGCCTGCCATTCTTCCCTACCTCCCTCGGCCGCAACAACTCGAGGTGTTCGGACTTCAAACTCCACGGGGAGCACTGCCTCGCACCCATGAGAGAGCTTAAAAGGGGTCTCTCCAGTAGCTGTGTTAGGGGTGGTCCTCAAGGCCCAGAGGACCGCGGGAAGCTGCTCCACCCAGCTTCCCTTCAAATTCTCCACTTTCTTCTTAAGGAGGTTGACGATGATTTTGTTCGCGTCTTCCACCTGCCCGTTGCTCCTGGGATGATGGACCGAGGCGAACCTGAGGTCGATCCCGAGCTGCCCTCAGAAACCGGTAAACTCTGCACTAGCGAACTGAGGCTCATTGTCTGTGACGATGGCTTGGGGCAGTCCGTGGCGACAGATGATCTCCCCCCAGACGAAGTTCCTGATAACCTGCGAGGTCACCTTGGCCAGCGCCTTCACTTCTAACCACTTGGAGAAGTAATCGATCATGACTAGGAGGAACCTCCTCTGCCCACTGGCCTGGGGGAATGGCCCAACCAAATCCATTCCCCAAATGGCGAAGGGTCAGGGGGCCGTGATGCTTTTGAGTCGCTGGGCCGGCTGTAGCTGGAGAGGGGCAAACAACTGGCATTTATGACACCTTCTTGCGAACTCTGTTGCGTCTTGGCCCAGGGTGGGCCAGAAGTATCCTTGCCTTACTATCCTCCCCTCCAAGGTCCTGCTCCCGGAGTGACTCCCACATTCCCCGGAGTGGACCTCTTCTAAGATCTTTTGTACTTCTCCCTCGGCCACGCAGCGAGCCAGCATCCCCGAGAGGGTCTTCCTGTACAGCTGCCCGTCCTGGAGGAGGTAGTACGCTGACTTATGCCGGAGCTTCTTCTTATCTGCCCCCTCCGGGTACTCTCCCGTGGAAAGGAAAGTCATAACTGGATCCATCCACGAAGACCGCTGATCTACCTCCATGAGCTCTCCTTATTCGATGGAGGGGCGGAATAGGTCGGTGATGGTGCCTCCCACCTGGCGACCATGCATTGCTAGTTGGTCGACTTGTTCATTCTCTTCCCTGGGCACGTGTCGGATGGAGAAGGTTGGGAAAGTGCCGATGACCCCCTTCGCTTTGGCTAAGTATAATCGCAGGGTGGGCTCCCTTGCCTAAAACTCCCCGTTGATCTGGGAAGCTACCACCATGGAATCGGTGAGTACCTCCACGTCTAACACCCCCAGCTCTCTGGCCAGGCGCAACCCTGCTATCACGACTTCATACTCGGCTTGATTGTTGGTGATGGGAAAGTGTACCACCACCGTCTGCTCAATTCTAGTTCCTTGAGGGCTCTCCAAGATTACCCCTACTCCTAGGGAATGCCTCCCCGAGGCGCCATCCACCTTCACCTTCCAAGGAGTCGGACGGGTGAGTTCTTCCTCTGCCACTTCAACCACGTAATCAGCCAGGAAGTCGGTCATCGCTTGAGCTTTGATCGAGAGGCGCGGAACGAACGAAACATCAAACTCACTCAACTCCACCGACCACTTAGCCAGCCTGCCTGAATGCTCCACCCCCTCAAAGATGTTGTGGAGGGGATGGTCAGTTGCCACTCGGATTGAGTGTGCCTGGAAGTAAGGTCGGAGCCTCCGAGCTGAGATGATCAGGGCGAAAGCCAGCTTTTCCAAAATCGGGTATCAAAGCTCGGCCTTTCTCAGGACCCGGCTCACATAATAAATAGGGAGCTGCTTCTTCCCTTCTTCGCGAACTAGGACGGAACTCAGGGCCTCCGCCCCGACCCCGTGATACAAAAACAGGTTCTCCCCCTCCTTCGTCCCTTGGAGCAGCGGAGCCTGCGTCAACTGCATCTTGAGGTCCCGGAATGTCTCCTCGCACTACTTGGTCCATTCGAACTTCTGACCACCCCTCAGCGTTTTGAAGAAGGGGGAACACTTCTCTCCTTCCCGGGAGAGGAACTTACTCAGCCCTGCTAGCTTCCATGTCAGCCGTTGGACCTCCTTAGCATTTCGTGGCGACCCCAGCTCCAAGATAGCCTTGACCTTATCAGGATTTGGCTCGACCCCCGCGGGGGTGAGGAGGTGCCCTAAAAACTTTCCCGTGTTAGCCCCCACTTTAGGGGATTCAACCGCATTTTGTACTTGCGCAGGGTGGCAAAGGTCTCCTCTAGGTCCCGGAGGTGGGAGTCCACATCCCGGCTTTTGATCATGAGGTCATCTACGTACACCTCCAAATTTCTCCCCTTCTGCTCCTTGAAGACACTATCCATCATTTTTTGGTAGGTTGCCCCTGCATTCTTCAGCCCGAAGGGCATCATCTTGTAACAATAGCATCCATCTCCTGTGATGAACGAGACATCCTTGATATCCGGGGGGTGCATCCTGATTTGATGATAACCTGAAAAAGCATCCAAAAAACTCATTACAGAAAACCCGACGGCGGAGTCAACCAGCGCGTCGATCCGAGGCAAAGGATAACAGTCGTTAGGACAAGCTTTATTAAGTAAAGAAAAATCGATACACATCCTCAACCGGCCGTCTCCCTTTTTGACCATAACCACATTGGAGACCCAGCCGGGGTATTGGATCTCGGACACGAAGCCGGCCTTGAGGAGCTTTGTCACCTCCTCCCTGATGGGCTCTGCCAGCTTGTCCGCAGTGGACCTCTTCTTCTGTTGAACGGGGCGTGTTCCCGGGTCCAGGTTGAGGCGGTGGCAGGCCACATCCGCGTCAACCCCCGGCATCTCCGCGGCGTTCCAAGCGAAGATGTACACGTTCTTCTGGATGCACTCCAGCATCCTGCCTTGGTCCTCCGGGGTCAACCCCCCGCTGACGCGGACCTTCTCCACCCTGCCTCCACGGGTGAGCACCTCAAACTCCACCACCTCTTCCGCCCGTCAATTTCTCTCGCCGCCCTCTCCATCAGCTCCTCGTAGGAGAGGGAGGAACTCTCTTCAGCTCCATCCTAAAGAAGCCCTGCTGCAGGCCTAGGGTGAAGGTCATCATCAAGCTGTGGCCCGGCATTTCCTGGACCTGAGTAACCTCCTGGAACCGATCCACATCGCTTCCCAACGTCTCATTCACCCCCTGCTTGATGTGGAACAGGGATTCTGACTCCTTCCTCTTCTTCGAGGTAGTGAACCTCAGCATGAACCCCCGGCGCAGGTCCTCAAAGCCGTAGATGGAGCTGGCCGGTAGCTGATGGAACCACTCCCTTGCCTTCTCCCTGAGGGTGATAGCGAAAAGCCGGCACTTGAACCCGTCCGACATCTGTCGGATGGAGACTACATCCTCGAACCATTAAACATGCTGGACCGGGTCTCCCTTCCCGGTGTAGTAGGACATCTCGGGTTCCCTGAACCCATCTGGAACTGGAGCTGAAGAGACCAGCTCGCTGAAAGGACTGCCTCCCCCCACTGGGCGAGCCGGCGAGTCTCGCGAGCCCAGCTCGCCGAACCGGCATCGACCTGCCGAGCCAGGGAAGAGCTCGCGCCCGTGGAGCTCGCTCCCCCGGCCTTCCTCGGCCACCTCCTTCCCTGCTCGCCTGCCGGGAGCGTCCTCGCCCAAGGAGGGGGCGGCCGCGATCTGGACTGCCGGAGTCGAGCACTCGGCCCGCGTGCCGAGTGCGAACTTAACGAGAGTCAGCACCTCATTCCTGAAATCTTCAAACATCCCCACCGTGGCGAGAGGTGGGGGGGGGGGCGGCGAGTTCAGCCTGTCAGATCCCTGTCCTCCTGTAATCGAGCTCGCTGAAGCTTTTCTGTACTGACCACGTTCCACGATCACCGCATCAAAATGTTGAAACCGAAATTCGGTCTCCTGTGGAGTTCGACCCTTGGGGAAGGTGTGGTCTCGCACCTACTTCACTCCTGCAAGCAAAACAATAGAGAAAACAAGGAGAAACCGATCCAAGGGGCTCGGCGGGGAGGACCCACCACACACCCGGAAGACTAGAGAATACTTCCCCTCCTTAGCCACAGGCCGAGCTAAGGCTACCTCAGGAAGCACTACTAAATCGGGGAGCAAGAGAATATGAGAGCGTGTCTTGAGGTGCCCCCCTTGGGTTCTATTTATAGTTTTTAGAATCTGAACTGTCAATAACCAAAAGAACTGACCTGAAATTACCAGAAAGCCCTTGGTTGGGTCTGCCAACAGCCAAACTCCGCTGTTTTGAACAGCTATGTGCAGTCCAACTTGGTCTGCTAACAGCGTAGCTCCGCTGTTCTGAGAAGCTATTCGCACCCATGGGGAGGGCATCCATGTAATTTCTCCTCGGGGCTTCTACTGGCTCCCTCCATGGATTGGGAGGTCAGCTCGCCGCTTATCCCCCTCCGCGAGGGGCGGGCGCGACCTGGCTCTAGCAGCTCGCCTACTCTTCTTGGGCAAGCGCGAGCCGGGCCATCACGGCCCGCCAATCCTCTGCTGAGGCAGTCAGGCGGCCAGGTCGCTGATAGGGAACGGGCTGATGGCCATTGCGACCATTAGAATGGTTCGCAGGTCGCGGGTCGTCGAACCCATCCGCGAACATCGGTTCGACGAATAGCGCCTCCCACTCCGGTCGACGATTCTCTGAGCAAGCGGGAGGGGTGAAGGAGCCGTCTCGCCTTGCTCGCTCGCTTGAACTGAGCGGGGGCGGACCAGCCTCTTGCCGCATGCTCGCTTGTTGCTTGGGTGCGGGCCATGGAACTTGGTTCGCTCGATTTTCCTGGCGGGGCCCGCTCGACGAACACGGGTTGTACACTCATCATCAACAATACTCATCTCCCCCTGACGAGGACCCAAGTAAAACCACCCTTATGAAAGGTAACATCAACGGTACAAAAGAAGTTACGAGTAGGAGGAAGATAACATCGATAATCTTTTGTGGTGGAAGAGTACCCAACAAAGATAGATTTAAGAGAATGGGAGGCCAATTTGTCATGATGTGAAGTATGGAAATGAACAAGACAGACATACCTGAATATACGAAGAAAGAGAGAGGTGTGAACGGTGTGTTTAGAGGAAAGAAGAAAGGGGAATCGTAAATGATAGAGACCGTGAGGAGAGACGATTAATAAGATGGGTCGCGTTCCAAACAACTTCGTCCTAGTAGTATTTCGGGAGGTGCATGGAGCTAGTAAGCAACGAGCAACCTCCAACAAGTGTTTACTTTTTCGTTCTGCAACTCTTTTTAAATTGGAGGTGTAGACACAAGTGGTTTGGTGAAAAATGTCATCGAAAAAGACAAGTGACAAACAATTCCCGGTCTTCATACTCACCACCATGATCACTACGCAAAACATGAATAACTCCACCAAATTGTGTTATAACTTATAACCATTTTATGAAATGTGTGAAAGCAACTAAATGCTTCTCTCTTCCTTTATAACAAATTTGTATAGTATGGAAAAAACTATCAATAAAGGTCCTAAATCATTTATAGCATGTTACAGATAACATGGGGGAAGGATCCCAAACATAATAGTGAATTACATCAAAGGGACATGATCTAGAAAGAGATACATCACTTGGACTGTGACAAACATTTTTCGACAGTTCACAAACATCACGTGAAAAACTTAAGTAAACAACTGAAAGTAGGAAAAGGATTTGTGAGATATAAAGAAAAGGGGTGTCCAAGGCGTTGATGCCAGCGCCGGACGACATAGAGAGTAGGGTACTGGTGGTGTAGAGCGCACTGAGGGGCAACTGCTACTCCAATATGTATAGTCCACCAACATTTCTATCACTGCCAATATTCTACTTCATAGCAAGTCCTAAAAAAGACAAACATCGTGAAAGAAAGTCACTAAGCAATTTAATGAATTAGTTAAATGACTAATGGACAGAATGTTGGAAGGAAATGATGGTACCTGCAATACATAGGTGAGGGAAGGACCAGAGAACAAGGAATTGTTACTCTGCCAGCAATAAGGAAAAGGAAACCATCAGCCGCAATAACTTTATCATGACCTGAGAGAGGAGTGTATGAGGTAAAACCTCATGAGGATCTGTTCATATGAGCGGTAGCCCACGAGTCAATGAGCCACTCGTATCAAGATGAAGACGCAGCATGCGCGCTCCAGACATCGGAAGTGGCAAAGGAAATGACATAATTTATGATCGCTGAATAGGACTGTGAACACAACATGCGGCGAAGTGACCCCAACTCCTCAGCAGAAAGACCCCCTAAGGCAAGACAGTCCTCATAAACTTTATTAGAATGGGCAGAGTTGTAACACCCCTTCCCAGTTTTTCAATAATCAGTCATCCGACCGGATCAGCGATATAAAGAGAACTACGAAACAGTATTAAAACTAGTACACAGCAGGTATAAAGTAGGAGCTACTAAAAATTTATCACTAGTAACGGAAGCTAAGAAAGTAAACTAAGGGTAACCACATACCTGATAGCTGGAATCACAGAGCCACTACACATGAATAGAATAGAAATAACTGAAAATCTGTATTGTCATAATAAGTCTGATACAAGATATATAAAACATTAACAAGTTACATTGACCACAATTACAAATATATGCTGTAAGTAAGGGAAAACTGAATGGGAAAAAACACTACACACTGACGCCACCAACGCTCATCCTAGGCGTAGTTTTCCATCTGGGTCACCTGTAAAAACATTGCCCACGAGGGGTCAGAGTAAAGAAAATAACTTCTCCTAGTGACACTAAAAGCTTTTTCTTGAATGATGAATGCATGCCTTTTGAAAATAGTTTTGTGCATGAAAACATTTATGTTATATGTTATTCATGCCTTCAGATCATTACCTGGTCAGACGACTACCTGTTCTATGTTTGCGACTTCCGGTTTACTAACTCAGGTCCCGACGTTCACTAACTGGTGTACTGTCTCACGTCAGGTTTATACTTAAGTTCTAGGTTACTTCTAGCTTGCACATCTACTAGGAAGGCTCTATGCAGAGTAGCTCTTAATGCGCAACTGAAACTGACTACCCGAGACCATCTGACGAACTCAATTGTTCTAGTGTCACGCGGACACGGTCTCTAATCTACTAACTGTCTCAAAAGGAGTCAACTCCCAAGACTCTGCTACTCATAGGATACCATATGCCCTATGAGGAAGGTAGTGCGCCTCTACCAAGCACGAAAAAACTGAAGTGTGCTTACTGACCTTTTGGTCAAATGCTACTCTGCTTGGGACATCTCTTTTGCTGTACTACTAAGCGACTCTTGACTATCTCATGGTCGACTAGAAGGGTCATTCACGCCCTTGGTTGGACAAATTCCAAACTTACGTACACGGGTATAGGTTTCGTACCTAACATTACTAACCATGATCTGACTGCTAGGTCTTGGAGAATGGTGTCCACACGTTTTCCGTGACCGTTTTCCTATCACCACACCTTTCTATGCATGGTCATGATGTTCGTACAAAGCCTACACATGTGTATATAAAATATATTTCTTGTTATGTCTAACTAAAAGAAATTAGGTTTCCTTACAGTGGTGCTGCGGCGCTAGTACACTCGGCGCGGCGACATTTTCTCTTCCAAAAACAATCCTACTGCTGGGGACCTTCAGAAATGCTGCCCCGACCCTTCCAAAGTCCTGCAATTTACAGTAGCCCTAATTTCAAGTTTCCCCTTTACGATTTTCCCGTGGAAAAATTTATATACAACTAGGGTTACAAAGTTTCACGTGCTAAACTTCAGATTTTACCTTTAAGTAGAGTGATTGAGGCTCTCAAAGTGTCCAACTCAAATTCCGCGGAGGATCACGAACTCCAAAACCTAATTAGGGCACAAGGATGAAAATCTAGGCTATACTAACTCCGAAATCGAAGGATTTCCCCGAAGAAATGAAGAAAATGAAGAAATAAACTCACCGGAATTGAACGATACCAAGTTTCACCGGTTAGGGTTGAAATTCGGCACTTCCACGGCTAAGGAAGGAAAAGGAATGTCCACCGGCGTTCGTAGAGTAAGGAGGAGTGGTCGGAGAGGAGTTCCGAAGGGTAATCGGCCGGCGGAAAGGGCGCGGAAGGCGTCGGCTCGGCCCGTCGCTGCTTGCGGGAGACGAATCGGGAGAAAGGCGGGAGGGAAATGTCGGCTTGCGGTTTACTTCTCCCGTGAGGAATATGTTACGGGAAATAATGTCCTGCGGGATTTCATTATGGGTTGTGCGGTTTTACTTATTAACCGCATGAGGGGGAAAAATTGTTTTTGGCACTCAATTTCTAATTCCTTTGAATACTAATCGAAATCGTCGCGTGCGTCGATTCTAAAATAACATGCGTTACGCATTATAATTAACGCACTTAACGAACTAACGGTTGCTATTAAAAGGAAAAAATAACATTATACCTTGACGACGCGCTGTCTCGATCAAAATCCGCCGCGACTTGCCCCTACAAATAAAATTACATTTCGCGTCAAATTTACGGATGTTACAAATCTCCCCTCCTAACAAAAATTTTCGTCCTCGAAAATCGTAACCATACCTGAATCGAAGAGGAAAGAATAGTCTGCATTGTCCTTAAGCTCATCCTCTCGCTCCCAAGTATACTTTGGACGACCACAATTCATCCAAAGGACTTTGACCATGTGAATCTCTCTATTCCTGAGCTCCTGTATCCTTGAATCCACTATTCTGACTGGTCTAACCCCAATACTAAGATCTGTCTCGATTGGTGCTTCCTCGGTACTGATAATCTGACTGGAATCTCTGACTGCTCTCCTCAGATAGGAGACGTGGAATACATCATGTACACCACTCATTTCCTCAGGTAAGGCTAACATGTAAGCAATCTCACCAATTCTTTCCAGCACCTCAAAAGGACCAACGAATCTGGGGCTCAAATTTTTCATCCGCTTTATTCTAGAGACTCCTCTGACTGATCTGACATTCAGATAAACATAGTCTCCAACACTGAACTCTACTGACCTGTGCTTCTGATCATGATACTTGGCCTGGTGATCCTGAGTTGTCTTCATACGCTTCTGAATTAGCTTGATCCTGTCAGTGGTCTTATCAATCCATGACTCCCTGATAGAAGACCTCTTCACTTTCAGCCCAACATAACGGTGTCCGACAACGTCGACCATAGAGGGCCTCGAACGGTGTCATCCCAATACTCGTCTGAAGATTGTTATTGTAGGAGAATTCCACAAGAGTAACATATTTCTCCCACTTTCCTCCAAAGTACAAAATGCACATCCGTAGCAGATCCTCCAAAGTCCTATTTGTGCGCTCAGTATGTCCATCTGTCTGGGGATGGAAAGCGGTGCTGACGTGTAACCTGGTACCGAACCGCTCTTGTACGTGACGCCACTCCCTGGAGGTGAATCTGCCATCTCGGTCTGAAACTATAGTCCTGGGAACACCGTGAAGTCGAACTATCTCGTCAATATATAACTGTGCTAATCTGGGACCCTGATCTGTCTTCTTAAGAGGAATGAAATGGGCAACTTTAGAAAGCCGATCTACTATAACCCATAAAGAGTCATTCCCACTCTGCGATCTCGGCAGACCATGAATAAAATCCATGGATATATCCTCGAATGTCCACTCATGAATGGGAAGTGGCTGCAACTTGCCTCCAGGCCTTTGACACTCGGTCTTAACCAACTTGCACGTCTCGCACTTCCCTACGTAATCTGCAACATCACACTTCAAACTTGGCCACCAGACTAACTTCTTGAGATCTGCATACATCTTCGTGCTAATCGGATGCATAGAATATCTGGAATTGTGTGCCTCAAATAGAATGTCCTCGCGAAGGTGACTAACATCGGGGATACACACTCTGCCATCAAACAATAGTAAATCATCCTGAATACTGTATCTCTCCTTCTGATCTGTCTGCACTGAGCTCCAAATCTCTGTCATCTTTGGATCCAACGGTAGAGCCATCCTGATTCGATCCTTAATGTCGCAGGTGATCTCCATCAAATTCAACCTTGCAGAACCAAAACTACAGCGTGGCACAACGGTGATCTCCAGTCTCTCCAGTTCCCGCACTAACTCCTCCTGCTGAGTGAGAAGGAAGAAACACGAACCTCTACGGCTAAGGGCATCAGCTACAACGTTAGCCTTTCCTGGATGATATTGAATGTCTACGTCGTAGTCTGATAGAAATTCTAACCATCTGCGCTGTCTCAAATTGAGCTCTCGCTGATCGAAGATATACTTGAGACTCTTATGATCAGTGAAGATCTCACAACGAACACCATAGAGATAGTGCCTCCAAATCTTCAGAGCATGTATGACTGCTGCAAGCTCCAAGTCATGCACTGGAAAGTTCCTCTCATGAACCTTTAACTGTCTCGAGGCGTAGGCTACAACCTTTCCATGCTGCATGAGAACACATCACAAACCCTGACCTGATGCGTCGCTATAAATCTGAAACCCGACAAGCCCTGAAGGTAAACTCAAAATCGGTGCGGTCATCAATCTGCTCTTTAAATTCTCAAAAGCCAATTCACACTCAACTGTCCAATCCAAGCTCTTACCCTTCCTGGTGAGGGAAGTCAGTGGTAAGACTATCTTTGAAAAATCTCTAATGAATCTCCTGTAGTAACCAGCAAGACCCAAAAAGCTGCGAACCTCTGGAACTGTCGTCGGCCTTGGCCAATTCTTAATGGCCTCTATCTTTTTCGGATCGACACTAACTCCTTGCTGACTGCTGACGTGGCCTAAGAATGCAATCTCTGAAAGCCAGAACTCACACTTTGAAAACTTGGCATACAACTAGTTCTTCCTGAGGGTGCTCAAAACAATCCTGAGGTGTGCGGCATGATCTTCTGCACTCCTTGAGAACACCAAGATGTCATCGATAAAAACGATAACAAAACGATACAAGTACTCCCGAAATACCTTGTTCATCAGGTCCATAAATACTGAATGGGCATTGGTCAGCCCAAACGGCAAGACCACGAACTCGAAGTGACCATATCTGGTACTGAAAGCCGTCTTCTGAACATCAACGCCCCGAATCTTTAACTGATGGTAGCCCGACCTCAAATCTAACTTGGAAAAAGTGCACGAGCCCACCAACTGGTCGAACAAATCATCAATCCTGGGAATCGGATATTTGTTCTTTACTGTCAGCTTGTTCAACTCACGGTAGTCTATGCATAGTCTCAGACTACCATCTTTCTTCTTCAAGAAAAGTACTGGAGCACTGCAAGGTGAAGTACTGGGACGAATAAAACCCAAATCAAGCAACTCCTGCAACTGGCTCTTCAACTCCGCTAGTTCCCTAGGAGCCATCCGATAGGGGGATTTGGCTACTGGTGTAGCCCAGGGCTGCAAATCTATCGGGGACTCTATCTCTCTATCTGGAGGGGCACCAAGGAGCTATTCCGGAAAAACATCGGGGAACTCCTGCACCACTGGTAGCTCTTACAAGTCAGCCTTAGCCTCTGCATTCATCAGTACTACGAAGGTTCACAACCCTTACTGATGCACCTTCTAGCTTAGACTGCGGAGATAATCATCTTCACAACTTCATTCAAGCCCTGAAAAGAAAACGCAGTCTGATTAGGGCCCTCAAACTGTATCTGCTTCGCCCTACAGTCAATCCTGGCGTTGACTGCCGAAAGCCAGTCCATTGCAAAGAACAGATTGAATCCTGCGATAGGTAGCTGCAAAGCTTCCACGATAATCTCGATATCACCAAACTGTACTGGTACCATGCACTTATCTCTGGTCTGCAGAAGGGATCCATTAGTCATCATGACTTCCAGTGGTACTGTCTCTGGAAGGACTTCTAGCTTCAGCTTACGCACTTAAGATTCTGCGATAAACGAGTGCGAGGCACCCGTATCAAACAGAATCTTGGAGGGTAAATCACGAATCATAAGGATGCCTACATGAATGATTTTTATAATGAAAAGAGTGTCACTACGGAGGATTAAATAAACTTGTTAAGCAAATTTAAACACTTACCTATCACTACATCCTCCTGATCCTTTGCCTCCTGTTGACCATGCCCATAAGCTCTGGGCTGCACCAAATCTCGACCCTGCTGTGGTCTTCCATCAGTAATCATTAAAGCTTTGCCTTTGTCTACTCTGCTAGGGCCACCAATCTCATACTTCGACTGCATGAACAAAATACATTTGTCATCTACAGTAATTTCATAAATGTACAAAAAATACAACAAGGTTGATTACCTGATTCGAACCACCTTTCTGACAGAAACGAGCTATGTGTCCAGGTTGACGACACTTGTAACACACGCCCGCGCTGTCCAAACACTCTCCTGGATGGCGACGCTGACACTTGGGAAAAAGGGGTAGTCCTTGCGCCTGTCACCAGATTGACCATTCTTCCTCGCATCAGGCTTCTGCTTCTTGTTCCAGTTCTTCCCTTGATCATTCCTGCTCTGCTGTGGCTGATGCGAATCCTGAGATCGCTTCGCACGGAAATTACTTCGCTTCTGAACCTTCTGCTGGTCAGTCTCCAGCATGCGAGCCGTATCCACTAAGCTCTTGTAATCAGCGTTGACCATAGTCATCAGTGGTTGCCTCAAGGAGTCACGTAGACCATCCACAAAACTGCTGCACTTCTCAGCCTGGTATCCCTGCATCACGCCCGCATATCGAGCCAGATGGGTAAGCTCTCGCTCGTACTCAGCAACAGTCCTGTCCCCCTGGAAAAAGTCTAAGATACTTCTCCTGGAGACCTCGTCGTGCGGAAGGAGGCACGAACCAACTTGCAAGGGCTCTAGAAAATTCGCCCCACGTAAACATGTCTGGCGTACGACCTGGCCAAAAGTATGGTCATACTATATAAAGAGAACGTATCACTTCCAAAACAAGAGGAAATTTCATAACCATATACCTGCGGGGTCATCTACCCGGTACTTGTCCCACCAAACCTTTGCCTCACCTCGGAGGAGGAAAACTGCCAGAGGAACCTTCTTGTTTTCCGGGCACTCCAAATCATCCAGCAGGTCTCTGGTGTTTGCTACCCAATCATCTGTGTCCATCGGGGTCTCGTCCCCACTGTAGTTCGAAGGTTGAAGCTCTCTAAAGTTCCTCAAATCGCGCTCCAGGGTCATCTCCACGGGTGCTGGGGCAGGTGCTGGTGCAGGGGCTGGTACTTGTACTGGAACTGGAAACCCTGCAGCCAGTCCTCTCTGAAACTCCATCAAGGAGACAGTAACTGCCTTGGCAATCTGAGACGCTATGTCAGTGCCCTCTGGAGCTGCTGGAACTGGTGGTACCTGCGGCATGGCAGCATCTCCCATAGTCGCGTTAGGAACAGGGTCCTGACGTGAAATTTTGCCTGGTTCACTAACTCGAGGTGCCTAATAAAACATATAAAACATATCTGATTATTTATCAAGCATCTGCGAAAAAAAACTGGCTTAGCAATTTTATTTCGTACTCTTGCGAAAACTAGGGTTTAAACACAACTTAAATACTCTACTAACAAGAGTTTACTCTTACACAATTCTATGGCTCTGTGAAAACCTTCTAGGGTTCAGGGATCCTAAACCTGGATCTGATACCAATTTGTAACACCCCTTCCCAGTTTTTCAATAATCAGCCATCCGGCCGGGTCAGCGATATAAAGAGAACTAGGAAACAGTATTAAAACTAGTACCCAGCAGGTATAAAGTTGGAGCTGCTAAAAATTTATCACTAGCAACGGAAGCTAAGAAAGTAAACTAAGGGTAATCACACACCTGATAGATGGAATCACAGAGCCACTACACATGAATAGAATAGAAATAACTGAAAATCTGTATTGTCTTAATAAGTCTGATACAAGATATATAAAACATTAACAACTTACATTGACCACAACTACAAGTATATGTTGTAAGTAAGGGAAAACTGAATGGGAAAAAACACTACACACTGACGCCACCAACGCTCATCCTAGGCGTAGTTTTCCACCTGGGTTACCTGTAAAAACATTGCCCACGAGGGGTCAGAGTAAAGAAAATAACTCATTTTAGTGACACTAAAAGCTTTTTCTTGAATGATGAATGCATGTCTTTTGAAAATAGTTTTGTGCATGAAAACATTTATGATATATGTTATGCATGTCTTCAGATCACTACCTGGTCAGACGACTACCTGTTCTATGTTTGCGACTTCCGGTTTACTAACCCATGTCCCGACGTTCACTAACTGGTGTACTGTCTCACGTCAGGTCTATACTTGAGTTATATGTTACTTCTAGTTTGCACCTCTACTAGGAAGGCTCTATGCAGAGTAGCTCCTAACGCGCAACTAAAACTGACGACCCGAGACCATCTGACGAACTCAATTGTTCTAGTGCCACGCGGACACGGTCTCGAATCTACTAACTGTCTCAAAGGGAGTCAACTCTCAAGACTCTGCTACTCATAGGATATCATATGCCCTATGAAGAATGTAGTGCGCTTCTACCAAGTACGAAAAAACTGAAGTGTGCTTACTGACCTTTTGGTCAAATGCTACTCTGCTTGCGACATCTCTTTTGTTGTACTACTGAGCGACCCTTGACTATCTCATGGTCGACTAGAAGGGTCATTCACGCTCTTGGTTGGACAAATTCCAAACTTACGTACACGGGTATAGGTTTCGTACCTAACATTACTAACCATTATCTGACTGCTAGGTCTTGGAGAATTGTCTCCACACGTTTTCCGTGACCGTTTTCCTGTCACCACAGCTTTATATGCATGGTCATGATATTCGTACAAAGCCTACACATGTGTATATAAAATATATTTCTTGCTATGTCTAACTAAAAGAAATTAGGTTTCCTTACAGTGGTGCTGCGGCGCTCGTACACTCGGCGCAGCGACATTTTTTCTTCCAAAAGCAATCCTACTGCTGGGGACCTTCAGAAATGCTCCCCCGACCCTTCCAAAGTCCTGCAATTTACAGTAGCCCTAATTTCAAGTTTCCCCTTTACGATTTTCCCGTGGAAAAATTTATATACAAACAGGGTTACAAAATTTCACGTGCTAAACTTCAGATTTTACCTTTAAGTAGAGTGATTGAGGCTCTCAAAGCGTCCAACCCAAATTCCGCGGAGGATCACGAACTTCAAAACCTAATTAGGGCACAAGGATGAAAACCTATGTTAGACTAACTCCGAAATCGAAGGATTTCCCCGAATAAATGGAGAAAAGGAAGAAATAAACTCACCGGAATTGAACGATACCAAGTTTCACCGGTTATGGTTGAAATCTGACACTTCCACGGCTAAGAAAGGAAAAGGAATGTCCACCGGCGTTCGTAGAGGAAGGAGGAGTGGTCGGAGAGGAGTTCCGGAGGGTAATCGGCCGGCGGAAAGGGCGCGGAAGGCGTCGGCTCGGCCCGTCGCTGCTTGCGGGAGACGGATCGGGAGAAAGGGGGGAGGGAACTGTCGGCTTGCGGTTTACTTCTCCCGTGAGGAATATGTTACGGGAAATAATGGCTTGTGGGATTTCATCATGGGTTGTGCGGTTTTACTTATTAACCGCATTAGAGGGGGAAAAATTGCTATTGGCACCCAATTTCTAATTCCTTTGAATACTAATCGAAATCGTCGCGTGCGTCGATTCTAAAATAACATGCGTTACGCACTATAATTAACGCACTTAACGAACTAACGGTTGCTATTAAAAGGAAAAATAACATTATACATTGACGACGCGCTGACTCGATCAAAATCCTCCGCGACTTGCCCCTACAAATAAAATTACATTTCGCGTCAAATTTACGGATGTTACAAGAGTACTGTGATCGAGCACCAAACTACGGCCACCACAATGGCTATTATTCCCTCCACGGCCACCAGTGACCCGACCGGGGGGGGCAAGATTAGGGTGCAAGCGATAGTAGGCCTCCTTAGTATGCCGCACTGTACTTTATGGACCAGCAGTCCCCCCCCCCCTCCCCAGTGCGCTCAACCACCACGACTTCTTTTCCGACCACGGCCACCCATCGTCCCCCGTAGGTGTTGCAAGATGAGGGTGTAAGTGATAGCAGATCTCCTTAGTATGTCCTTTCCTCCAACAGTGACCACACATAGGAGTGTGAGTGGGAGGACCATGGACAAGCCCAACAAGAGCAGAATGATCGGTTTAAGGGGTTGGAGCAAGAGAACAAATACAATTCTCATCACTTAAGATCATTATGAATGCTTCCTGGAGAGAGGGAAGAGACTCGTGATGAAGAGCATGTAAGCAAACATTATCGAACTTCATGTTAAGGCCCATAAGAAAGACATGCATCCGAAAGCGGTCTTTTTCCTTTTGAAGGTTGGCGACATCCACTGTTAATGTTTTCCTTTTGAAGGTTGGCGACATCCACTGTTAATGTTGCAATGAAGGTATTGAAGTATTCAAGTTCTTGATAAAGTCGTTTAAATTTTTAGTGGTGGGCTGATACAGAGAAGGATCCTTGTTTCGGCTCAATAGCACGACAAGCGAGCTCACATATTTACGTCGATCTACCAACCTACGAGTCGTTCTCACGGGCTCGAGTCCAAATTTCATAGGCAAAGTCCATGAACATATAATTATGGTACACCAAAGTGGACATGGAGTGAAGTTACCATGAGACAACCAAAGAATTATCTGCATCCCATTTCCTCTATGAGGGATCAAATCGGGGTGGTTCAACAATGGCCCATCAATATGCCCATACAAATAGTGACTTCAAATAGCATGATGCGCGGCCTTGGGCTATTCGAAGTAATTTGTGCCATCCAAAGCCACTGTAGTGTTCTTCAATGATCCAGATTGCCCATGGTTCTGAGGCGGTCACTCTTCGGAACAATCCGAGGAGTCGACGAAATATCGGAAGAATCACTCATGGCCAAGGAAACAGCACCAACTAGAAATAATCATTCGAAATGGATTGCATGAAGAACCATCACATCTTACAAGCCTCCATTAGATTGCTCCGTGGAAGTGGACACCATTGAATGTGTCCATGTTGTGTCTAATGGTTGTCATAAGGAACAAAATTGTTGGAGACCAACGTCCACACGTTGGAATGGAGGAGAGAAGCTGGATGGAGTTGTTGTCGGAGGAGCCCTGGGTTGGAGAGAAATTGTTGTGTCCCTAGATCGGAGGAGTTGCGCCAGGTAGCGAGAAAGAAGTCGTCTGGAGGCGGAAGAAGACGGAACTTGCGGCCTACTTGATGTGGCGAGCGGAGGAAATGTCGAGCGGTGTTGGAGGAAGAGGAGGAAACTGCAACCGGCTGGAGGCGACGAGGAGTATCAGACGAACGACATGAACGAGAAAGCTAGCTGATTCGAGCGACGGAAAGCGCAGGAGCAAGCGTCGAGCAGAATTGGATCGGAAGCGGCGGGATCGGGTTTCTCGCGTCTTTGATACCAAGCCGAGCGGAACGGGATGAAAGAAAAAAAAATTATTTGGTTAAAATCTGCCCCAATACAACAGACTAAAGATCATATGCCGACAAATAAACCACACAAGACAGATGACGTATCACGTGACATATCACGTGACGTGTCACTTGGCGTATCGCGTGGCGTATCGCGTGGCGTATCGCATGACGTGTCACTTGGCGTATCGCGTGGCGTATCGTGTGGCGTATCGCGTGACGTATCGCGTGACGTATCGCGTGACGGATCGCGTGGCGATATAACAATAGTAGAACGAAATATAACAATATTAGAATGAAATATAGCATTAGCAGAATAAAATATGACAATTGTAGAAGGAAATATAACATTAGTAGAATGAAATATAATAATATTGCACACATTCAACTTAGCAGTACTTCATATATAGCTTTATACTACGTTATTTTTCCATCTAATCATCATATATAGCTTTAGACTACGTTATTTCTTATGTTCTTTTATTGGCAGTTCCATCATCATCCTTCTCAACTCCTCCCGTATTAATGACATTAGCTTGTTCTCCATTTGTTGGTGTATTCAAGGATGGAGAATTGGTGATGGAAGGGTGCATTTGGATTGTCCTATATCTCATGTAATGCTTGAAGATAGCATCTTTATCCGGTCCATTCGGGCCATCATTTGTTCTGTTAACAAGGCACTTGCTCAGTTAGATTAACCAAACTATTTTCTTAGGTCATTTGATTGGCATATTTCTCGTCTTATTTTTTAGTTTCTTTCAAAATCCAAACAAGAAAAGACTTTTACTTTTTCATATCATCTTTTAGCTTTTACTTACCATGCACCAAGAAACATTGCTCTAATGCCAACTTAGCGTCATGGTAAAACATAAAGATAATGGGTTATAAAGAATTGGGAATGATTTTTGTTTGTTTTGTAGGTCTTCTTCCTATGTCTAAATTTGTATTTTTGAAGTTATATTGGATGTTTTTTTGCCAAGAATTTTAGTATTGTTGAAAGCAACAATTTGTTGTTTTTCTCCCGTGCCTTTTTTTTATCAGCAACTTTAGTGGTTAGAAGGAAGAGATCGGTGGCCGGAATGATAAAGGTTTTGTGGGGGTGGCTGCTTCAAATGGAGGTGGGGGACTTTGTGGTGACATAGGAGGTGGTAGCCAAAGAAGAGAGGAGTGGTAGAGAGGGATTAGTCCTTTGAATGTAGATGGATTGAATAAATTTTATTAGGATCTTAAAGCCAGGTAGTGCTAAAGGCCTGGATGCTGAGCAAAATAACTACTGTGTCGCTACAGTTAGGTATCGATTGTCGCTGGATTTGTCCACGGCGATCTAAATCCACCGAATAAGAGCAAGCCGTACGAAGCAATTTTCATATACATGAAGTCAAGGGGCCCTATTTAAAGAAAGGGGAGATTAAATTTACCAATAAAACCCTAATGAAGTTGGCTTGTGCAACAAGAAAAAAATTGTAAAATACAAATTACTATAGAAATGCTAGATCCAATGTGTCGCATGCTTGATTAATAAGAATTGAATATTGAAGCTTTATTTTGTTTTCCTAATGATTATGCAAATTGTTACATTGATTTATGCCTGAACCATAAATTTGTTCTTCCTTTTATGATTTTGCAGGCTTCGCAAACGAATTCTCTGTCAGTCCTTGATATGTGTAAGCAGTGGTTGACTAAGTACATGTAAATTTTGCATACCCTGCTCTTAATAGTTATTTAGATGAAGTGGAAAGAGCACAAGAGTACATTTTACTTTGTACTTGTATAAAATTTTCTATCAATGAATGAGAGTTATGTTCTCAAGGGCCAAATCCGTGTTTGTATTATGCGCCAGAGGACCTGAAAGAGCTCCTTTTGGACAGCTCTATTTCGCTTGCCAGCTGCATCATATGTTCCTCGGTTCGTGCTCATGTGTTGTGTGCCCTAGTAACCAATGGGTGTATGATATGTATTATTATAAAATGAGAAAATGTACGCATGGTGTGATGATGTAATGTTGAAATATAGTAATCTATATTATACAATTATTAATTATTCAAAAATTTTGTGAGAGTTAGCATAATTTTGGTTTTCACCCCTTCTATGTTTTGAAATTAAATAAACATCCCCTTGGAATTTACATTCATACTCATAACAAGCATACACAATGTCCTGCTCCCCTCCAACGGGATGTTTGTGGATTCATGTAATGAAGTGTAAACTTAAAGATGAGGCCTTCATAATTTCAAAAGAGGGGAATAACTTGTAATTTATAGGGGAGGTCCAGGTGAATGACCTTATTATACTCTTATAAAAGGGAAAATACCTCTTTTTGACGCCCATTATTTATAAGAGCACCTCATCTTTCTGTTACCACACTAAAAAATAACAAATGAACTATTTTATGACTGTTCATCTAGTGAAAACCGCAATGTTTTGCTAGGTTGACTATTCAAGTATTTCATGCTGTTTCTACATTGCTCTGATTTCAATTTTCTTGTGATTTCTCCATTGCTTGGACTTAGAAATTTTGAGGGCTCGGATTCTTGTCTGATTTTACTCCATATGGCTACTTTACGAATGCGAGCTTTGTTATTTTGCTTGTGTCCAATTTAATGGCAGATTGCAGTTTCGTTTTTTAGTATAGTTTTTTTTTATATTCTCATAGGTATCCAGATCTGAAATGTTGGAATCGCCTAAGTTGCTAACAATGTGTGAGCAACCTAAAATGGTTCAAATATGTGTCAAATCATTTTGTAACTTATTATTTTGAAGTAAAGATGACTTAATTGAATGGGTCCGTAATATTGGTAGAGGTTTGGGATTTTTAGTGATCATTCAAAGAGTTGATAAAATGGCAGACAGATTAAGGTCTGGTGTATTTTTTTGGTTGTGACATTGTCGGTTTTCTACATGATTGTAAAATAAAATGATGGGTGAAGAGGAATTTAAGAAAGAGTCGCACAAATAGATGTGATTGTCCATTCTTAATTCTTGGTCAAAAAGAGCTCTTCATCCAAACTTAAAAATGGGTTTTATAATCTTGAATATTTTCATTTGGAGATTCATTTGTATGTTGGATGATTAAATGAAAATGAGTAAAAGAGTGTTGAAAAAATGTATGCAATCAGTGGTATATTGAAAAATCTTTGCTACTATTAAGAAAATTGATGTCACCAACTCCACTGTGATGTGAACTATTTATAATAGAAGTTCAAGATGTATAAGAAATAGCTAGCTGAAAGTACTCCTATTCAATGATATTACAAGGCTATTAATGAATCCCGGGTATGCAAGTTACAATAAAGTTAACTTCAATAGAAATTTTGAAAGCTTGTATTTTGCTCATCCAACATTTGTTCAACTATGAAATATGTTCACGGATGTTTTTATCATGGATTGTACGTACAAGACAAATCAATAACAATTATCATTACTTTTCATTGTTGGGGTCACTTCTACAAATTTGAGCTTTTCATGTCTAACGAAATAGAAGCAGAAATAAGCAGAAATCTTATTAAAGTAGTATTTCCAACTTCTGCAATCTTATTATGTCAGGTGCATATAAGCAGAAATATATTAGCATGTTGCAAAAAGTATTTTAAACATGGTAAAAGATGTGAAGGATTCTTAATTATTTGTCACCAATTAGTTAACTCTCCTACATTGCACGTATTTCAAAAGAGATTTAACTCGATGTTAAGAATTTACTCTGAGATGTATCCAAATGTTATCAAGTATGTAGTTAATACTTGGATAGAACTTTTAAGTAGTATTTAATTTCATAAATATTTACATCTGAGAAATCTCAACTAATGTGAAGGGTATTTCATTTCTACATGACAAACAATGACGAAAAACACAATGGTATACTTGTTCAAATTTCATTTTACTTTGGTTTACTAGCATAGATAATAAATTTGGAGATGCTACTAGTTTATTTATCTGTTTGTAGGTTGATGCGCCTCCATTTGGTTCTTCACTTGGATACACGAGAAATTGCTTAGACTCATCATCTGCAAAAAGAGAATTATAAGTAGACTCAAGAAATTTCCATATATCATAGGCAGTGGAAAGCGTGTAGATGAGTTTGAAAATTTCTTGACCAAGTCCAGAAAACAAGCAGATCATAGCTTTAGCATTTATATAACACTCATAATTATTTAAATTATTTGGGGGCTTGATATATGTTATGTTTCATACTTCTATGTCTAGTAGTATAAGTAATTTATTCATCAGTGTTCTCCATTCGTTATAATTCTCTCCTGTGAATAAAGGTGGTGCTAGCAAATTTTTTGTGTAAAAGGTTTCATCCCCACTAATCGATTTGACATCGAGGTTGACCATTATTCTCAGTGGTGGAACATTTTTGGAATAACCTCTCTCTGATAACACTTGTTGGATCGTGTTGACAACCTTAGGGGGGGTGAATAAGGTTTTATGCGTTGATTGAAAATTCAAATTATTTTGTCCATAAAAAATAGATCTGGAAGCTACTGGGGGCGCTAGCTTGCAAGCGCGCGGTGGTAGGCCATAGACCTCGGTTTCTTGGGCAAATTTCTCCTTGGAGAAATAAACTCCCTTCAGAGATCCACCAGAGAACAACTAGGAAGTTATACGTAGAAATAAAAAACACAAATAATTTTATTCAATCAAACACAAAAAGAGTTTTACAATTTCAAAAGTTTGATCTTCGTGATGCCGGATATCAGAGGCGGTGAATGAAGAAACTCTTTTGGTTTTCTATACCGACCCACTACCCGGACCAGTTGGCTCTCTCCCTTTCCCTCCAAGAAATGTGTTCGAGCCAGCTCTTTACCTTCACGCAAGGAAGTGTCTTAGAGCTCGCTAGATCACCCGATCTAAACGTCCCTTCCTCTGACGATTTCTCACGGAATACTCACAGGATTCCGATGACCCTCACCGGCCGATTTTCCTCACCACAAGAACACAAAAAAAAGAGAAAAGTATAAAAGTATAAAGAGGATTAAAGATTGAATCTCCCTCAAGATGATTCCTTCGTTGAGCGATCCTTGACCGTGCAAGCGATCTTCATTTGGTTGCAACCAATCAACTCCACGTAGTAGTTGAAGTCCTTGGCTCGCCGAAGATATTTGTGCACAAACGGGAGGGATACGGTTTTCTTTTCCTTCGACGGAGACGGTGGTCTGGTCCCCAGAGGTGGCACACGAACCCTAGGCTTGAGAATATGTGTCTCTTATCTCTGGAATGAAAAACGAAGTCTTTTATACGTTTTTCAAAAATAGGCTACCGCTAGCTGTAGATCCAGCGCTCAGCGGTAGGTCAACGCGCTTGATGCTGATAGCTATCCTGCATATTTGTAAAGAATATTCAAAAAGAATATTTTTCGCTTTTTCGTGCTAGCACCGTGCGGTACCAAGCTATCGCCAAGCAGTATATCTGTCTCGATGCTCGTTGAGTGAGCTAGCATTGCGCAGTATCGAGCTATGCTCGGAAGTATCTGTGTCTTGACGCCTCCGATTCGACACTCATTTAAAAAGCTAGCGTTGCGCGGTATCAAGCTACCGCTCGGCGGTAGCTCTGTCTCTACGTCTCTGTCTCGACGAGCGTTGAGTGAGCTAGTACGGGCGGTAGAGATGGCGCGACACGGTAGAAACTCAAGCACCATGTCACTTTAATTCAGGCTACCGCCCGCCAGTAACGGCAACCGCGCGGCAGTAGGTATAAGAGAGTTTCTCGCTTCGCTTGAACCTGTAAAGCTGCACACTCTACCAAACACAAGATGTGATTAAATACAACATGGGAATTGATATTATCAAACTAAGGAAATATGAACCGTCGGATCCAACAATTAGGTCCATTGATCGCACCGTCCTAGATTTGAAGAAGGCTCACAAGTTAATAGTATACACATGTTTGTGTCTGATATATGTTCTAGTTCAATGTATGCAGGTTGTCCTCTTTTCATTGATTAGACAGGTTGACAGGGTCAGAAGGTTGATTGGACTCAAAATAGGATACTTGAGAGGCAGAAATGTTCCTAAGTCCAGAAGCGTTAAGTGAGTACACTTCACTCAACACCAGAGTCCTAAAAGCGTTGACAGATGCTCAAGCATTCAAAGCCTCAGTGGTGTTGGACTCAAATCTTGCTAATTCCAGAAGTTTTGAGTGGAAGCCTTTCACTCAACGCCTACTCAAAGGAAATCTGTCCAAGTACAAAAGCATTGAGTGAAGAAGGCTCACTCAACGCCTTATCAAAGATACAACAAAGTCCAGAAGTATTGTATGTAGAAGGTTCACTCAACGCCTTCATTTAAAAATTCTGTACAAGTCTAGAAGCGTTGAGTGTAGAAGGTTCACTCAATGTCTTCAATTAGGATAACTACTAAGTCCAGAAGAATTGAGTGAAGATAGTTCACTCAACTCCTTCAACCAGAAAAATTCTGTCAAGTACAAATAAGTTGAGTGATGAAGGCTAACTCAATGCCTTATCAGTTAAGCAATCAAAGGCAACAGCTTCGAGTGATGAATGGTCACTCAATTCCCAGAAGTTAGATAGTTATTCATCTAAGTGTTTTTGCGCTGAGTGAAGACTTACCACTCAATGCCTTAGTAGTTAACATTTAAAGTTCAGATGTGTTGGGTCACAAGACTTCACTCAATGCCTATGCAGACTATATGGTGAAAGTTGTCAAGTCCACAAGAGTTGAGTCATGCTGACGTCATCCCAAATTCAAATGGTGGGTTTTGCGCACTAAAGGACAAATGGCATCGCATGCCTTTTGCAGTGCAGTTAATGAAAAGCTACTTTACAGTTGCCCATACCACTTACCCATACAGATCAAAGAGCTGTTGAAATGCGGGATATAAAAAGTCGAAGCAGAGAATTTAAAAACAAGTTTTTGATATGGACTATCATTTTTGCTGGGAAAGTGGTTGAGATCAAAAACTCTAAGAATTCTTCAGCAAGAACTCAAACCCTAACTTTTCTATAAGGGTTAGTCTATAGAGCACTCATTATTATTGTTGTTCTTCTTCAAGGATGATGCATTCAACTCTGATATACTCAAGCTTGAAGGAACATAGCTTTACAACAGTTCTTCTCAGCACAAGCAGAACAACTCTAAAGATCTACATACTTGTTGTTGTGAAGAGTTAGGGTTGTTTCTACATAGTCCAGGAAGCTGACTCGGTGATTTATTTCTCTAGAGTCAATCACCACAAACACTTTACTCAAACTATAAGATCACTGTGTGATCTGAGATATAAGCTTGCATCATGAAGTCTAAGGGGTACGAGCTTCTCTATCTGAGTAGGTAGTATCCAGGAGTGGCCCTAAGGTTGGATCCTGAGGGATCTAAGTTAGGAGATCTGGTGTATCTCTGAGTGTAGGGTTGTTGAGCCTGAGGTAAGAGTTGCTTAACTCTGAGTGTAGGGTTGCTGTGTTAGAGGTAGGACTGTTTTCAATCTAATTTATAGGAGTTCGTCTCACTCTGAGGTGTAAGATCTTGAGGGATCTGAAGTGTAAGCTCAAGGAGCTGAGGAAATAGATAAGTTAGCTCACTACTAGATATGTGGAGGGGAAATAGGATGTACCCTAGATTGTGGAACCACTAAAAATTTTGTGTGTTATTATGATTCTTGAAAGCTAACAACTAACCCCAGCACACTCTAAGGTCATAAATTCAAAAGGTTCAAAAGAGACAAAACAAACATATTCCCCCCTCCCCCTCTAGGTGTTTAGCTTCCCTTGAACAAAGACTTTCAAGTGGTATCATATGATGGTTGTTCAAAAAAGGACTTAATAGTCTGAACATATCTCCAAGGGTAGTGGAAGTTTATCTTTATGGCTTCAGGTGAGAACTACAAGGAGTTGGCTTCTATGAAACTTCCCATTTGTAGGAAGGAAATTTTTATGATCTGGAAGGATAGGGTAAGGCTATTCATGGAAGCCTCAGACCCTACGATATTCATAACTGTTCAAGAGAGACCTTTTATTCCCATGAAGGTCTCTATTATAGATGTCAATATCCAGACTCTCAAGAAATACACTGAGATGACCAAGGATGAAGTCATTCTGGCCATTATGGACAAAATGGATCATAATATTATTATAAGTGCCATAGAATATTCTACTTTCCATAACTTGATCCACTGCAGAACTGCTAAGGATATGTGGGATTCTCTGATTGTATATATGGAATGGACAGAGGAGGTGAGGGATGACACGAAATCCCTCCTGAATCAGTAGTGTGAGGCCTTCAAACAAGGCAAGAAGGATAACATAACTGAATGTTATGAAAAAAAAATTAAGATTGTGAACAGCCTGATTACCTATGGGAGACAGTTCACAAACTATGAGTTGAATGAAAAGTTCTTGAGATCCCTCAACAAGGAATGGGATATCAAGATCTGTGTCATCAAGGAGGTTGGCAACCTGGCCAACACTCTGCCCCAAAACTTATTTGGGAAGCTATTGTCTCATAAGTTGCAGCTTAACACCAGAAGTGCAGAAGATGTTGTCAGAACCCTCAATAGAGAGAATACTGTGGACTTCAGAGCTGAAGCCACAAGGAAGTGCGGGGAAAATACTCCTCCACCAAGGAGAGCTGTTGAGTCAAAGTGCTCAGATCCTAGCTCCTCAGGTAATAAACTGTTAGATGGAGAACTTACCTTATTTTCCAAACATTTCAAGAAGATGTTGAGTAGGAGAAGATAGTGGAAGAATAAGGGCTCTTTTATCTCTAGCTCCAAAAATCCATATACCAGCATGGAGAAGTCCAAAAAATACCCTCTGGGGAAAGGTATGATTCTAAACAGAACAAATATTTTAAGACTAATGTTGTTTGTTATTGTTGCAACAGATCTGGACATGTCATTGCTGACTGTCCAATCAAGAGGAAGGAAAACATGAAACCAGATGATAAGAAGCATCACAAGGACAAGAAGTTTGAAAAGAGCTTCTTGGCCAAGAAGAAAATCAGCTTGTCAAATAGTGATTCTAAGTCTTCAGAATCAGAAGATGAATAGGCCTATATTAGTCTCATTTGTATTGAAGAGAAGGTTGATCTTCCTACTGCCATAATTGGCATCAGGGCACCACTATCCTCTGTTAATACTGATTGTGAAGATGATGAACAATTCAACCTCATGTTCTTGACCTAAGATAATCAGGATAGTTCTATTCCTAATGAGGTACTCTCTCTCTTTCCAACTCTCCTTCTGTCTATAAGACTGGATCAGACTCTAAGACATCCACTCCATCTAGTGAGGATTATGGATCAGAATCTGATGAGAATGTCAATCAATTGATTGACAAGTATGGTGTTATCATGAAAGCTCTGAAGAAGAGCTAGAAGCTTGTCAAGAGACAAGATAAGGAGATTGCCTCTCTTCAGCAAGCTACTTCCCTACAGTTTGAGTCAGCTCCTATGCTAGCCTAGATTATGAAGGAATTCAATTAGCTAAATACAATCTCAATCATCCAAATAGATACCATTAGATACAAGAATAAGATCATCAAGGATCTTGAAGAGAAGCTCCTCAAAGAGAGGATGCTAGTGGCTGAGTTTTCTAAGCCCAAGACAGTACTACCACTAATTGATTATTTATCCTCTCAAAATAATAAGAGGGGATTGGGGTTCAAGTAGAATACTAGAGATGCCCATTCAAAAGGGAAAGGCAAGGCTCTAGTTGTACCTCAGACCACCTTTTAGAAGTTTATTCTCCCTTCTAACAGGTATGACCATGACAGTATGTACGGTCACTAGAAGAATGGAAATTCTTCCTCCAAGAGCTTTGATGCTACTTCCAATGGAAGAAGAAAGGGTATGGGATTGAGTGCACTGAAGACTCCCCTTGAGAAAATTCAAATGGCCCATCATGGACTATTTGTGTTTGATGCTCCAACACTCACTCTTAAGGGCAAGGCAGTGGCCAACCCCCAAGTTCCTACTTCAAAGACTAAGACTATGAGAAAGACAGTTAGTAAGCCACACTTGGCTATTTTTGATGCCATCAACATCATGTCAGCTGCAAACAAGATATCTATTGGTGTAAATCAGAATAAACCAAGTACACCTGCTGGCAGACTTACTTTCAGTCAAATTTTTGTTGAAAGGAGCAAGAAAAAGGTTGTTGCTCTCCTTTCTGAACAGATAAAAATGGATGGCTTACACACATCAAGGCTATTCAGAAGAGGAGATATAATATCCATGAGTGTTGGCATTGTGGCAAGGTGGGTCACTATATCATAGAGTATTGTCACAACCATAGTGTGTCAATGGCAAGTATGAGCCTTCCTGTCAGGGCTGCTGCTAGTAGATATAGTCATTTTCAAGCTAACATAAACCAAGGATCCAAACCCTTTTGGGTTCCTATGATAAATTAATCTTGTGATTGTAGGTAGGTCCAACTACCCATCAAATATCAATATGGTACTTGGACAGTGTTTGTTCCAGACATATGACTGGAACAAGGAGTCATCTGAAGGATTATACTCTAGTAAGGAATGAACATAAAGTCATCTTTGGTGGTTCAAATAGAAGAGTTACCAAAGGCTATGGTATTATTACCAATGGCATAGTCTCCATTAAAAAAGTAGCTTATGTGAAAAGATTGCAACATAATCTGATTAACATAGGCCAACTCTCTGATATTGGTTATGTCATTGTCTTCCACAAGGATAAGTGTCTGATCAAAAGTTTAGCTGACCAAGAGGTCATTTTGACAGGCACTAGGAGTGAAAATAGTATACAAATATTTGAAGAAGGCCCACAAGTCAATAGTATACACATGTTTGTGTCTAATATATGTTCTAGTTCAATGTATGTAGGTTTTCCTCTATTTATTAATTAGACAGGTTGATAGGGTCAAAAGGTTGATTGGACTCAAGACAGGATACTAAATAGGCAGAAATTTGCCTAAGTCCAGAAACGTTAAGTGAGTAAACTTCACTCAACGCCAAAGGCCTAAAAGCGTTGACAGATGCTCAGGCACTCAAAGCCTCAGTTGTGCTGGACTCTAATCTGGCTAAGTCCAGAAGCATTGAGTGAAGGCCTTTCACTCAACGCCTACTCAAAGGAAATCTATCCAAGTACAGAAGCGTTGAGTGAAGAAGGCTCACTCAATGACTTATCAAAGATACAATAAAGTCCAGAAGCATTGAATGTAGAGGGTTCACTCAACGCCTTCATTCAGAAATTTTGTACAAGTCCAGAAGCATTGAGTGTCGAAGGTTCACTCAATGCCTTCAGTCAGGATAACTGCCAAGTTCAGAAGCGTTGAGTGAAGAAGGTTCACACAATGCCTTTAACCAGAAAAATTCTATTAAGTACAAATGCATTGAGTGATGAAGGCTCACTCAACGCCTTATCAGCTAAGATGTCAAAGGCAGCAGCGTTGAGTTATGAAGGGTCACTCAATGCCTCAAAAGTTAGAAAGTTATTCAGCTAAGTGTTTTTGAGTTGAGTGAAGACTTATCACTCAACGCCTCAGCAGTTACCACTTAAAGTTCAGATGCATTGAGTCATGAGACTTCACTCAATGCCTATGCAGACTGTATGGTAAAAGTTGCTAACTCCACAAGTACTGAATCATGTTGACGTCATCTAAAATTCAAATAAAGCAGGTTTTGCATGCTAAAGGACAAATGCGTTGTATGCCTTTTGTGTGTAGTTAATGGAAAAGCTACTTTACAACTGCCCATACCACTTACCCATATGGATCAAAGAGTCGTTGAACTACGTGATATAAAAATTCGAAGCAAAGAAATTCAAAACAAGTTTTTGACGCAGGCTATCATTTTTGCTGGGAATGTGGTTGAGATCAAAAACTCCAAGAAGTCTTTAGCAAGAACTCAAGCCCTAACTTTTCTGTAAGAGTTAGTCTGCAGAGCACGTATTATTGTTGTTGTTCTTCTTCAAGGCTGATGTATTCAACTCAGATATAATCAAGCTTGAAGGGACGGATCTCTGTAACAGTTCTTCTCAGCACAAGTAAAATAACTCTAAAGATCTATATACTTGTTGTTGTGAAGAGTTAGGGTTGTTTCTATACAGTCCAGGAAGCTGACTCAGAGGTATATTTCTCTAGAGTCAATCACCACAAACACTTTACTTAAACTGTAGGTTCACATTATGATCTGAGCTATAAGCCTGTATTATAAAGGCTAAGGGGTAGGAGCTGTTGTCTCTAAGTAGGTAGTATCTAGGAGTGGATCTGAGGTAGGAGATCTAGAGTATCTCTGATTGTATGGCTAATGAATCTGAGGTAGGAGTTGCTTAACTCTGAGGGTAGGGCTGTTGTTCCTAAGGTATGACTGTTTTCAGTCTGAGTTGTAGGAGTGAGTCTCACTCTAAGGTGTATGATCCTAAGGGATTTGAGGTGTAAGCTCAAGGATCTGAGGAAATAGAAGAAGTTAACCGAATCTAGCACATTGCAAGATAGTTGGAGGGGGAATTGGATGTACCATATATAGGGGAACTACTATAAATTGTGTGTTATTTTGATTCTTAAAAGCTAACAACTAACCCCAACACACTCTAAGCTCATAAATTTAAAAGATTCAAAAGAGCCAAAACAAACCTATTCACCCCCTGTAGGTGTTTAGCCACCCTTGAACAAAGACTTTCATGCGTGTTTATATATATTTGTTGGCTCTCTGTGTATTGCTTTCGTAGTTGTGATGTGATGTGTTATGTTATGATTCATGTCTGTCAAGGTGGCCAACTAGTGCTTGGTAGAGTGGGTCGTTATATCTCGGGAAGGACTAGGGTGTATGTCTTAAGCAGTAAGGCCCGTCTCTGACATGAATCGGGTTAGGGTTGGGGAAGGGGGCCTTATAAATGGATCAGAGCGAAAACTATCCAACCTTGTGGGGCAGTATTAGGATCCTTCAGTCCTTTGCTTTGTTCCTTGGTTCGGGACGAACTATGCAGCAGAAGCCTGGTGAACCCTTGTGATAGAGATTCAAGGATTCTAGACTGCACGGTAGAATACATGCATGCTTTTTGTTTCTACTTCTGTCAGCCTTTTGCAAATTTCCCTTACTTTCGCAAAATACTGACATTTTTCCTGTTACTTCTCCAGATACCGGAGTCCAGTAACGAGAGGTCGTCCTCCAGAGGTTACGTTCCCGCCACTCCACCTACAGACCCAATTGCCCCTATTGTTATGTCGTTCCCGAGACAGATTTGGGCCAGTCGCTGACAGCCATGCTGGTAACGTTTCAAACTATCATGGCACAGCCACTATAGTAGTTTGTGGTACCCATAGACCTCTTAACGACATTTTGGGGACTAAGGCCTCCCATCTTCAGAGGGACATAGTCTATCATGCATGCAGAAGAGTGGGTGGAGCGATTCAAGGAGTGGTTAGTGGGCATGATATTCCCTATGGTTGCCACAGTTCCCTTAGTTGTGACGTTTTTTGAGGGATATACTAGAGACTGGTGGAGGGCGGCCAATTGATCTATGTTTAGGGGGTGACCACTAAGTGTTATTCCAAGTGGAATGTTTTTCGTCGCCTTCCTCGAGCACTTTATTTCTGATGCCAACCGATCTGTGTTGTAGGAGAGGTTCCTACACATCCAACAGGGCGATAGGACCATCTCCGAGTGAAAGTCTTTATTTTTAAGATAGATTACAACCTAGAGGGGTGAATAGGTTGTCTCATTGAAATTATTTGCTTTTAATTTTATCTTCATTAGTACTTAGTGTTTTGGCAGTAATTAGCTTTGAAGTACCTGCACAAAGAAAACAACACAGAAAAGCACACACAGATTTATAGTGGTTCCCCAATTTTTGGGTACATCCACTCTCCTCCCACCTTGCCAACTTCCTGTTAGTCAAGGCCCTTCTCCAAACCATTGCTCCAAAGAGCTTACACTTTAGATCCCTCAGGATATCTCAGTGTTCTCCAAGACTTACAACTCAGCCACAAGGACCTACAACTCAGTGATCAGCAGATCACCTACCTCAGGCCAAAGGCCCTACACACAGGCTGGGAGGATAGCCCTACCTCAGATCCACTAGGGATACTAACTCAGAGAGAATGATTCTCCTACATCTCAGGCACAAATGCCCTACCTTAGATCTGCAGCCAGATCCTACCTCAGGCACAAGTGCCCTACAGCTCAGTGAGATTAACTCACCTACCTCAGACTTGAAACCAAGTCCTACAGCTCAGTGATCAATTGACTACATACCTCAGATCCAAAATGGATCAGACAACTCAAGCAACTTTGCCATACCTCAGGCTCAGAGAGCCCTATAACTCAGATCCAAAAGGATCCTATAGGAGTGAAATGGATTTACGTTTATCACAGAGAAATTTCTCTGTGATAACCCCTTGAGCTGATTTATCTCAGCTCTAACTTTCTTCATAGCTACAAGGATCTTGAGCTGGTAGTAACTAGCAGTAAATTGCTCTGCTTCCTCTTTCTTCACAAGACAGAATCAACAACTTTGTTCGTTCTTCTTCTCAGCTGTAGAAGTAGATCTTTAGATTTGAACTTGCTGAAGTGAGAAGCAACTTTATCTGCAGAAACTTGTTCTTTGTTTCTGCACCTCCCTCAGAAGGAGGACCTTCTAAACTTGCTGGTGCGGGTGAAGATGGCACCAGCTAACTGAACTTTTTGGTTCTTACAAGAAGACTTCAAGGCAGCAATGGCGAGGAAGATGAAGTCCAGCCGCAACTTTTTTAAATCGATAAAATCCTAAAAGTTCTTTTCGTCTTGGCCAATCTCTTCCTTTTGTAGTTCGTCGATCAACGGCTCTTAGGAATCAATGGGGCCCACCTGCAGCATCCAGCTGCACCTTGCTTTAATGAAAGAAGACATGCAGTAGCTTCTCGACAGAGTTTGTCGTGTTCTGTAACTTCTCTGTACATGATTTGAGATTAGTCTACTTTGTCAATTTTGCAGATATTATTGACGTCAGCACCTGTGGAGTTAACCAAAATCGAGCATCAGTAGAATAGGCGTTGAGTGAATGAGCTTCACTCAACTCCAAGACACTTAGATAGAATTTTGTCTATCTAGGCGTTGACAGCGTTGAGTGAGCAAGCATCACTCAACGCTTTTTTCCTTAGATTATTCTTCACCTTTTTCTACATGCTTGGCATTGAGAGCGTTGAGTGAGTACATCTCACTCAATGCCCTGTGCCTTAGCCATACTTTCTATATTTTAGGTATTGAGAACGTTAAGTGAGCACTCCTCACTCAACGCTTTCTTCCTTAACCAATTTTCTACTTCTTCAGCATCTTAAGCGTTGAGAGCGTTGAGTGAGCACGCCTCACTCAACACTTTTTTTCTTTAGCCATATTTTTTGAATCATGGTGTTGAGAGCGTTGAGTGAGAATGTCTCACTCAACGCTTTCTACATTAGCCAGATTTTTCTACTCCTTGGCATTGAGTGAGTAAGCTTCACTCAACGCCAAACTACTTAACAAATTTTATTGTTTATTTGGCGTTGAGTGAGAAAGCTATAGTCAAAGCATTTGGACTTAGCCAAATATCAGCACAGATTTTTTGTGGCTTTGAGTTATAAGGCAATACTCGACGAATATAGAGTATGACATTGAGTGAGTGATAATCACTTAACGCCTATGGACTTAGCCACTTTTCTACTCATTTCTTGGTAGGCTTTTACTGCATTAGCCTGTCTCATAACCTTTTGCTGCATGGCATTGAGTGAGTTGACTTCACTTAACGCCTGTGGACTTAGCCACTTTCTCAGCTTGCCACTACCTTGGCTTTGACTGTATAGGCTCCACTCAGCGCTATAAGTCTTCTGGCGTTGAGTAAATGACCTTCAGTCAATTCTTGTGGACTTGGACAGTTTTTTGTCCATCCACACCTTAGGTAAGTGTTTACCTGACCTAGCCACTTAGGCTATCTGTCCCATCATTATTGCTAGGACATCCCTGCATGCATTAACAAAGGCATACATAAAATACAACTTTATGTATATCATTGACAAGATTGACTTCCTCAAATCTAGGACATTGTGGGTAATAGACCTAACAATCTCCCCCTATTTGAGGAAGTCATAACCCTTAAGCAAATTAAGCAAATGAGTCAATGACATACACAATAATATGCAGCAACAAGAATATAAGAATAACAGAAACATATAACTGAAGAATGATCAATAGTTACCACACCTCCTTGCCTGCAGGGTGAACATTATTACACCTGCTTCCCCTGAATTGCTGCTGTTAGATCTTATGGCCAACCTTATAGGGGGTGAATAAGGTTTGCAACGTTGTTTGAAATTTAAAAATACTTCATTCCAGGAAATAGAGTTCTGAAAGCTACTATGGGGCGTTAGATAGCTAACGCGCTACGGTAAGTCTATGAACTCATTTCCTTGTGCAGATCCATGATCAACCCCTACGAACACACAAACTATCTAAGCAATCATAGCACACATCCAAAAAAAATCACCACGGAGATAAATGATTTTATTTCAAGAATTCAAAACAACAATAGTTCTAGATGAGTACAAAAAGGGTGATCTCCGTGACGTCGGGGATCTAAGGTGATGAGTACAAATGATCTTTTGGTTTCTATACCGATCCGCTCCACGGACCAGTTGGCTGTCTCCTTTTACCTCCAGGAAAAGTCTTCGAGCCGGCTCTTCACCTCCATACAAGGAAGTGTCTTAGAGCCCCGCTATATCCTCCCAATCTAGACATCCTTATCCCCAGGATGATTTCCCACGAAGTCCTTCCCGAATTCTGACCACCCTTACCGGTCGATTTTCCTCTCCACAAGATTTAGCAAAGACAAAAATATTACAAGAGTAAGAGATATAAATATTTAAAGAAGTTCTCCCTCTTGAAGACTACTCCGTAGAGCGATCCGCGACCGGTGAATTAGATCTTCATTTGCTGGCAACCGGTCGGATCTTCGTATTCGAGGTGGATCTTGGAACGCTGGAGTCTTTCGATCACGAGTGAGAGGGAGACGACTGTCTCCTTCTTCTTCAAAGGAGTCTTGTGGAACGGAGCGCAAGTAAGAGTGGCCGAACTCTAAAATTCACGAACTCCCATCCTTTCTCTTTCTTCAGATGTCAGGCACAGAAACCAAGACGGCCTTTTATACATCTTCGTGAAAATAGGCTACCGCCGGCAGTAAGATTAGCGCCCGGCGGTAAGTTCGCGTGCTTGTTGTACCAGCTGTCGTCCAAATCTGGAATAATATTTAAAACAAATATTTGTCATTTTATCGTTGCTATCACCGCGCGGTTATCGCTACCACCGTGCGGTAATATAGGGCACGACAATTCGGAGCAGTCGTGTTGATATTCGTCGAAAGGCTAGCGCGGCGCGGTAACTACTATCGCCAGTGGTACTTGGATTTCCCGAGAAATTTGTCTCGGCATTCGTCGAACAATTAGCACGGCATGGTTGCATTATCGCCTGGCAGTAGATAGTTATTCAAGAAATCATGCTTTCATCGAGAGGCTAGTGCGGCGCGTTAACCTCTATCTCCTGGCGGTTGACTGTTTCTCAAGAAAAATCATGCCTGACGTTCATCGAGATGCCAGCACGTGCGTTAGGACTAGCGTGGCGCGATAACTTCCCGAGAGCTCTGTCCAATTAATTCACGGCTACCGCTTGGCGGTAACTTTTAGCGCTCGACATTAGTGGCAATAGGAATCTTCTTCTTCTTCTCTTGCACCTGTCAACCTGCACACTCTATCAGCAGAATACGTGATCAAATACAACCTGGGAGTTGATAATCTCAAACTCAGGGAATCTGAAACATTAGTTCCAACAAGCTCTTCCTTTTCGACATGCTCCCCTTATCTATGTGCACCCCCCCCCCCCCCTACACGTAACCTCTCCTAGCCTCATACTCATGAGCGTACTCATGAACAATTTTTTTCTCCCCCTTTGATAATATCAAAAGGGTGGGCAAGGACAACCAAACATACAGGATGAAAAAGGGTAGACATGATGAGCGTTGAAACAAATAGCAGATAGTGTACACAGAGAGTGGAGATAGAGATAATAATCATAGAGGTGACTCAAAAACATAATATCATTGGTTAATTGTAAGCACATGGATCACAAAATGGAGCAAGGAACATAGACAAAGAGATTCACTTTTTTAGAGAAAAACATGAATTGGACATCAAAGACTAAACTAAGAACACAGCGTGTACGTCTACAATGTTATAGGAGTGAGGAAGTAATCAAGTTGAACAAACATTGAGAATGTCGTGAGGATAAATCATGTGCTAGTACGTATTATGCTAAAAAGAAGGGCAGTGTAGTTGCAGTCCAATTCTTATGTGCAGAAGTCTTAGACAAGGCAATGACATGTGTTCGTATAGCATCAAAAGCGAGATGACAGCAAGGAAAAGATAGCATATTGTCCATGGATATCTTGATCGTCTACGAACCTAACATAAGAGAAATAAGGCTAATAATCACCTCACATGTCATTCGATGTCATACATAGGCAAAAACTAAGGGCACTGATCTAAAGATAGAGTTGATGCGCAAGATCGAAGTGACTCTTTAACCAAGATGCTCATCCTCACAATGCTCATGAAGACTTATCAGGAGGAGTGAGTAGTGCTTGGGGGGACCGTGATAAGAGATGTGATAGTTTGCATATAGTTATTTTGTTAGCGTAGACCTATCACTTTGATCATTTTTTTTAATACACGAAGCCCCGAGTCAATCGAAATCTATCCACCTAGATAGATGCACTTTAACTTGTATACATACGACTTTTGTACTTGAGTTTTTTGGCCCAAAGTTTCACACCTAGTATAGTCACAAATGTAGCGTGACATTGATTATTCAATGTATTTCTAGTGTGTTAGAATATAGTGTCACGGGTTATATCATGTACGCATAGCATTTTTGTCTTGAGTGCACCGACTAGGGATGTGTGTATCATGTGAAGTCATTCCCTTATCTAAATCTTCACACATACCTAGAGGCATAGGCAACAAACACGACCTCGTCTTATCGCACTCAAGTAAACAAAAATGAATATTTATAAAAATATAGACAAAGACAAGAACCTCAAATGAAAATCAGACACACGCGATGATGACTATGATGAGAGATCCATAATACCAAGCTCGAGTTGAAGTAGTGAGAAACGTGTATCCGGCAATGGCTTAGTGAATATGTCCGCTAGTTGGTGATCAGTGCCAATGAAACTTACACTCACGTTCTCCTTTTTTATATGATCTCGAATAAAGTGGTGACGCACGTCAATATGTTTTGATCTAAAATGGTGCACTAGATTATATGTCATGGCAATGGCACTCTTATTGTCCCACCTAAGTGTAACATTCCTAGAAGTTAAGCAAAAGTTTTCTAACGTTTGGGACATCCACAGTGTTTGTGCGAAACAACTTCCTATGGCAATATATTTGGCCTCAGCGTTAGACAATGCCACAAAATTCTATTTTCTGCTTGACCAGGAAACTAATGCAGGCCCTAGGAAGTGACATGCACCACTTGTGCTCTTACGATCAAGTGAACATCTGGCATAGTCCGAGTCTGAGTACCGATAAAGTGTGAAATCAGTGGTATGCGGGTACCCAAGTCCAAGGTTTTGCATGCCAATCAGATACCTAAAAATGTGCTTTACGGCTTTCAAGTGTGACTCCTTAGGGTAGGCTTGCTATCTAGCGCAAAGACACACCGCGAATGTGATTTCGGGCCTAGTGGGACTCAAATATAGTAATGACTCTATCATACCTCTAAACATTATCTGATCGACGGAAATGTCACTATCATCTTTTCCCAATTTAATAGAAGCACTCATAGGAGTTTTGACTTGTTTCATATTCTCATACCCAAAACGTACAAGCATATTTGATATATTTTGATTGACTTATGAAAATCCTGTCTTTGCGTTGAGAAATCTGAAATCCTAGGAAATAGGTAAGTTCTCCTACTAGGCTCATTTCAAATTCGAATTTCACTAAGTTGACAATTTATTCACACATCTTTTCATTCGTGGCCCCAAAAATGATATCATCCGCATAGATTTGTAATATAATTAGATCTGAATTCTTTGACTTCACAAATAACGTAGTGTCCACACTACCCATTTAAAAGCCATGATCTAAGAGAAAGATGGTGAGCCTATCATACCAGGCACGGGGTGCCTGCTTCAGTCCGTACAAGGCCTTCACCAACTTGTATACGCTGTTTGGGTAGGCGGCGTTCATGAAACTGGGTGGTTGCTCGAGATAAACCTCCTCCTTAATATATTCGTTTAAGAAGGCACTCTTAACGTCCATTTAGTATAATCTAATTTTCTTATAACTTGCAAATGCCAAAAACATACGAATGGACTCAAGACGAGCATTTGGGGCAAATGACTCCTCAAAATCCACACCCTCTATCTCAGAATACTCTTGAGCCACCAGCCTAGATTTATATCTAGTTATCGTATACTCGCCATCAAGTTTATTTTTGAAAACCCATTTCAAGCCTATGACTGGATGGTTATCTGGACGTTCGACTAACACCCATACCTTACTTCGCTCGAATTGGCTCAGCTCCTCATTCATTGCCAAGAACCATGATTCATCTTTCAAGGCTTCTGAGACATTTTTGGTTCAATATCAGATAGGAAACACAAGTTTGAGAAAGACTCATGAAGTGCGAACTGAGTTCTAACTCCATGACATGGCTCTCCTATGACTAGTTCACATGGATGTTGCTTTGAAAAAGTTAAGTTACTAGGAGGCATATATCCTTGTTCAAGACTTTGAGTTTTACTCTACACGATTTCTCCTCACCTTCATCCCCTATCGGTACACTCTCTTCAACCTCCTCCTCATTCGGCTTGGGCTCGTTAGATGGTGAATTTTCATCAAAATGCACATGAGCCGATTCTTCAACCACTAGAGTCCTCTTATTGTAGATCTTATAGGCCCGACTCGTACTCGAGTATCCTAGGAAGATACCTAGATCAGATTTTTGTCAAATTTTCCTAGGTGATCCTTAGTGTTTAGAATGTAGCACGGGCAACCAAAGACCCTAAAATACGATATGGAGGGTTTCTTTTTGAAATACAGCTCGTATGGAGTTCGTTTTAAAAATGGACAAAGCATGACTCGGCTCATCACGTGGCTTGTCGTGTTAACTGTTTCAGCCCAAAAGGATCGTGGTAAGCCAAACTCGGCGAGCATAGTGCAAGCTAATTCTTGGAGAGTGCGAAACTTTCTTTCTACAACCCTGTTCTGTTGTGGAGTGTGAGGGTCAGAGAATTAATGCTTAATTCCTAAGGTGTCACACAAGTTTTAGAAGTCCTCATTCTCAAACTCTCCTCCATAATCTGATCTAATACGTTTTATCTTTAGCGACTTCTCATTTTGAAGTCGTGTGCAGAGATTGGAGAATTCACTAAAGGTGTCAGATTTATTTGCTAGAAAGATCGTCCAGTAATAACGTGAGTAATCATCTATGATAACGAAGTTGTATCATTTTCAACCTAGACTACACGTACTTAGAGGTCCAAACAAGTCCATGTGATTGATTTCGAGTGGTCTTCACGTGGAAACTTCAGTTTTGCTTTTGAAAAAGGTTTTGACAAATTTGTCCTTTTGACACAGACCACATAAGACATTTAAACTACCGCTTAAATTGCGAAGTCCCCTAACAAGTTTCTTTTTTGATAGTTTTACATTAAGCTTGCTACCAGTATGTCCTAGTCTCCTATTCCAAAGTTCTAATTCCTTATTCTTAGTAACTAGGCATTTCAAATTAGATGCAGAGATAACATCAAAACTAATAGTATACACATTATGATTTTTGTGAGCTACAAGTAATACACTAGAAGTTTTGGCATCAATAATCTTGCAAGTTTGTATAGATGACTCAAATAAGACATTTAGACCTTTATCACACAGTTGGCTAATAGAGATGAGATTATGTTTAAGTCCATCTACATACAAAACATTAGAAATAGAGAATGCATTGTTACCTATAGTGTCGCTTCCAAGTATCTGTCCTTTGATGTTGTCCCCAAAGGTCACCAAGCCACCCTTATTCTTCTCCAGGCTAAGGAACTTGTCTTTATCTCTCGTCATGTACTTGGAGCAACCAGAGTCCAAGTACCACATGCTCTTCATTTCCTTAGCCTGCCAACAGACCTAAAAAGAAGATGAGGGTAAAGTTCTGGTTACCCATGTTGTCTCACCCATATGATATGTAGAAGACTTTGGTAGCCAGACTTGCGTATTTTTTTTGGTACCTTTCCTCAAACACGAGCCGGATGTGTGACCAAACTTATGACAGTTTGCACACAACGTGTAAGCAGTGGATGCTGCCTTTATCGAGTTGAACATGCTCTTGTTTGAGGGTGGGGATAACCCTCCAGACTTCTTAACCTTATTGTTAGATTTATTCAAGTTGGACTTTGGCTTGGAGTGATAGTGATTCCCGCTTGGTGGTGATTTTGGACCCACAAATCCTAATCCAAATTTCCCAGATCCATGACATTGTGCTCACAAAAGCATATCCAATGATTTTTGGCCTATTCCGAACTTTTGGACGGCACGGTTGAGAACATGGATCCTCTCCTTTAATGCGGTGTTCTCAGTAACTAGCATCACGCACCAATTGGCAGATTGCTTTTTGCCTTCCTCTATCTTGGCCAAAGACATTTGAAGTCTTTTCTCCAAGACATTTTTTTCATTAATGAGACTAGTTGTTCTCAATGTTGCCTTGGAGAGACTTGTTTTTAGTTCCTTGATCATTGTGATCGAGTGAGAACACTCTAGACATTCGATCTTCTCTTTTCCAGTTCTAATTACCTCACTTTTTATTTTTCTAAGTCCTTTTTGATTTTCTTGTTTTCTCCTCTCAAGGACTTTTTCTCAGAGAACACTTTCTAATTTATCAACTAAATTTTCATAGATTTCAAGAAATTGAGTATAAGTAGGTGGAGTTATGTAACATCCCAATTTCAACTAGACCCCCCTAAGGGTGATTTTGGGCAAGGCTAGGTCAAGACCAACCCTAGGAAGACCTTGGGGACCAAGTGGGCCTAGGTAGGAGGATGAAAGCTACCATGGTCTGCAAATAGTAAAATTCAAAACAATAATTTAGAAGGACATTAGGGCTTCACCATGACTCCATGACCCCATCACAACATTATTAACCTAGCAAAGGGGGAAACTGACCCAAGCTCAACCCCTTTTTCCTTTTAAGTTAACCACAATATAATGAAATATTATGGGTGGAAAGGGCTGCCAATAGGCTGGGGAGTCAGCATGGTCAGCTTTGGTGACTAGGAAAGAGAGAGAAAGCTTCATTCCATACTAATGGAGGAGAGAGAAAAGGGGAAAGAGAGTTGAAGGAGGAGATTGGCCAAGGAAAGGCCAATGGTCCCCATTGATGGCAGCATTCATCTCCTCCAGTGAAGGGGAGGAGTTTCCAGCCATTTTCCTGGCTGTCAAGGGGCTGTTACAGCCTCCACCATCATGGCCGAAACAAGCCTTTAATGGCCATGATGGCCATGGCAGTTTCTTCCATTCTTCTCCCCCTCTGATGTTTTAAACATCATCAGTGAGCTTGGAGAAGAATTTCCCAATCCTTAACTGAAGAAATCCGGCGAGTTTACTGGGAGATTGCAGAATTCCGATCGGCGGCGCCACCACCATGTCAACCCGCAGATCCGCTCGTCTCCAGGCCGCCAACAAGGTCCTCCTCCTCCTCTTTTCTCATGGGTAGATCTTAGGTTTCATTAGGGCCAAGGTTCGGGCACAATTGAGCCCGATCCAATTCGCAAAATTCATGGCTTTCGGCCGAAAATTTTATTGGTTGGATCGCCGGAATCCGCCCCTCCGGCGGCTGTGCCGCCGTCTGGCGATAGCCACCACCTCAACGGAGGTGATGGTGGCGGTGTCCGGCCGGGGAAGGGACTGGGTGGCCGGCGGCAGACGCTTGAAGTTGGCACAGGAAGAAGCAATCCTGGCCGTTGGCTCATCGGGGACGATAACCCAGCGCCGTCGATCTGCGCCAAGATTCGCGCGGCATCAAATCAGATACTTTAGGATTTAAATAAATATCATTTCATTTCGGTCACATTAGATGTATTTAATGTATTTAATTTTTAAAAATACTTAGGGACCCTGAATGGAAATCTGCCCAACATGAAAATTGTAGCTTAGGGTGTCTAGTTTGTAGAAAAAATTACTTGGACCCTTTTGGGCCACTGGTTAGACCAGGGTACCCTTTTTGGTAGGACCTATACCTAGGCCTAAACAGGAATTATTTTTGGTGCCCACACTTCATTCCTTGTCCAAACAAGTTGCAATTTGGGCAGTGAGAAAGTCTTAGTCATATCTAGAACCTGTCCAAAATTTAGAATTTTTGGAGAATATTTTTCTATAGTTTTTAGAAAAATTTAATAAATCATGATTAATTTAATTATGTGACCTAATTAATTTAAAACTCCCCCAAATTTTGGTGGGTGGTCTTAGATGTCATGATAGGTATAGGGTTAAAACTTTAGCTCATTTGGAGATGTTTAGGATAGGTAATTTACCCACCCTATATATGACCTTATAAGGGTATTTTGGTCAAAAGCCACTATTTGATGGTTGAGTGGCCAAATTCCCTCATCAGAGGCTGAAATTTTGGCCACTGATATAATTTGACTTTTTACACTCACTTATGAAGTTTGGAGTGGTTTGGACTAGGGTAGCCCTAGAATTTTAGGGTAGGCCCTTTAGGGTAAATTTCTAGGGTTTGAAGAATTTGGGGTCAAAGGACCTTGGATGGACTTGAAACTTGGGACTGATGTCCATAGGGTTACTATGGTCCTGTGGTTAAAATTTTAGGGTATTTGGAAGAATTTAAACCCCTTAAATCTATAACCCTAGTTTAGGGCACTAGCTTTGAAATCATAAGCTCTAATACCAAAACTTTCTGAAAAGGGCTGAGTTTTTGAATGGGTAGTTGTTTAGGGTATATATATCTCTGGAAATTTTATAATAAATTTTGGATGAATATGTTTGGTACTTTATTCACAAAGTCATGTTTTACAATTTTCACTTAGGAATTTTTGGAGAACAATATAATTGATTAAATCTGATGAAACTTAGCAAAGGGGCTTGTATTCATGGTACCCATCTCTGTAAAGTTTTATGAAATTTTTGAAGAATGATATTTAGTAGTTGCTTCTTTAATTATTTAATTCTATGGAACTTTGGTAAATTTAATAATGACATTTAAATTGTCTAAAAAATTTTAATTTCTTCATCATGATTTTTCTAGTTCCTTATGAAGCCCTAGTAATTTTTACATAATTATTGGAGACATATTTGTGGCACTTCCTTCATTATATTTGATCTTAGGAATTATTTTTAATAAATCCTTTAGAGGTCAAGAACTATCTGGAAAATTATGAAAATTGGCAACCAATAATATTACTCTGTTATTTAGTGAATAAAAATTTTAGGAGGCCATTACCTGAGAAAATCTTATGGTTCATGTTCAAATTGACTATGGCCTAGTTTTTGAGGAAAATTCAATAAATAGTAGATTAATTGGGAAAAATATGATTTTCTGAATTTAGACTATATTTATCATAATAGACCTCTGGTAAAATTTGTAGAGTTATTGGAGGAGAATTTAGAGTATCACCTATTGAGTACATCATATTAGCTTAGTGAGGTCTGCAATTAGTAAAAACAGCAGAAATCAAATTAAAGTGCACAATGAGTTTAGGAAGTTGGAATAATGGGGCATTAGTCTGGTAGGTGAATTAGGTTTGTCATCAGAAGTGTAGATGAGTAGTGGAGGTTGGTTAGAGTTGTGTGGGGTTCGGGATCGACAAAGGATCACTCACGCTCGTTCAAAAGAAGGAGTCATATACACTCGGGTTAGAATTCAATTATAACCCTAAGGGATTGAGAGATTTGTGTAGTAACCAATAATAATAAGTGCCTTGCGAAAGGGAGCTTTGGGCGTAATCCCATCGTAGTTCCTAGTGCCTTCGAGAGCCCTTCACGGGGAATACCTTGGGCAGTCCTGGGCTAACGCAACTCATAGGAATAATGAAACTTCAAGAGTAACTAGAATAATTAGGGTTTCACTCTCACACACCCCGAGGTTACGGGAAGAAGTTTTGGCTAGATGATCAAGCAATAGGCTCGGTCGTTGTGGTAAGAGGGCAGGATGGCCCGGTGAGCTTCGGCTCGGTGTTGGTACGTAAATTTGCATGTGCATAAAAGGAATGAAATTAAGGTGGTGGGTCTTCGGTATTGGAGGATCTTAGCACAGACACCAATACGTTGACTCGGTAAGTGTTGTGATAGCACTTCGCCAACAGAAGTCCGGTGCGCCAGCCGGCAAGAGTACGCAGGAGTCCGCTTAGTGCACCAGCGTTGAGGCGTACGATAGGTCTGACCAGTAGTGCTATACTGGTTTAGAGGTGGGCGAGGCCCAACCCACCGCTTCCGTCTGCCACTACGGAGGTATCCTGGGAGGTGAGGCTCCAGAAAGGGGGAACTAAAGGTCTGTGTGCATAGAGTCGGGTGTGTGTGTTGCACTTGCTTGATCCATCATACCCACTTGCATGTCATAGCATAAGCGATTCATTTAACCTTTGACACCTAAAATATAAGTGGTATGGGACACTTATACATTAGGCCCTGCAAAACGACCCCTTGGTCTATAAGCTTGTGTGGGCAAGTTTATAAATTAAGGTTAATTTTCCTTACATATATATATTGTTGTTAATAACCGACACCCCAACGTATAAATTGGTATGAGACTCTTTATACGATGGGAGCCTTGCAAAAGACCCCTTGCTTATATGTACCCATATAAGTTAAGGTTACTCTACTTTACTTGTTTACAAATATGTTTAGTTACTATATAAATAGCTAGTTTTAGGTCCACCGTCACCTGCATTTGATATACTCTCCACTTTCAAGTCCTCCATTTCTTCCTCTCCGCTCGGTGCCTAGGAGCCATGGGGGAAGGGGTGGGGGATGATAGGACTTAGTCTTTTAGACTAACGGTTTTCGAACCACATCATTTAGGGGATCGCGGAGCCCAGATTGGAGGAGCAGCCCCAGAGGTCGACACGCTTGGAGATAGGGCAGTCTAGCACAGGAGTTCAGACAGCTGGGACCGTGAGGCCCTTACTCTAGTATTGTTTATTTTATTTCCACATGAGAGATCTTGTGGTGAGGAATTGTTGTATCGGGCATAAGCCCTTATTTACAGTGCTTGGTTTTGTGGACTCTCCCATCGTGGAGATATTTTACTTGATGTGATATTTCTGTGGACTTTTACTTAGAGTTTTGCTTCGCATTTTATTACTCTAATTTTGTTACTATGCTGCGATCGTATTGGCCGGCAGAAACGACGTTTTGTGGTGATGACGCTTCCGGGCGAGAAGGTGTCACCGCAAAGCGGCGGTTCTGGGCATAAGACCCTGTGTTTTTATTAAAAAAAAATGGGGTCTTACAAATGGTATCAGAGCCAGGTTTCGATCCTGGGACCTGTGGGTTATGGGCCCACCACGCTTCCGCTGCGCCATGTAGATGGGTCCCATGTAGATGGGCCTGGACCGTTACAAAAAGTGCACTTTTTGTAACGGTCCAGGCCCATCCCATGGGAACCCTCTGGCACCGCCGGCCTACCAGGGTCCAGACCCGGGCCCACCACTGGTAGTAAGCCTTTCACATTCAAGCCTGCAGGCCATGCACCCCAACCCCTCTCCGGCCTGTTTATTAGCACGGTAGGTTGTTGCCACTGAGTCTCGAACCCAAGACCTTGATAAGAGAGCTTTCCACCACTCCCTCATCACCAACTGAGCTGCAGCTCAGTTGGTGATGAGGGAGTGGTGGAAAGCTCTCTTATCAAGGTCTTGGGTTCGAGACCCAGTGGCAACAACCTACCGTGCTAATAAACAGGCCGGAGAGGGGTTGGGGTACATGGCCTGCAGGCTTGAATGTGAAAGGCTTACTACCAGTGGTGGGCCCGGGTCCGGACCCTGGTAGGCCGGCGGTGCCAGAGGGTTCCCATGGGATGGGCCTGGACCGTTACAAAAAAAAAATTTGGACCATTTCTCGATTTATGCGTGTCATCCTTGTGCAGGGGCCATGCTAATCTTCTCTGTATCGTTCCAATTTTATCAGATGTCCCCGAAGGGACGGCTAGATATCATGTACGAGATGTTGACTGGGATCAAGTGCCCGTGAGAGGAAAGGGTGCCCTTGGTCGTGTCTTGCTTGGAATCTCATGCTAAGAGGTGGTGGAAGACTTCCCTGGATACGATTTTTGCTGACAGGACGGCTGCGGAGATAGCTTGGGAGGAATTCAAGGGCGCGCTATTGGAGCACTTTGTTCCGCAATCAGCCAGAGATGAGCTGGAGGACAGGTTTTTGCAGTTGAGGCAAGGGAGCAAGACGGTGGTGGAGTACCACCGAGAGTTTGATCATTTAGCCCGGTTTGCAGACTCATATCAGTTGGACGAAGCTGGGTATACGAAAAGGTTCTACAAGGGCCTGCGGGAGGAGCTGAGGGAGACCTTACTATTTGTATCTGACGGGCCCATCTCCCGGATTTTGGAGATGGCGAAAAGAATCGAGGCGGATTGGCTTACTACTCGGGGCCGGAAGCGGCCAAATGAAGACCAGAGCCGGGGAGCCCGAAATGATCAGCGGCGGGGCCGCATCACAGATGGAAGAAGGGTAGAAGACCAGCCTCATCAGGAGGCGAGACAGGAGATAGGAAGACCAGTGTTGATGGCTCCACCACCAGTTCAGAGGCGGGACGAACAGAGACCCAGGGGAATGGCGTATCAACCGCCAGTGTGCTTCGATTGTCACCAGGTGGGGCACATTAGGAGGAACTGTCCCATGGGGAGGGCACCCCCACCATTCCCGGGGGGAGCTGAGGGAGACCTTACTATTTGTATCTGCCTCGAAACCCGGAGCAAGTCATAACAGGTATGACAAGAGTTTTTAAATTATTTAAATAAAAATTCCATTATCTCTGCTGTCAATTTTTTTTAGGAACTTCTCAAAAAAAAAATGATTAAATAGGAAGAAACTAGTTACAGAATCCTAAGACATTTAACCGATCCAGATATAGTCTTCGTCAGCGGCAAACCCGCCTACACATTGTTCGACACGGGTGCTTCGCACTCGTTCGTATCAGAGGCTTTCGTGGAAGGGCTAGAAGGCGTAGAACGGTTCACAGGCCTGACGAGGAGGGTGCGTTTACCTGATGGATCGGAGCTATTCACCTCTGCCCACTGCAACATGGAGGCGGAGATTGGCGGGAAGCCATTCGAAGTGGCGGCAACGATTCTTAGAATGCCAGTCTTCGAGTTGATCCTGGGCATGACATGGTTGCACTGGAACCATGCCCAGATTGATTGCCAAGCGAAGAAGATCACAGTGAGGCATGGAGACTCGTTTATTGTCATCGAAGGTATAAGATCCGCCTCTTGTGTGCTTTTATCTTCAGTACAGGCCGTTAAGGCCCATCTACAGGGGGAAGAGGTCTACCAGATTCTGTTTGAGATAGAGGAGGCCAAGGGGGCCATGACAGACATCCCAGTGGTGCGGGACTTCATCGACGTCTTCCCAGAGAAATTGCCAGGACTACCTCCGTGTCGAGAGCAGGATTTTCAGATAGAGTTAGTGCCCGGAGCCAGGCCGGCATCTAGGGCCCCTTACCGGATGGCCCCGAAGGAGTTGGCAGAGTTCCGGAGTCAGCTGCAGGAACTTGTAGAGGCAGGGTTCGTCCGGCCAAGTTCTTCACCGTGGGGAGCCCCGGTGCTGTTTGTCAAGAAGAAGGACGGAAGTCTCCGCCTGTGCATAGACTATCGAGCGCTGAATAGACTCACGGTTCGGAATACCTACCCACTCCCACGAATCGATGAGTTGTTCGACCAGCTGGAGGGAGCACATTTCTTCTCGAAACTTGACTTAAGGTCAGGTTATTATCAGCTGCGGATCCGAGAAGAGGACATTCCGAAGACCGCTTTCAGTAGCCGATACGGACTGTTCGAGTTCACAGTGATGTCGTTCGGGCTCACGAATGCACCATCAGCATTTACGAGCCTTATGAACAGGGTGTTCAAGGAATATTTGGATGTATTCGTCATCATCTTTATTGACGACATCCTTGTCTACTCAAAGACGGAAGGGGAGCACGCACGACACCTGGCCTTGACATTGGAAAGGTTACGGGAGCATCAGCTGTACGCAAAATTCAGCAAATGCCAGTTTTGGCTAAAGGAGGTGGCCTTCTTGGGCCATATCGTCAGTGGGACTGGGTTGGCGGTAGACCCGGCCAAGATTCGGGCCGTTCAGGATTGGCCACCATTGAAGACGGCGACAGATGTACGGAGCTTCTTGGGACTTGCCGGGTACTACCGGAAGTTTGTAGAGGGATTCTCCCGGATCGCGCTCCCTCTTACGACTCTGACGAAGAAGGAATCCCCTTTTATTTGGACACCACAGTGCGAGGCAGCCTTCGTGGAGCTGAAGAGTCGGCTCACTTCGGCTCCCATCCTCGCTATTCCGTCAGGAAGGGAGGGATTCCAGGTGTATACCGACGCCTCCTACCAAGGGATGGGTGCCGTTCTGATGCAGAACGGGCATGTGATAGCTTATGCCTCTCGACAGTTGAAGATTCACGAGAAAAATTACCCGGTCCACGATCTGGAGATGGGCGCGGTAATCTTCGCCTTGAAGATTTGGCGGCACTATCTGTACGGGGTTCATTGCGACATCTTCTCCGACCACCAGAACCTGAGATACGTGGACACGCAAAAAGACCTCAACATCAGACAAAGGCGTTGGGTGGAGTTCCTGACAGATTATGAGTATACTATGCACTACCACCCCGGGAAGGCGAACGTGGTGGCGGATGCGTTGAGCCGGAGAGGAGATGCTGCAGGGAAGGGACCTCAGCTTATGTCTATGGAGCTGGTCCGGTCTTTCGGGGACATGCAGATATCCCTAGTATCCGAGGACGATCCAGAATTATACATGGAGTATCTGGCGTCGATGATCGCTATTGATGATATCCGGGACCGCATCAGGGAAGGGCAGAAGACAGACCCTCGGGCGGAACCGATATTTCGAACCTTGGAGGAGGGTTCGACGGGGGATTATTCCTTGAAGGATGGGCTATTGTACTTCAGAGGAAGGATTTATATACCCGCAGGAGGTCAGATCCGGGAGGATATCATGGCGGAAGCGCATTGCAGTAGGTATTTGATACACCCGGGAATCACCAAGATGATGGCCGATCTAAAGAGGATGATGTTCTGGCCAGGAATGAAGAGGGATATTACACACTTCGTGACCCATTGCGAAGCCTGCCAGTTGGTGAAGGCGGAATGCAGAAACCCCGCGGGATTGTTGCAACCTCTTCCAGTGCCAGAGTGGAAGTTTGAGGATATTGCGATGGATTTTATTCATGGTCTCCCCCGATCACGAACCGGAAATGATTCGATTTGGGTCATCGTAGATCGATTGACGAAGGTGGCTAGATTTATACCAGTCAGGAAGGACGATTCAGTGGGGGTTCTGGTTCGGAAGTTTGTGGAGCAGTACATTCGCTATCATGGAGTACCCAGGACGATCGTGTCAGATCGGGACGGTCGGTTTACATCCAGGGAATGGCGGTCGGTTCAGGCATACTTGGGCACTCGACTGACTTTTAGCACCGCCTTCCACCCTCAAACGGACGGGCAGACAGAGCGCACAAATCGGACACTGGAAGACCTGCTACGTCTATGCATCCTAGACCGAGGAGAGCCTTGGGAAAAGATGTTACCGATGGTGGAATTCTCGTACAACAACAGTCATCAGGCCAGCATAGGCATGACCCCCTACGAGGCTCTATATGGACGGAAATGCAGAACCCCACTCTCTTGGATTCAGGACGAGGACCCGAAGGCTTTGGGATCGGATTTTGTTGAAGACACCGAGGCTCAGGTGAGGTTGATCAGGGACAGGATGTTAGAGGCACGGAGCAGGCAGGCCAAGTATTATGACGCCCGCCATCGTCAGGTGGAATTTCAGGTCGGGGACCGAGTGTTTTTGAAGATCCAGCCTATGCATGGAGTTTCTCGGATGCGTGGCCGAAGGAAGAAGCTCAGCCCCAGATATATGGGCCCTTATAGGATCCTGGAGCGGATAGGGGTCCTGGCTTACAGGCTGGAGTTGCCACCAGAGCTGGCAGCTCTGCATGATGTTTTCCACATATCCTCGCTGAGAAGGGCTCTACTACGCCCGGAGCAGCGGATTACGACCACCGAAGGGCCGGTAGCTTCGGACTGATCTGTTCACTTGGAGCCGGTGCGGATCGATGATAAAGGAGTACGGATCCTGCGACGCAAAAAGATTCCCTTAGTCAAGGTTCTGTGGAGGAACCACGGCCAAGAGGAGCATACTTGGGAGCCGCAAGATCTGATGCAACAGAAATATCCAGAGCTGTTTGGTCAGGTATACCTCTCAACCACTCAAGAAGTTTAAATTAATTACTTGACTTTAACAGGTAAGACTACTTTAGTAGGAGTAGGGGTTAATCTTCCTATTTAATAACAACTATAAGTTCATTTTCTTCGGTAAGAAGATTACCGTAGGCGAGATCGTGATTTCGAGGACGAAATCCTTTTTTTGACTTGTTGGATTTGTAACATCCCAATTTCAACTAGACCCCCCTAAGGGTGATTTTGGGCAAGGCTAGGTCAAGACCAACCCTAGGAAGACCTTGGGGACCAAGTGGGCCTAGGTAGGAGGATGAAAGCTACCATGGTCTGCATGAGATCATGGTGCAGCTCAGTTGGTGATGAGGGAGTGGTGGAAAGCTCTCTTATCAAGGTCCTGGGTTCGAGACCCAGTGGCAACAACCTACCGTGCTGATAAACATGCAGGAGAGGGGTTGGGGTGCATGGCCTGCAGGCTTGAATGTGATAGGCTGACTACCAGGAGTGGGCCCGGGTCTGGACTCTGGTAGGCCGGCGGTCCAGATGGGTCCCATGTAGATGGGCCTGGACCGTTACAAGTTACCTCAGTGTCGCTCTGGACACTGGACTTATCATCAGATTTTTCTAGATCATTTCCCATGAGACATAGGTTTGCCTCGTCTTCACTTCCAGAGTCTGTGGTGCTTGATTCATCAAAGCCATCCTCATCCCAGGCAAGCGCCTTCAGCACTTTCTTCTTCCCTTTATGCCTGCTTTGCTCATCTTTTTCCTCCTTCGGGAGTCTCAGGCATTCTCTCTTTAGGTGCCCAGGATTGTGGAAGTGATAGCACTCCGACTGGGACTTCTCATCATCGCTTTCCATATCTTTTGATGGCTTGTTCCACCTTCTACCTTCTCCAACCAATCTCTTTAGGAATTTCTTGAATTATCCCTACTTCTTGGGATTCTTTATGAACCTTTTGAATTCCCGAACGTAGAGGCTCTACTCCTCATCTTCCTTGGAATCTTCAGCAGTTGTTCTCTCCTTTGCGGCCTTCAGCGCCAGTCCCTTCTTCTTTCCTTCCCTGGGATATTCCTCTGCTTGAATCTTCAATTCAAGTTCGTGTGTCTTCAGATTGCCGATGAGGCTCTCTATCTCCAGGGTGCTGATCTCATGAGACCCAGCAATATCTGTCACCTTCGGGTTGAAGCGAGGAGGCAGAGATCACAGGATCTTACTCACTAGGTCACCATTTGGAAAGTTCTTTCCGAGAGATTTTGAGGCGTTGACGATCTTGGTAAAGCGAGTGTACATGTTGTCCACATCCTCATCAATCTCCATCCGGAACTGTTCATATTCAGATTTGAGTCGGTACAGCTTTGACTCCTTTGAAAGAAATTGTACCTAATCACCTAGAGGGGGTGAATAGGTGACTAAATCTTCTTAAACGTTTTAGGCAGATTGCAGATTATATCACAGAGTTATAATTATTTCTTCACAGCAATCAATCATCAATCACAAAATCAAACATGCATACAGTGAACATACAGATTTATAGTGGTTCCCCAAGGTTTGGGTACATCCACTTTCCCCCTTCGCCTATCTAGTAGTGTAGAACACAATAGGATTGATTCTCTGCAGCTGATCTTCAATCACTGCAACTTATGATTCAAAACTAGGTCTGAACCCTTCTTCACAGCCTGGTTCCAACGTCTGTCTTCTTGGATGGAGCTCTCTCTCCAACTTCTTAGATCTTCACTAGATTCTTCAATGAATAGCTAGATCTTCTTCTTTGATTGTTGATCTCTTGTTGTTGTTCTCAATCAATTGATCTCTACTTTCTGTTGACAGTATAAGCCTATATATAGACCTTCTTCATGGTGACCGGCTGATCCGGTTCCTAACAGCTTTCTGACAACTCTGACAGGTGCAGTAGACCGGCTTGAATGACAGCTGTCAAGTCATCCAGTCAGTTCTTGAGATATCTGTAACTGTCTGAAAGTGTCGAGACAGTCTGTCTTTAAGTGTCGACACTTATAGTCCAAGTGTCGACACAAGTAGACTAAGTGTCGACACTAGCCTTCAAGGTGTCGACACAACTCCTTGTGTTGTAGAATTTGCTTCTCGACACAGCTTCTTCATCATGTGTCGACACTGATATTGTGTGTCGACACAACTCCTTGTTCTTCAGTACTTTGTTGAATTCTTATAAGTGTCGACACAACTCCTTTGTGTCGACACATATTCATGTGTTGAACTTGTTCAGTGTCGACACTTCTTCTTTGTGTCGACACTTGACTTCTGTGTTGATACTTGCTGAGTGTCGACACATATTCTTAGTGTCGACACATCTTCTTATGTTGAGACTTTTGCTGAGTGTCGACACATCTCCTTTGTGTCGACACTTGTACTTAGAATTTTGTTGAACTTTGCTAAATGTCGACACAGCCTTCTAGTGTCGACACTTTCTTCATGTATTGAGTCTTCTGCTGAGTGTCGACACATTCTTTCTTGTGTCGACACTTTCTTCAAGTGCTGAGTCTTCTGCTATGTGTCGACACATTCCTCATTATGTCGACACTTATACTTAGACTCTGTTGAAATTTGCCGAGTGTCGACACATCCTCCAAGTGTCGACACTTTCTGATGTAGACACAGTTCCTCTGGGTGTCGACACTGCTTCTAAGTGTCGACACTGCTTCTCTGGAATTCTCTTCATTGAGTGTCGACACAAACTGTATGTGTCGACACTTTCTGTCTGGTGTCGACTCTGCATCCCTGGTGTCGACACAAGTACTCCAAGTGTCGACACTGCTTGCCTGGGTGTCGACACAAGTCTTCTTAAGTGTCGACACTTTTCTTCTGGGTGTCGACACATGGACTTAGAAACTTTTCAACTTGCCCTCCAAATACTTAACCTGCACCACTAAACTCAAACCACATCAAATACATTTTGATGTATATCATTGAGTATTGTGAGGCTTCTTCAAATCAGGTACATTTAAACCAATGTACCCAACAATCTCCCCCTATTTGGAGAAGTCATAACCCTTAGTCAATGATATACACCATACAGAATAAAATCATAGCATGATGTAAACCAGGATTATATAACATAGCAAATTCATAAACATGTATTAATCAAAACATGTAAACATAGATATCTCAGAACAATTATGTAATAGATTTATCACACATCATATTGTTCTAACAACTTTGTCATATTCATTATACAAAAGTTTACAGAGTGTTTTAATAAAAGTGATTACATAGTAAACTTAAGATAATGCTATTCTATTTCTGCTCTGCCTCCTTGATCACAATGCCCTTCCCATACTGTATCTTTGCTTGCACAGGGGCTTCAGCATCTTTAGCAGCAGCAGGCTTCTTGCCTTTAAGATCCTTCTTCTTTTGCTCTTCAGCTTTAATCTTCTACCTCTCAAAGTAATGATAAGGCTTGGGAAAGTACTTGCTAGGCTCCTGGGCAGTAGGAGGTAGCTTTCCCATCTTTGCCTTTCTTCTATATTGCACAATGGCTTCTTGTCTGTTCTCATGCTTCCTCCATTCCAGTTCAGAATATCACTTATTTCTGTCTTGAATATTATCCTTGGCAGTCTTTCATGCAGTTAAGATAATATTCCTTGAAGTGGGGCTCCACTGTTCAAAATCAGGCCTTTGTTCAGCTTGCTCTCTGAACCTCTTCTTAGACAACTAAGTCTCTTGTTCCTTCAGCAACAAAGCTTCCTGTTCTTTTAGTATGGCCTCAGATACTGGCTGAACCACTTTTTCTATTATGACATTGTGCTTTCCTGCTTTCCTTCAGGTGGGCTATACATTGTCTGTATATCTGCTTATATCATATCAAAGTCTGGAGGAGGGTAGATTACTTGAGCCACTTCAGGTTGCTCCCCTCCTAGATATGCAAGATGTATCCCAGACTCTGCCACATTGTTATCATCACATAAAGGAGGATAACCAAGAGTGGCTCTGATAGAATTAGAAATCCACTTTGCATGATCAGAGCTGGCTTTGACTAACACCCTCTCCCCCTTTATGACTTCTCTTTCCATGTGATCTCTCAGATCATCCTTTTGAAATCTTATTTGGGCATCCAAATAGTTTACTCCATCTTTAAAGAAAGGTTTCAACTTTTGGAGTTTTTCAGTTATCAACTTCTAAGAGTTTTCAATAGCAGAAGTAACAGCAGTTATACCCTCTTGTAAAGCTTTATCAAACTCTGCTTTAGCAGTAGCAGTAGAAGTAGTCTGTCCAGCAGCTATATTCTTCATCTCTATGACAATTGCATTGTGTGAAGCAGTCAAATTGTCATTCATCCTAAGCTGGTTCTCCAGAACATATCCTTGCTTCAGTGCAATATCATCCACTTGAGCTTTGATCTTTTCTTGATGTGTAGCTAAGTAGACCACTGCATTCTCTCCCTTGTGGAAGCAGTTAGTCATCTCCTTCTTATTCTGATTCCTTTCAAATCTCATAGACTTAATGTCCTGGGCCAGATCAAATTGTAAAGACTTATGTCCTTCATCCATATAGGTTTCTATTGCTTTTCTTTGCTCATCGAGCTTTATTTGCATAGCAACTATCAGAGAACTGTAATCTACAGATGGTGCTGGCTGTAGTGCAGGCTGTGGTGCTATGGATTGCAGAGCTTTCTTATAATTTTGGCTCCTTCTCTTGAAGACTTGAAACTTTCTCTTTTTAGCTCTTGCAGCCTCCTCATCTTCAGAAGCTGATGTGCTTGCTATTTCTACCCTCTCCCTAGGTAGCTCCTCAACATCCTTTGGCTTCTCAGGCTCTTTCCTTGTAGTTTCTTCTACAAATACTACTTGCTCACCCTCAACATGAGCATACTCCCCCTCAGCAGCAGCACTTGCTTTCTCAAAGTCTGTTTGATCTAGATTAAGGAAGAGATCTTCCATTGTAAACTCTTGTTGAGGTTGTGGTGGAGATTCTCTTATCTCATCAGTTACTTGATTTGGTTCCACTTGATCTGCAACAGATGTGTCTTCCATGACAACATAATGGGGTTGGCTACGTATTGGAGTTTGCTGATTAACATTATGTAATGAATTAGACAAAACATCATCCTCAATTTGAAAATCTAAAGCATTAATCTCAGTGATTACCTCAAGTATAGTGTGGGTTGCTTGTTCACTCTCTAGTGGAGTTGGCTCTTCCACTAGTAAAGGCTCCCCCTGGATAGAATCCTGGTGTATTGGGCTAGACTGTGGTAGCTCCCCCTGCCTGTCTGCAGCTGCTTGTCTATCTGGTGACTTTCTAGTAGTTCCAGTGTCTTCTTCATTAGGAGTGAACACAACTTGCTCCTCAGAACTGCTAGATGAATCTTGAGCCACTGGGGTTGTCTTCTTCTTCTTCTTTTGTGGAGTTATTTTCTCAGGAGTAGGCAATTCCTTGGTCAAGACCCTATCCCATCTTGAGAAGATTCTCATATCCATCTTCCTCATGTGATTGATCTTTGATCCTGCAGCTTGGCTCATTACTTCTGGTATACTACCAGCCAAGTAAATACTTAGTATCCTACCCAAATTGGGTTTCTTCAGGCTCTCCTTAATTTTCTCAAATACTACTACAGACCAATCAGTTTGTAGTGTGAAGATAATCCTTGTCATGAGACTGAACATATGGGCTGAAACTCTGTCATGCCCACCAGGCTTACTCAAGATCACTTTGCCAACAATTTCAGAGAGAAATTTGCCTTGGTTGTTCATGCCTTTTCTATTGAATACATATCCAATTTTCATCTTGAAATCCAGTCCACACCATGTTAAAGCTTCTCTGGTCTTAGAAGCAGTAACTTCATCTTCTTCCTTAGTCCTTGGTAGGTTTAGTACCTTTCTCAAACTCTTAGGTGAGACCTTCACCTTTTATCCATGAACCCTTGATTTTATCTTGAGGCCAGATTTGTCTAGGGTTGCTCCATTCAGAAATTTCAATACTTCTTTCTTCCATATTTTGGTTGGCTCTGAAACAAGAAAATCTAACCCTGAGTCTGCAACTAGGGTTACCACATCCTTGAGCTCTGAGTCTGCGTCATCAAACGCATGCCGCACCAGTTCATATCCTTCATTCACGTTCTCTTCGAGCTTGGGCGCCATTAGGGTTTGAAGAATTTGAATTGAGAGAAGAGAGGTGTCGACACACAAGTTTGGTCTCGAAACTTTGGTGAGCGTGTCGACAGACATTGGCGAAATCCTATTTATACCTTTCTAGGATTGAAGATGAAAGGGCGCGTCAAGAAACTTAAATTGTGTCGACACTATTGAAAAGTGTCGACACAGACTTATAATGTCTCGACACCTATGTGTCGACACAAGTATAGTCGACAGAATATATGTGTCGACACTTGTCTATGTGTCTACACCGCTTAGCTCGACACTTAGTCGAGACTTTACTTAGTTAATTCTGTGTAAATCTTAAGTGTCGACACCACCTTGGATGTGTCGACACCTACACTGCATGTGTCGACACTAATTCTCTAAAGTGTCGACACCAACTTCCTAGATGTGTCGACACCTTTTCTCTGAAGTATCGACACCAATTCTCTGTCTCGACACAGACAACTCTCTGTGTCGACACTATTTTACTTAGCCATTTCTGTAAACTTATTCTAAGTTTATCATACCTAATTCAATTTTGAATCTATTGAATTTGGTTTCTTCTAGGGGCTTAGTATACATGTCAGCTAGTTGATTATCTTTATTTACATATTCTAGTGAAATATCTTCTTTTTCTACATGTTCCCTTAGAAAATGATATTTTATTTCAATATGTTTAGTTCTACTATGGGAAACAGGATTGTTAGCAATAGATATAGCACTTGTAGAATTACAAAATAGTGGTGTTCTACTTACTTGAATACCATAATCCTCAAGCTGATGTTGTATCCATAGAAGTTGAGCACAACAACTTCATGCAGCCACATATTCTGATTCTGCTGTGGAGATAGCCACACTTGTTTGCTTCTTGCTACTCCATGATATCAGTCTTCCACCTAGGAATTGACATGTTCCAGTTGTACTTTTTCTATCTTCTTTGCAGCCTGCAAAATCTGCATCTGAATAACCTGTCAGTTCAAACTCTCCATTCCTAGGGTAACAAAGGCCTAGATAAGGAGTGCCCTTAAGATATCTCAGTATTCTTTTGACTGCTGTCAAATGAGACTCTTTAAGGCATGCTTGGTACCTAGCACAGACACATGTAGCATACATGATATCTGGTCTACTTGCAGTCAAATATAGAAGGGAGCCAACTATCCCTCTATACAAAGTCTCATCTAAGGTTTCCCTGCATCATCTTTGCTAAGAGAGATACTTGACCCCATAGGAGTTTTCATGGTACTGGATGAATCCATACCATACTTCCTTATCAGTTCTAGGTTGAACTTAGACTGGCATGTGGATAAACCATTCTCAGTCTGTCTAACTTGGAGACCCAAGAAGAACTTAAGTTCCCCCATACTGCTCATCTCAAATTGTCCTTGCATTAGTTTTGCAAACTTTTTGCAAAGACTACTTTCAGTAGACCCAAATATTATGTCATCTACATATATTTGGACTAGTATGATCTTGCCTCTGGATTCCCTAAGGAATAGAGTCTTGTCTATTTTCCCCCTTGTGAATTTATTCTCAATGAGGAAACTAGACAAGGTTTCATACCAAGCCCTAGGGGCTTGTTTTAACCCATACAAAGCCTTCCTAAGTCTATAGATAAAATTAGGTTGAGTTGAATCAACAAAACCTGATGGCTGTTCCACATAGACCTCTTCTTTCAGATTACCATTCAGAAAGGCTGACTTAACATCCATTTGGTAAACTTTAAATCCTTGAAAGGTTGCATAGGCCAAGAACATCCTTATGGCTTCCAGTCTGGCTACTGGAGCAAAGGTTTGATCAAAGTCAATACCTTCTTCCTGCCTATATCCCTTAGCAACCAGTCTAGCTTTGTTCTTAATAATCACTCCATGTTCATCCATCTTGTTCCTAAAGATCCACTTGGTTCCAATTATATTGTGGTCTTTTAGTTTAGGAACAAGCTCCCAGACTTTGCATCTCTTGAACTGATTCAGCTCTTCTTGCATTGCCTCAATCCAATGAGGGTCTAGGATGGCTTCTTCAAACTTCTTTGGCTCTACTTGGGATAGAAAACTGGAGTAGAGTACTGCACTCAGATTTCTTCTCCTTGTTTGTACCCCTTGTCTTAGATCACCAATGATTTGATCTGCTAGATGATCTCTTAGATGTCTATTAGCTGGAGGCAGCCTGACTTCAGGTTGAACTCCTTCAGCTTCTTCAACTTGCTGCACTCCTTGGTCTTCTTCTGCATTAGGTACATGTAGTACTCCCCCTGGACAACAACCACTATCATCTACATGCTGACTTGTAGTAGATCCTTCTTCAATAGTGAGCTTGTCCATCTTCTTAGTCACACCTGTGGAGCTGCAAATACTTCTAGACAACTCATGGTTAATAAGTCTAGCTTCATCAAATACTACATGTACAGACTCTTCTAAAACTTGAGTAGTCAAGTTGTAGACTCTATAATCCTTACTATTGTTGTTGTACCCAACAAAGATCCCCTCTTGGGACTTGGCAGCAAACTTAGTCAAGTAAGACTTTCCATTGTTAAGTATAAAGCATTTACAACCAAAGATCCTGAAATAGGATAGGTTTGGTTTTCTGCCTTTCACAATCTCATAGGGGGTCTTATTGTGGCTCTTGGTGATAGTTGCCCTATTAATTACATGGCATGCAGTATTAACTGCCTCAGCCCAGAAATATTCTGGGAGAGAAGTGTCACTTAATAGGGTTCTACCAGCCTCAATCAAGGTTCTATTTTTCCTCTCAGCAATGCCATTTTGCTGAGGTGTTCTTGGTGAAGAAAATTCCTGAAATATCCCAAATTCTTCATATAGTTTTGTCATACTATCAGACTGGAATTCAGTACCATGGTCACTTCTTATCTTGACCACTGTACTGTCTAGTTCATTCTGAATTTGTTTGACAAAACTATAGAAGATACTAGGTGTTTCAGATTTCTATCTAAGGAAGAACACCCAGGAAAACCTTGAGTAGTCATCTACAACCACAAAGGTATAGACCTTCCTACCTAGGCTGTGAACTGGCATAGGACCAAAGAGATCCATATGTAAGAGGTATAAACACCTCACAACATCTTTGTTTTCAATGCTACTAAAGGTGGATCTAGTCTGCTTGCCCTTTTGACAAGCTGAGCATATTCCATCTTTAATACACTTAACTTGAGGACCATTCCTCATTAACTCTTTGCTATATAGTTGGCCAATTGTCTTATAATTGAGATGGGCTAGCCTCTTGTGCCATTTGACACAATGAGAGACTTTCTCATCAGCTACAAGACATACTGGAGAACCATTGGTCTCACATATAATGTCTAGGCAATAGACATTTCTCTTTCTATAACCAGTCAAAATGATCTCTTGATCATTTGACCTCCTGATATGACAACCATCTTTGACAAATGAGATGCCATATCTTAAATCACTCAATTGACTTATACTAATAAGGTTATGTTTCAAACCTTTAACATAAGCCACTTGAGTAATTGTTATATGGGTTCTAGAAATGTTACCAAAACCCTTGATGATTCAGAACCACCAAAGGTGACTTTAGGACCATCCTTGATTGATGTGTAGTCCTTTAGCAATCCCCTAGTTCCAGTCATGTGTCTGGAACATCCACTGTCCAAGTACCATATTGGGGCATGGCCACTTGGACTCACCTGTAAAACAGATTAGTTGACCTTAGAACCCAAAGAATTCTTGGGTCCTTGGTGCTGGTTAGTTTGCCTCTTAACAAAGCTACCTGCAGATCTTCCAACAGGCAGTTTGCTACTCAACTTGGCACAATTGTGCCAACAATCTATGGCAAAGTGGCCTATCTTGCCACAACACTAGCACTCAAACCTATTGTACCTTTGCTTAGGTACATTCCTAGCTGTTTTAACTACAGCTGGCTTGTTGAGAGCTGGGGCTTTGCCCTTAGACTTGGACTGAACAGTCCTAGCAGGTTTAGTAAACCCCAGTACAGCTTTACCCTTGTGAGGTATAAACTCATCAATCAAAGGTAGAACAGACTTTGGTTTAGAAAACCTAGCAACAATGTCTCTCTCCTTCTGAAGACTAATCTCCAGATTTCTGATTTGATCATTCTTGAATGTTATAGTTCCCATCTGAATAACAGTTATGTTCTTCAGTCTGGCTATTTCATTTAACTTTTGATCAATCAGCTTATCAAACTCAGTTGCAGCCACTTTGAGACTTGCAATCTCCTTAGCCTGACTCTTAGACAAGGATTTGCTTTTCTTAAATGCATGCAACAGTACTCTATATTCATCAATCAATTGATGAATATCACCTTCAGACTCAGATTCACTCTCATCACTTGATGATGATGAATCTGATTCTGAACTAGCACTAGAAATTGAACTTAAAGAACAGTTTTATACCTGACTAGGTCCAGGCTGATCCTGGATTTTGTCACCTTCTGTTAAGGACATCAGTCCTTTGTACTGAATGTCCTCTTGCTCATATATAGAGTTCATTATCTGGATGAACTCCTCTTCTTCTTCTTCAGCAAACAGTCCTATGTAAGCTTCAGCTTCTGACTCAGTTTCTGAAGAAGACATGTCTGACAGGCCTTTGTCCTTCTTAGCAACAAAAGACCTTTCCTTCTTGCCCTTGAATTGAGTCTTTTTCTTATCCGTAGATTCTTTCCTCTTCTCTGGACAGTCAGCAACAACATGTCCTTGTTTGTTACAGCAATAACAAACTATCTTTGAAGATGTAGTTCTACTTGTCTTGGGCTTTCTTCTGTCATTCTTTGAGGACCTCTGTGTTGTGGATGGCTTAGTCATCCACTATTTCTTCTTTAGGAACTTCTGAAAGTGTCTTGTGAAAGCTGCAAAATCCTCATCACTCTCACAGCTCTCAGAATTCCTGCTTTCCGATTCATCTGACTCAGTCTCAGCAACCTTTGGAGGTGGAGATGGAGACTTACTTTTGTATTTCTTGGTGGCTTCTGTTTTGAATGTCACTGCTCTTTCTTTGTGCTCACTTCTTGTAGTCTTCTCCTCTTCTTTACTCACCATCAACTACATCTCATAGGATAGCAGTTTTCCAAACAATGTTGGAGGAGGGATATCTGCTAACTTGGCCATTTCCCTAATGGCACAGATCTTGGTGTCCCAATCATTTGTTAGGGACCTTAAGAACTTATCATTTAGCTTATAATTACTGAAATCTCTTCCATAGGACATTAACTCATTAACTATCCTATAGAATTTCTTATAGCATTCTGTTATGCTATCAGACCTGCCTTGCCTGAAACTTTCATATTCCTGGTTTAACAAAGACTTTCTGTCCTGTCTTACTTCTTCAGAACCCTCCATGTACACAATCAAAGTATCCCACATCTCCTTAGATGTCTTACAGTGGATCAAGTTCTGAAATGTAGCATCATCTATGACACTTACAATGCTATTCTGAGCCATCTTGTCCATTGTGGCTAGAATTATCTCATCTTTTGTCATTTCAGAAAAGTCCTTAGGTGTTCTCTGATTTGCATCCAGGACTGAAACCTTCATAGGCACATATGGCCCTTCTTTAACTGTGATATATATTCTAGGGTCTGAGGCTTCCATAAACAGTCTCACCCTTTCTTTCCAGATGCCAAAAATCTCTTTTCTGCAAATGGGTAACTTCATGGATCCAAGTTCCTAATGATTCTCTGTTGAACCCATTTTCTTGATTTTCTTGATTTCACTGAATCTGCCAATAGGATCTACTCAGACAGTTATGTCCCTTTTTGAGAAACATGGCTCTGATACCACTTGAAAGAAATTGTACTTAATCACCTAGAGGGGGTGAATAAGTGACTAAATCTTTTTAAACTTTTTAGGCAGATTGCAGATTATATCACATAGTTATAATTATTTCTTCACAGCAATCAATCATCAATCACAGAATCAAACATGCACACAGTGAACACACAGATTTATAGGGGTTCCCCAAGGTTTGGGTACATCCACTTTCCCCCTTCGCCTATCTAGTAGTGTACTAGATTCGGCCAAACTCCTCCACTATCTCAGATCCTCAGATCTTACACTCAGAACCCCAAACAGGTTCCTACAGCTCAGGCCCAAGGCCCTACAACTCAGTCTTCTCCAAAGACCTGCACTCAGCTTCTTCACAAAGCCTACACTCAGCCACAACAGGCCTACACTCAGAGAAGTAGATCTCCTACACTCAGGCACACAGGCCCTACCACTCAGCCTTTATAATTACAGGCTTACAACTCAGATCCCTAAGGATCCTACAAGAAAATAAGAATACAAAGTATATACCTACAACTCAGAAAATGAGAGATGAGTTGACAGGTTCTTGATGAGTTCTTGGAAGAACTCTGCTGAGATCAACCTCACTTGGCTTTCTTCAAAGCTTCTTGAATGTAGAACATAATAGGATTGATTCTCTGCAGTTCATCTTCAATCACTGCAACTTAAGATTCAGAACTAGGTCTGAACCCTTCTTCACAGCCTGGTTCTAACGGCTGTCTTCTTGGATGGAGCTCTCTCTCTCCAACTTCTTAGATCTTCACTAGATTCTTCAATGAATAGCTAGATCTTCTTCTTTGATTGTTGATCTCTTGTTGTTGTTCTCAATCAATTGATCTCTACTTTCTGTTGACAGTATAAGCCTATATATAGGCCTTCTTCATGGTGACCGGCTGATCCGGTTCCTAACAGCTTTCTGACAACTCTGACAGGTGCAGTAGACCGGCTGGAATGGCAGCTGTCAAGTCATCCAGTCAGTTCTTGAGATATCTATAACTGTCTGAAAGTGTCGAGACAGTCTGTCTTTAAGTGTCGACACTTATAGACCAAGTGTCGACACAAGTAGACTAAGTGTTGACACTAGCCTTCAAGGTGTCGGCACAACTCCTTGTGTTGTAGAATTTGCTTCTCGACACAGCTTCTTCATCATGTGTCGACACTTATATTGTGTGTCGACACAACTCCTTGTTCTTTAGTACTTTGTTGAATTCTTGTAAGTGTCGACACAACTCCTTTGTGTCGACACATCTTCATGTGTTGAACTTGTTCAGTGTCGACACTTCTTCTTGGTGTCGACACTTGTCTTCTGTGTTGATACTTGCTGAGTGTCGACACATATTCTTAGTGTCGACACATCTTCTTATGTTGAGACTTTTGCTGAGTGTCGACACATCTCCTTTGTGTCGACACTTGTACTTAGAATTTTGTTGAACTTTGTTAAATGTCGACACAGCCTTCTAGTGTCGACACTTTCTTCATGTATTGAGTCTTCTGCTGAGTGTCGACACATTCTTTCTTGTGTCGACACTTTCTTCAAGTGCTGAGTCTTCTGCTGTGTGTCGACACATTCCTCATTATGTCGACACTTATACTTAGACTCTGTTGAAATTTGTCGAGTGTCGACACATCCTCCAAGTGTCGACACTTTTTGATGTAGACACAGTTCCTCTAGGTGTCGACACTGCTTCTAAGTGTCGACACTGCTTCTCTGGACTTCTCTTCATTGAGTGTCGACACAAATTGTATTTGTCGACACTTTCTGTCTGGTGTCGACTCTGCATCCCTGGTGTCGACACAAGTACTCCAAGTGTCGACACTGCTTGCCTGGGTGTCGACACAAGTCTTCTTAAGTGTCGACACTTTTATTCTGGGTGTCGACACATGGACTTAGAAACTTTTCAACTTGCCCTCCAAATACTTAACCTGCACAACTAAACTCAAACCACATCAAATACATTTTGATGTATATCATTGAGTAGGGTGAGGCTTCTTCAAATCAGGTACATTTAAACCAATGTACCCAACATCCTTCACTTCCGAGGTACCTTCATGAGTGAGTTCAAGAAGACGCCATATATAATAAGCAGTCTCGTAGTTACATATTCTATTGAATTCAGTTTTGTTCAAGGCGCAAAATAATGAGTTCATAACCTTAGCATTATTTGTACATTTCTGCTTGTCTGCATCATCCCACTTATCACGTGGTTTTTAAGACTTTATCACCAACTGTGATAGTGGGAGCAGTGTACTTTGTGTCTATCATGGCCCATACGTCCATGCGTTGAGTCATCAGAAAGATTCTCATGTGTGTTCTCTAGTGACTATATTTACTCCCCATAAAGAGTGGAGGTCGACTCACACCTTGTCCGTCATTGAATGCGTGAACGGTGTTGGCCATCTTACTTCAGGTTTTTAAGCCTTATTGAAGTTACCTGGCTCTGATACCGCTTGTTAGATCTTAACATACATCTTAACCACACCAGGGTGAATAGAATACCTCGACTGGTGCGCTTCTCAAAGAATTTCCTCCCGAATTCCTCTGGTGGAGGGGATAAATATGCGGTGCCTGAACTGCAAGATTCCATCGTGCAGGTTGTACTCCTCTTGTTCTCCATCTTGTAGGGACTGGATGATTGGGACTGCTTCCGGATCGACCTTCTGGGCCTCTCATATTCGATCCCAGATGTTGGATTGTATCTCCATCCAGTATACCTGGGACTAGTACTCTTCCGGATCTCTACGAGCAACAAGAGTAATCTATAAATCTAACAAAGACCGGAACAATTCTTTTGGTATTTGCTTTATTCAGCTCCCGGCTATCGAGTTTTGACGGCTCAAAGCGACAGCAAGTTTATTAGCCATTCCGGCGTAGTACTGGAGAGCGAAATCATAATCACATAGAAATTCCAACCATCGGCGTTGTCGAAGGTTCAATTCCTCTTGAGTAAAGATGTATTTGAGACTCTTATGGTCGGAGAAGATGTCGCATCTTACCCCGTATAAGTAGTGTCTCCAAATCTTGAGAGCAAAGATGACATCACCCAACTCTAGATCATGGGCTGCGTAATTAAACTCGTGTGACTTTAATTGGCGAGATGCATAAGCCACCACTTTACCATGCTGCATCAAAACAGCTCCCAATCCTTTTAGGGAGGCATAATATAGACCTAGAATCCTTTGGTTCCTGAAGGGATCGTAAGGATCGAGGCAAAAGTTAGCCATTTCTTTAGTTCTACAAATGTAGCCTCACATTCCGGGATCCACCGAAATGCAACATCCTTTCTTGTGAGAGCTGTGAGGGGTAACAAAATCTTGGAGAAACTCTCCACAAATTTCCTATAGTAACCTGCAAGACCGAGGAAACTTTGAATATCTGTTGCCGTCTTGAGCGGTGGCCAGTTCTAAACCGCTTGGATTTTGGCTTGATCTACCGCCACCCCATTCTTGTTGATGGTATGGCCCAAAAATCTGACCTCCTCCAACCAGAATTCACATTTGTTGAATTTGGCGAAGAGAGAATGTTCTTGAAGTTTAAGTAACACCATCTGTAGATCTCTAGAATGGCCTACCTTGGTCTTCGAGTAGATCAAAATGTAGTCGATAAAGACAATCATGAAGTGATCTAGGAAGGGCTCAAATACCCTATTCATCAGATCCATTAAGGCAAAGGGGCGTTAGTGAGTCCGAATTGCATTACCATAAACTTGTATAGGCCATAGTGGGTGTTAAAGGTAGTTTGGGGGATATCTTCGTCCTAGACCCGAAGCTGATAATAATCGGATCTTAGGTCTACCTGGAGAACACCGATGCACCTTGCAGTTGGTCGAACAACTCGTCAATCCTTGTAAGTGGATACGTATTTCGTATTGTAAGCTTGTTTAGTTCCCTATATTCTATGCACAGGCGCAGTGTCCCATCCTTCTGTTTAACAAACAACGCAGGGGCTCCACAGGGCAAGGAACTTGGGCGTACAAATCCAGCATCTATTAGTTCCTGGAGCTGGATCTTCAACTCGGCCAATTCCTTGGGGCCATACGATAGGGTGCTCGAGATACTGGTCGTGCTCCGGACACAAGCTCGATCCGGAAGTCGACCTCTCACTATGGGGGCAAACCTGGGAGGGACTCGGGGAAAATATTCGAAAAATCTCGTACCATTGGGACTTTGGCGCGCACTTGAACCTTATTCTCCATTTCGAAGTAGATAAGAAATACTTCATCTTTCTGCCGGACTGACCTTATAGTTTGAGCAGATGTCAAGATAATGCGAGAGACGGCGGGTATACCTGCCATCGTAACGACTTATCTGTCTGAATTCTGAAGCTCGACCTCTCGAGTTGAACAGTTTATTTAGGCCTTATGCTCGGTCAGACAATCCATTTCCAGTATGAGATTGAACCCGATTATTACCACGATTGTCGCGTAAATCCCAAATTCCATGCACTTTAACACAGCTTGGAACGAGCTATCTCCATAGACGTCATATCTAATTCGTCTGGTAGATGAATGCGTATAGACAGTCTAGAAGAGAGGACAACATTTTTCTTAGTTGCAATAAAGTCTTGGGATGTCCATCTACCAAGAATAGCCTTGAAGAAGTAAGAAGCATATACATATCATTTAACAAAAACAAATACCCGATGTAGACATACATATGCACGAATTCTAATACAACGGTACTGATATTTGACATATCTCTAGCAACTAACATATATACCTATCACTACATCAATGGTGGGTCAATGTTGAAGGTCTAATGCATAGGCCTCCAAGGGCGCTGCTCGACCCTACTGACCTCTCCTACCGGCTCTACATCTACGACCTCTCTGGTATTGTTCTCGCACTGCCTGCCCTCCTTGAATTGCTCCTAATCTTGGCCTTCCTGCCGCCTACGGGCAGAAAGTTCTCATGTGTCTCGGCTGCTGGCACAGAAAGTAGTTCCCTACAAAGGGAACATCTCGTCAAGCTACTGGCATGGCTATGGTACTGGAGCTGGCTTAGGCTCCTGTTGCGGTGTTGGAGGTGCTGGGGGTGTTGGTGGTGCTGGTGGGCACCTATAAGGCCGCATGCACTATCTCTGTCTATGTTATCTCTCTTATCGGTGGGGAGCAGCTCCTTTATCTCGTCCCTAGCTTATGAGGACCTCAACATGTCCTCGGCATTGCTGGACCACCATTCTTTGGTCTAACTCTAACCTCACAGCATGAGTTGTTATGGTGTGGAAGGTGGACTGAGAGATCATAATCAAGGCCTGTCTCAAGTCATCTCATAAACCCCGGTAGAAGCGAGCATTTCTATCTCTGTTAGTGACTGCTAGGTTCCCAGCAAAAAGTGTGAAGTAGATTAACTATCTCTCGTAGTCTGACACCTTACGGTCACCCTAATGGATGTGCAGGAACCTCTCCTACAGTGTAGCTCGGTCGGTGTCCGAGATAAAGTGCTCCAGAAAAGCCTATTAAAACTCCCCCCATAGGATATTGCTCAACGGTCATCCTCTAAACGTCGAGAGGCTGGCCGCTCTCCACCAGTCTTTAGCATATCCCTCTAAAAAAGGTTACCACTAGCGACACTGCAGATTTGGCCGGGCACATCATTCCAACCAATAGCTCCCCTACGCGCTCAACCCACTCTTCTGTCTATATGGCTGTCTCCGTGCCTCTGAAGGTGGGAGGCCTTAGCTATTGAAAAGTCATCAGAAGATCAGTGGGTACTAACAACTGCTGGGGTGGCTGCGCCAAGGATGTCTATAATGCTACCAGGATAGCTGTTAACGTTTGCACTAAGTCGGTGTCGGGAAACAGAATAGCTGTAGGGGTAATTGGATCTGGAGTTGGGGTGACGGGAACATATCCTCTTGCGGAGGATCTCTCGTTACTGGACTCCAGTATCTGGAGAAGTAACAGGAAAATCTATCAGTATTTTGCAAAAGTGGGGGAAATTTGCAAGAACTGACAAAGCAGAAACAAAGGTGTGTGGGTATGCTATCCTATAGTCTAGGATCCCTAAGCCTCTACGCTAAGATCCACCAGGCTTCCGCTGCAAGGTTTGTCCCGAACCAAAGGGCAAAGCAAGAGATAGAGGGATCCTGAGACTGCTCCACAAGGACAGATCGTGATCACTGAAATACATTTGTAGGACCCCCCAACCTTTGCCCGGGTCGGGCCGAAGGGGATCTTACTTGCCCAAGATGTCTGAAAGATATGGTACCTAAACACCTAGAGGGGGGGTGAATAGGTGACCTAATCCTTTTCTAACTTAGTTGGCAGCCAAACAGTTATATCACAGATTTCTAACTAGTTTATTACAGCAATCAGCAATAATCAAACATACACAGCTAATCCACAACACATTCACAGCACAGCACACAGTGATTTATAGTGGTTCCCCAAGATATGGGTACATCCACTTTCCCCCTTCGCCTATCTAGCAGTGTACTAGATTCGGCCAAACTCCTGCACTGTCTCAGAACCCAAACTGGTTCCTACCTCAGGCCCAAAGCCTTACAACTCAGCTTTATCTCAAAGCCTACACTCAGCCAATCAAGGCCTACACTCAGCCAATCCAAGGCCTACACTCAGAGATCTCAATCTCCTACACTCAGGCAAACAAGCCCTACCCTCAGCCTTTATAAATATAGGCTTACAATCACTCAGATCCAAAGGATCCTACAAGTTAAAAAGATATTACAAAATATAACTCTACAACTCAGAATAATAAGAGAGGAGTTGAGAGATTCTTGATGAGTTCTTGGAAGAACTCAGCTGGATTCACCCTGACTTAGCTTTCTTCAAAGCTTCTTGAGTAGAACTGAATAAGGCTGAATCCTCTGCAGTTGTTCCTTGACCTCTGCCACTTAAGAATCAGAATTGAATCTGAATCCTTCTTCTCAGCCTAGTTCCAGAGACTGATTTCTTGGATGGAGCTCTCTCTCTCTCCAACTTCTTAGATCTGCAGTTGGACTGCAAGATCTTCTTGTGTTGATACTCTGTGTACTACTTTTCTGATTACTTGAATAATTTGTACTACTTGTTAATCACTTGATCAACTCTTTCAACAACTTCAACAACAACAGTTTCTGTAAACTGTGGATGCCTATTTATAGGCCTTCTTCATGGTAACCGGCTGGTCCGGTTCATAACTGACTTCTGACATCTCTGACAGTTGTTGTAGACCGGCTGGATCGGCAGCTGTCATGTCAACCAGTCACTTCTTGAAAATCTCTAACAGTCAGTAAGTGTCGATACTTTCTGTCTTTAAGTGTCGACACTTATAGTCCAAGTGTCGACACATGTTGTGTAAGTGTCGACACAAGTCTACAAGGTGTCGACATAATTCCTTGTATTTCTCGACACAGATTCTTCTGCATGTGTCGACACTGAAATTGAGTGTCGAAACAAATACTTGTTCTTCTAGCTTTTGCTGAATTCTTCTAAGTGTCGACACATCTCCTTTGTGTCGACACAGCTTCTTGTGTTGAATCTGTCTAGTGTCGACACTGCTTCTTGGTGTCGACACATAGTCTTCTATGTTGAAACTTGCTGAGTGTCGACACAGCTCCTTGTGTCGACACACCTTCTTGCTGTTGAGACTTCAGCTGAGTGTCGACACATTCCCTTAGTGTCGACACTTGTACTTAAAATAATTTGCTGCTCTTTCTGTTCTTTGCTAAGTGTCGACACAGCTCCATGTGTCGACACTTTCTTCAAGTGTTGAGTCTTCTGTTGAGTGTCGACACATTGTGTTGAGTGTCGACACTTACTTCAAGTGCTGACTCTTCTGATAGTGTGTCGACACATTGTGCTGAGTGTCGACACATTCTTCAAATGCTGACTCTTCTGCATAGTGTCGACACATTGTGTTGAGTGTCGACACTTGTACTTAGACTCTGCAGACTTTTGCTGAGTGTCGACACAGCTCCAAGTGTCGACACTTTCTGGTGTAGACACAGCTTCACTGGGTGTCGACACAGCTCCTTGTGTCGACACTTTCTGTCTGCACTTTTTTTCACTGAGTGTCGACACAGCTCCAAGTGTCGACACTTTCTGTCTGGTGTCGACTCTGCTTCCCCAGGTGTCGACACAATGACTCCAAGTGTCGACACATCTTGTCTGGGTGTCGACACAAGCTTTCTTAAGTGTCGACACTTTCCCTCTAGGTGTCGACACATGGACTTAGAAACTTTTTACTTCAGTCCAGTTCTTTCTTAACCTGCACAAGTAACTCAAACATACATCAAATACATTATGATGTATATCATTGAGTTGGGTGAGGCTTCTTCAAATCAGGTACATTTGACCAATGTACCCAACAATCTCCCCCTATTTGGAGAAGTCATAACCCTTAGTCAATGATATACACCATCCATAATTGAAATTACAAAATGATGTGCAGCAGATTATAAACAGCAGGGTAAACATAAACATGTAATAAATTCACACATGTATACACATTCAGCATTGCAGAACAAATAAGAAATAGATACTGCTCAGAACAACCATGAAATATATTTATCATATATTGTTCTAACATTGTTCCTTATACATTTTCCAAGGTTTACAAAAATGTTTTTCATTTAACAGATTACAACAAGCTTCAAGTTTTAATTCCTAATCTATTTCTGATCAGGTTCTTTGATAACTATTCCCTTTCCAGCTTGGACTTGAGCTTTGGCAGGGGCTTCAACAGTTGCAGCATCAGCAGGCTTCTTTCCTTTTAAGTCCTTCTTTTTCAGCTCTTCTGCTTTGATTTTCTGCCTCTCAAAGTAGTGATATGGCTTAGGGAAGTACTTGTTAGGCTCCACAGCAGTAGGAGGTAGCTTTCCCATCTTAGCCTTCCTTCTGAATTGTACTATAGCCTCCTGCCTTATTTCATGTTTCCTCCATTCTGCCTCAGAGAACCATTTGTTCCTGTCATTCATGTTGTCTTTAGCAGCTTTCCAGGCAGTTAGAATTATATTTCTAGAGGTAGGGCTCCATTGTTCAAAATCTGGCTTTTGTTCTGCTTGTTCCCTAAACCTCTTTTTAGACAACCTTGTTTCTTCTTCTTTGTTAAGATCCTCTTGCAGAGCTTCAGAAATAGGTTGAACAACCTTCTCAATATGAACATTGGCCTTGCCCTCAGTTGGGCTATACATTGTGCTGACATTTGCTTGAACCATGTCAAAATCTGGAGGTGGATATATCACTTGAGCTACTTCTTATTGCTCACCTCCAAGATATGCAGTTTGTATTCCTGATTCAGCCACATTATCATCATCACAAAGTGGAGGATAGCCCAGTGTAGCTCTGATGGAGTTAGATATCCATTTGGCATGGTCAGAGCTAGCTTTGACTAATACTCTCTCCCCCTTTATGACTTCTCTGGCCATATGGTCTCTGACATCATCCTTTTGAAACCTTATCTTGCTGTCCAAATACCTGATTCCCTCTTTGAAGAATGGTTTCAGCTTTGTAAGTTGTTCAGAGATGACTTTCTGGGAATCTTTAATTTCAGTCTTGACAGCAGTAATCTCAGCTTGAAAGACTTTATCAAAATCAGCCTTAACTGCAGCAGCAGATGTAGAAGGTTCAGCAGTCTTATTCTTCATTTCAGTGACTATAGCATTGTGTGAAGCAGTCAAGTTATCATTCATCCTTAACTGATTTTCCAGTACATATCCTTGTTTCAATGCTATATCATCTACCTGTGCTTTGATCTTCTCTTGGTGTGTAGCCAGATATACCACAGCATTTCCACCCTTGTGGAAGCATTCATTCATCTCCTTTTTATTAAGGTTCATCTCAAACCTTATAGACTTTATATCTTGTGCAAGATCAAACTGTAGGGACTTGTGCCCTTCATCCACATAAGCCTCTATTGCCTTCCTTTGCTCATCCAACTTGATCTGCATGGCAATCATCAAAGCACTATAATCAACTGTTGGAGCTTGTTGAATTATAGGTTGTGGGGCAATGGATTGCAAGGCTTTCTTGTAACTCTGACTTCTTCTTTTAAAAACATAGAGTTTCTTCTTCTTGGCCCTAGCACTCTCCTCATCCTCAGAGGCAGAAGTGCTGGCAATATCAACCCTGTCCTTAGGGCTTTGAGGTTTGTCAGCTGGCACAGCAGGTGCCTTTTCAGTTTCCAGCCTAATAGGCTCTTCCAGAACTTCCATGTGCTCCCCCTCAGCAGCAGCACTCTTATCTTCAGCATCAATTTCTTGGTCAAAATCTGCCTGATCCAGATTTAGAAACAAATCTTCCATTGTAAATTCATGAGGGGATGGAGCTGGAGACAGTCTTTGCTCTTCAACCACTGACTCAGGTACCACTTCTTGTTCAGCAGATTTGTCTTCTAAAACAACATCTGGAACTTGACTGTTTAGCTGAGTTTGTTGATGGACATCAGACAAATCAGAATCTACTATAGAAAAATCTAAAGTGTTTAGTTCAGAGAGTACCTCTTGTATAATGGAGGTGGCTTGTTCACTCTCTAGTGTAGAGGGTTCTGCTACACCTGGAAGCTCCCCCTGACTGTGATCCCTATGGATGGGGCTAGCTGGAGGCAGCTCCCCCTGGATCTCAGCAGTCTCTAGAGGAGTAGGAGTCTTTACTACTGTCTCTTCCTCTTGCTCATCAGGTGTGAACACCACCTATTCTTCACTCTCAGAACTGCTTGAGGACTCTTGTGCCACAACAGCAGTTTTCCTTTTCTTCCTGGGTGGAGTGACTTTCTCTGTAACTGGCTTCTCAGGGGTAGGCATGTCCTTTGACAACACCCTTTCCCATCTAGAAAAGATCCTTTGATCCATCTTCCTCATGTGATTGATCTTACTTCCAGCAGCAGAGCTCATTACCTCTGGTATGGTACCAGCTAGGTAGAGACTGATAATCCTGCCCAGGTTGGGCGTTTTCAGACTTTCCTTTATTTTCTCATAAACTATCATAGACCAATCTGTTCTTAGGGTGAATATTATTCTGGTCATGACATTGAACATGGAGGCTGACACCCTGTCATTCCCTCCTGGCTTACTGAGGATAACCTTTCCCACAATCTCTGACATGAACTTTCCTTGGTTGTTCATGTCTTTCCTATTAAACACAGAACCTATCTTCAGTTTGGGATCAAGTCCACACCAAACTAAAGCTTCCCTAATCTTGGAGGCAGTTACTTCTTCTTCATCTTGAGTGTTAGGTAGCTGGAGTACCTTCCTCAGACTGTTTGGTGAAATATTGACCTTGGATCCATGAACTCTGGATTTGATTCTGTATCCAGATTCATCAACTGCAGCTCCAGTAAGGAATTCTAGCACTTCCTTCTTCCAAATCTTTGTTGGTTCTGAAACCAAGTATTCTAGTCCAGAATTGGCGACTAGGGTTATCACTGATTTGATTTCTTGATCTGCGTCGTCAAACGCGCCGCGCACTAGCTCATAGCCCTCGTTCACGTTCTCCTCAAGCTTAGGAGCCATTAGGGTTTGGAGAATTAGTCTTGAGAAAAGAGAAATGTCGACACAATAGTTTTGGTCTCGAAACTTTGAAAGCGTGTCGACAATCAGAGACAGAACCCTATTTATACCTTTCTGATTTTGAAGATGAACAGGCGGGACAGCTAGCTAAACATGTGTCGACACTGGCAATAAGTGTCGACACTGACTTATAATGTCTCAACACACATGTGTCGACACAAGTTTAGTCAACAGATATTATGTGTCGACACTTGGTTATGTGTCGACACAACATAACTCGACACATCGTCGAGACTTTACTTAGAAAATTCTGAGTAAAACATATGTGTCGACACCTACTTGACATGTGTCGACACTAACATTCTGAAGTGTTGACATCACATTCCTAGATGTGTCGACACGTTTTTCCTGAAGTGTCGACACCACTATTCTGTGTCGACATAGACTTGTCTATGTGTCGACACCTTTTTACTTAGCCAAATTTCTATTCTGTAAACTTAGTCTAAGTTTATCATACCTAGTTCAATTTTGAATCTATTGAACTTAGCTTCTTCTAGTGGCTTAGTAAACATATCAGCTACTTGTTCATCTGTTTTAACATATTCAAGTGAAATATCTTCTCTTTCTACATGTTCTCTAAGAAAGTGATATTTAATCTCAATATGTTTTGTTCTACTATATGATACAGGGTTATTAGCTATTGAAATAGCACTTGTAGAATCATAGTAAAGTGGAGTTCTACTTACATGAAATCCATAGTCCTCTAGCTGATGTTGAATCCACAGAAGTTGAGCACAGCAACTTCCTGCAGCCACATACTCTGACTCAGCTGTGGAGATAGCCACACTAGTCTGCTTTTTGCTGCTCCATGAAATTAGTCTTCCACCTAGGAATTGACAGGTTCCAGTAGTGCTCTTTCTATCCTCTTTGCATCCTGCAAAGTCTGCATCTGAATAACCTGTTAGATCAAAGTCTCCATTCCTAGGATACCAGAGGCCTAGATAGGGAGTGCCCTTTAGATATCTCAAAATTCTCTTGACAGCAGTCAAGTGAGACTCTTTAGGGCAGGCTTGATACCTTGCACAAACACATGTAGCATACATGATGTCTGGTCTACTAGCAGTCAAGTATAATAGGGAGCCAACTATCCCTCTATACAAGGTTTCATCTACAGGTTTCCCTGCATCATCCTTGTTAAGAGACATACTTGACCCCATAGGAGTCTTCATGGTACTGGATGAATCCATACCATACTTCCTTATGAGTTCTAGGGTGAACTTTGACTGACAAATGGACAAACCACTCTCAGTCTGTTTAACTTGGAGACCCAAGAAAAACTTCAGCTCTCCCATACTACTCATTTCAAATTGACCTTGCATAAGTTTTGCAAACTTTTTGCAAAGGCTGCTTTCAGTAGACCCAAATATAATGTCATCTACATATATTTGGACTAGTATGACATTGCCTCTAGATTCCCTAAGTAATAGAGTCTTATCTATTTTCCCCCTTGAGAACTTGTTCTCAATGAGGAAACTAGATAGGGTTTCATACCAAGCCCTAGGGGCTTGCTTTAACCCATATAAAGCTTTCCTAAGTCTATAGACATAATGAGGTAGAGTTGGATCAACAAAACCTGAAGGCTGCTCCACACAGACTTCTTCTTTCAAATTACCATTTAGGAATGTTGACTTGACATCCATTTGGTATACCTTGAATCCTTGATAGGTTGCATAGGCCAAGAACATTCTTATGGCTTCCAGTCTGGCTACTGGAGCAAAGGTTTGATCAAAATCAATACCTTCTTCTTGCTTATATCCTTTAGCAACCAGTCTAGTTTTATTCTTAATGATGACACCTTGTCCATCCATCTTATTCCTGTAGATCCACTTAACTCCTATTACATTGTGGTCTTTAGGTTTAGGAACCAATTCCCAGACCTTGCACCTCTTGAATTGATTAAGCTCTTCTTGCATTGCTTCAGTCCATTGTGGATCTTGTATTGCTTCTTCAAATCTTTTAGGTTCAACTTGAGACAAAAAGCTGGAATAGATTGCAGCATTCATGTTTCTACTCCTGGTTTGTACTCCTTGTCTTGGATCTCCAATAATCAGCTCTACTGGATGATCTCTAAGATGCCTATGGGCTGGAGGCATCCTCACTTCAGGTTGAACCACTTCAGCATCTGCATCATGCTGTATTCCTTGGATTTCTTCAGCAATTGGCACATGTAGTTCTCCCCCTGGACAGCAGCTACTCTCCTCTCCTTGCTGTCTTGCAGCAGGCACTTCTTCTATAGTCAGCTTGTCCATTGTCTTTGTCAAACCTGTGGGGCTGCATACATTGCTAGACAACTCATTATTAATAAGTTTAGTCTCATCAAAAACTACATGCACTGATTCTTCTACAACTTGTGTAGTCAAGTTGTAGACTCTATAAGACTTACTATTATTGCTGTACCCAACAAAAATTCCCTCTTGGGACTTGGCAGCAAACTTAGTTATGTAAGACTTCCCATTGTTAAGTATGTAGTATTTACAACCAAAGATCCTAAAATAGGATAGGTTTGGTTTCCTGCCTTTCACTACTTCATAGGGGGTCCTGTTTAGCCCTTTAGTGATGGTAGCCCTATTTATAACATGGCATGCAGTGTTAACTGCTTCAGCCCAGAAATACTCAGGCAGTGATGTATCACTTAGTAGGGTTCTACCAGCTTCTATCAAGGTCCTGTTTTTCCTCTCAGCAATGCCATTTTGCTGAGGTGTTCTAGGTGAAGAGAATTCTTGAAATATCTCAAAGTCTTCACATAGTTTTGTCATGCTTTCAGATTGAAACTCAGTACCATGGTCACTTCTAATTTTGACCACAGTACTATTAAGTTCATTCTGAATTTGCTTGACAAAGCTGTAGAAGATACTAGGTGTTTCAGATTTCTGTCTTAAGAAGAACACCCAGGAAAACCTTGAGTAGTCATCTACAACTACAAGGGTATAGACCTTCCTACCTAAGCTGTGAACTGGCATTGGACCAAAGAGATCCAAATGCAAGAGAAACAAACATCTTACAGCATTTTTGTTTTCTATGCTCTTAAAGGTGGATTTAGTCTGCTTGCCCTTTTGACAAGCTGAGCAAATACCATCTTTGACACACTTAACCTGAGGACCATTCCTCACTAACTCTTTGCTAAAGAGTTTGCTAATTGTCTTGTAGTTAAGATGGGCTAGCCTCTTGTGCCATTTGACACAATGAGAGACTGTCTCATCAGCTACAAGACAAACTGGAGAACCATTGTTCTCAATCATAATGTCTAGGTAATAGACATTTCTCTTCCTATAACCTGTCAAGATGATCTCTTGATCACTTGACCTCTTGATATGACAACCATTTTTAACAAATGAGATGTCATACCCTACATCACTTAACTGACTTATACTTATTAGGTTGTGTTTCAACCCTTTAACATAAGCCACTTGAGTAATGGTAACAAGGTTTGAAGAAATGTTACCAAACCCTTTGATGATTCCTTTCTCAGAACCACCAAAGGTCACTTTAGGACCATTTTTGATTGGAATGTAGTCCTTCAGTAGTCCCCTAGTTCCAGTCATATGTCTGGAACATCCACTGTCCAAGTACCATGTAGGGGTATGGCCACTTGGACTCACCTGCAAAACAGATTAATGGACCTTAGAACCCAAAGCAATCTTAGGTCCTTGGTACTTGTTAGTCTGTAACTTGACAAAGCTACCTACTGGCTTTCCACCAGGTAGCTTGCTACTCACCTTGGCACTGGCATTGTGCCAACAGTCCACTGCAAAGTGGCCAACCTTGCCACAGCACCAGCATTCAAACTTGTTGTACCTTTGCTTAGGTACAACCTTTGCTGTTTTATCTACAGCAGACCTGTTGAATGTTGGGGCTTTGCCCTTGGACTTAAACTTGGACTGCTCAGTCCCTGCAGGTCTAACAAAGCCCAGTCCAGTCTTGCCTTTATGATGAACAAATTCATCAATTAAAGGTAGCACTGATTTAGGTTTTGAAAACCTAGCAACAAGCTCTCTTTCTTTCTGAAGATTGATCTCCAGTCTCTTAATTTGATCATTCTTATAGGTGATAGTTCCCATCTGAATCACAGTAATGTGTTTCAGCCTGGCTACCTCATTCAGTTTTTGATCAAATTGTTTCTCAAAATCTGTTGCAACAGCCTTGAGATCAGCAATCTCCTTTGCCTGACTTTTGGCTAGGGTCTTGCATTTCTTGTAGGCTTGCAACAGCACCTTATATTCATCTATAAGCTGATGAATATCTTCCTCAGACTCAGATACATTCTCATCACTTGATGAAGAAGAATCTGATTCTGAACTAGAACAAGAATCTGAATTTAAACTTGAACTTTGTACCTGACTGGGTCCTGGCTGCTCCAGGATTTTGGCACTCACTATTATGTTCTGTGCCCTCTTGTCCATGGTGGCTAGGACAATTTCATCCTTAGTTATCTCAGAGAAATCCTTTGGAGTCCTCTAATTTGCATCCAATACTGAAATCTTCATTGGCACATAAGGCCCTTCCTTAACTGTAATGTAGATTCTAGGGTCAGAGGCTTCCATAAATAGCCTTACCCTCTCTTTCCAGATCCCAAAGATCTCTTTCCTGCATATGGGTAATTTCATGGAACCCAATTCCTTGTGATTCTCATAAGAACCCATGTTTCTTGATGTTCTTGAATTTCTTGAATCTGTGAATTTCCTTACACTGAATCTGCCAAACAGGATCTCCTCAGACTGTTAGTCCTTGTTTTGAGGAACCTGGCTCTGATACCACTTGAAAGATATGGTACCTAAACACCTAGAGGGGGGGGGGGTGAATAGGTGACCTAATCCTTTTCTAACTTAGTTGGCTGCCAAACAGTTATATCACAGATTTCTAACTAGTTTATTACAGCAATCAGCAATAATCAAACATACACAGCTAATCCACAGCACAGCACACAGTGATTTATAGTGGTTCCCCAAGATATGGGTACATCCACTTTCCCCCTTCGCCTATCTAGCAATGTACTAGATTCAGCCAAACTCATGCACCGTCTCAGAACCCAAACTGGTTCCTACCTCAGGCCCAAAGCCTTGCAACTCAGCTTTATCCCAAAGCCTACACTCAGCCAATCAAGGCCTACACTCAGCCAATCCAAGGCCTACACTCAGAGATCTCAATCTCCTACACTCAGGCAAACAAGCCATACCCTCAGCCTTTATAAATATAGGCTTACAATCACTCAGATCCAAAGGATCCTACAAGTTAAAAAGATATTACAAAATATAACTCTACAACTCAGAATAATAAGAGAGGAGTTGAGAGATTCTTGATGAGTTCTTGGAAGAACTCAGCTGGATTCACCCTGACTTAGCTTTCTTCAAAGCTTCTTGAGTAGAACTGAATAAGGCTGAATCCTCTGCAGTTGTTCCTTGACCTCTGCCACTTAAGAATCAGAATTGAATCTGAATCCTTCTTCTCAGCCTAGTTCCAGAGACTGATTTCTTGGATGGAGCTCTCTCTCTCCAACTTCTTAGATCTGCAGTTGGACTGCAAGATCTTCTTGTGTTGATACTCTGTGTACTACTTTTCTGATTACTTGAATAATCTGTACTACTTGTTAATCACTTGATCAACTCTTTCAACAACTTCAACAACAACAGTTTCTGTAAACTGTGGATGCCTATTTATAGGCCTTCTTCATGGTAACCGGCTGGTCCGGTTCATAACTGACTTCTGACATCTCTGACAGTTGTTGTAGACCGGCTGGATCGGCAGCTGTCATGTCAACCAGTCATTTCTTGAAAATCTCTAACAGTCAGTAAGTGTCGAGACTTTCTGTCTTTAAGTGTTGACACTTATAGTCCAAGTGTCGACACATGTTGTGTAAGTGTCGACACAAGTCTACAAGGTGTCGACACAATTCCTTGTATTTCTCGACACAGATTCTTCTGCATGTGTCGACACTGAAATTGAGTGTCGACACAAATACTTGTTCTTCTAGCTTTTGCTGAATTCTTCTAAGTGTCGACACATCTCCTTTGTGTCGACACAGCTTCTTGTGTTGAATCTGTCTAGTGTCGACACTGCTTCTTGGTGTCGACACATAGTCTTCTATGTTGAAACTTGCTGAGTGTCGACACAGCTCCTTGTGTCGACACACCTTCTTGTTGTTGAGACTTCAGCTGAGTGTCGACACATTCCCTTAGTGTCGACACTTGTACTTAGAATAATTTGCTGCTCTTTCTGTTCTTTGCTAAGTGTCGACACAGCTCCTTGTGTCGACACTTTCTTTAAGTGTTGAGTCTTCTGTTGAGTGTCGATACATTGTGTTGAGTGTCGACACTTACTTCAAGTGCTGACTCTTCTGATAGTGTGTCGACACATTGTGCTGAGTGTCGACACATTCTTCAAATGCTGACTCTTCTGCATAGTGTCGACACATTGTGTTGAGTGTCGACACTTGTACTTAGACTCTGCAGACTTTTGCTGAGTGTCGACACAGCTCCAAGTGTCGACACTTTCTGGTGTAGACACAGCTTCACTGGGTGTCGACACAGCTCCTTGTGTCGACACTTTCTGTCTGCACTTTTCTTCACTGAGTGTCGACACAGCTCCAAGTGTCGACACTTTCTGTCTGGTGTCGACTCTGCTTCCCCAGGTGTCAAGACAATAACTCCAAGTGTCGACACATCTTGTCTGGGTGTCGACACAAGCTTTCTTAAGTGTCGACACTTTCCCTCTCGGTGTCGACACATGGACTTAGAAACTTTTTGCTTCAGTCCAGTTCTTTCTTAACCTGCACAAGTAACTCAAACATACATCAAATACATTATGATGTATATCATTGAGTTGGGTGACGCTTCTTCAAATCAGGTACATTTGACCAATGTACCCAACAATGTCCACCCAATGGTTCTTAAGGGGTGTCATCCCATACTATTAAGCACTAGTTGGTCGCCTTGCTTTGCTTGAATCACAACATTCATATCACATCACAGAGTTTTGCGGAAGCATTATCAGGAAGCCATATCAATATCTATAACAACATATATATTTAAAAGCAAGTGCAAAAAGGTTGTAGCCACTGTTTACACAAGAAGCTCGTAGGCTATAAAAGTACTATAACTAACAACTACTCACTCTCTCAATCCTGCTCGCTAGTACTCATGTCTCAAAAATCTGGAAATAATAGGGGTGCCTCTGTTCGGGTAGTCCTATCTGCTGGCGTATCGTCCTGCAGTAGCTGGTCATTATGGAGCTTCCTCTCCTGTGAATGGTTATTAAAATAACTGTTAGTCACAGAGCTAAGTGGAATCAAATCTCCTTCACAGATCCATATCCTGGGGATGAGCGCACACACCCAACAAAAGTGGATAGCTGAAGCAAGAGAGGGTTAGCACAACATTTCATATATAAGCTAGAAGCAATCTCAACATGGTATAAATGGGATAACAACAACAATATTCTTTAGTTATAATTTAAGTTCCACTAGCACAGTAGTACAACATTTATTTACAACCCATGGAACATTGCATGCATGTTGGAGTTACCATTATGATCTGGAAGTGATCAAACATGTAATCTCACTGCCAACGCGATATGAGCCTGCAGGGCCGCACATAAGAGATGTGGAGAAGTTGGATGATTGACTGTGTTGGTAAAGGTTGCCAATCACCGACCTGAATGGGGTTGTGGGCAAAGTGTTGCCTTAAAGGATCGTCGGGTTGGGCAAATGTTGCCTTGGAGGACTGGTAAGAATTGTCGTCCGAGGGTCGATAACAATCGTCAAGAATAGATACTCTGATTCCCGTCGATCGACGAGAATCGTCACTCTGATTCTCGCCGATCGACGAGAATCGTCGAGAATAAATTTGCTGATTCTCGACGATCGACGAGTTCGACAAGTATCGTCGACCATGGCTCGATGATCGATGAGATTCGTCGTGTATCATCAAGCGCGGCTCGACGATCGGCGAGAATCGTCGAGTATTGTACTCTGATTCTCGCCGATCCTAGGTGATACCCGCCGACTGATTCTCGCCGAACCTGCCGAGTGATTCTCGCCGATTGTCACTGATTCTCACCGATTGATACTCGCCGATTCTGGAACCCTATTTCTGGGTGGTCTGCGGATTGCGATTTTCCTAAGTCTTTTATGCCTTCGGTATAAAAGGGACACTTAGGGTTTTCGGGTATTACAAGTTTTGGCAGCCGATCGAATCGATTTTGACGAAAGCCGTTCCACTCGATCCGCCGATCCCGAATCCCGCCGCCGACGGAAGTGTTCTGCCGCTGCCGTGTTCGCTCCGTCGACCTTCTCCTCTCCGGCGACTGTCGCTGGTGTTGCTCTTCCTGGCGCGGACCTAGCAGTCCGTGGAATAGCAAGGTGCGGTCATCGTTCTTCCCGATCTTCCGTGCGACGGAAAGCTCGGAGTTCTCCCGCTCGTGTGGATTTCTGCAGAGACGTGGATATTATTCCGCGTAGAACTCGCCACTAGCAAGAAGACGAAGTTTGGAGCATCTCCGTTGAGTTGTGACTCAACGCCACCGAGGTAATTTTTTGCCTAGTTGTTTGTTAACTTCTTGATTCAACTATCATGGCCCGATCCCATTTCTTTTGGGTTTTCTTGATGTTTTTATTCGCGCTGCGTGCACAAATGTTGTGCCATCCATAAGAGAAACCCAACAGTGGTATCAGAGCGAGGTTCCGGCCATGATTGTTGTTTTGGAAGTTTTGTTATTCCAGTACGTGTAAACCTAGGGATTTAGAAGTGTTCTAAATGTCTAGATTTAGTCTTGGTACCCTGCCAAGAACGTCTGGAATTTCGTGGTAATTTCTAATTATTAGAAATTGTAGTCTCCTTAGCAGTAACCATCCCTCGATTTTGTTTTGGATTTTGAATCCAACATAGAGAGATGAGTCTGTCTACTGCTTTAAGTTGAGTTATCTTTGCCTTTGTCCAATGCATGTAAATCTGAGGATTTGGAAATTTCCGGATGTTCAGGTTTATCCCTTCCTTCTATCAATTGTTGATGGTGTCAGGATGTGCACATAAGGGATGCATGTGGTTTAGAATTATTTTTCTTTGGATGTGCACATTGATCAAATGTTGATCATGGTTAATTGTTAACCTATAATTAAAATCCCTTCATCAAATATTAAGTGTTCGGATGCCTTCCGATGGATGACACTCTTCCTGCCTCGATCGATGAAGTGTGGGCTTGCCAAAGCAAGGTGCATTAATCTATCTTGGTAAGGGTGAGAACGGATAATTGTGATATCCCACTGTCGACATCGGGTCCATCTTAACTAGGTGACCTCAAAGGTTGAGTACCTAGAGGCATTGGGTTGGCATGCACCATATGATGGATGCGAATAAGGAGTTATTCACCAACCATACAAGAATTGCATGAGAATGCAATTGGCAGGCGTTGCCTACCTAAATAACCGCATCGTGAGAGAAAAGCCAAAGCTGACTCATTGTGTTGGTGAAATACAGATCTTGTCCACTAAGAGAGTAGCTCACATGAACTCTCCGAATTGTTAGTGAGGGCTATCATTTCGAATAAAATAGTGAGAGTGTTTTAATTGAAGTCCAAATTAAAATAAATTGTATTTGAAATTTTGGTACTGATTTTATTCTGCATAAATTCTTGTAGAATTCTATGGCAAGTGTTTCACACTCCACTTTGTCTCTGAGAGCCATCCTTGAGAAGGATAAGCTCAGTGGGACAAATTACATGGACTGGTATAGGAACCTGAGAATTGTTCTCAGGCAAGAGCGAAAACTCTATGTCTTGGAAGAAGAAGCCCCCGAGGTGCCGACCGGGAACTCTTCCTGTGCTGAGAAAGATACTTATAAGAAGTATACTGACGATGCTTTGGATGTCGAATGCCTTATGCTTGTCACTATGAACTCTGAGCTTCAGAAGCAACATGAGAACATGGGGTGCAAGGAGATTGACGAGCATCTCAAGAAAATGTTTCAAGGGCAGGCTCGTCAAGAGAGGTTCGACATCACAAAAGCATTGTTTCAGTGCAAGATGGGAGTTCGAGACTCAGTAGGGACTCACGTACTCAAGATGATTGGGTATATAGAGAACCTTGAAAGGCTGGGTTTTCCTCTTGGTCAAGAGTTGGCCACAGATCTGATCCTGCAATCGTTGCCGGACAGTTATGAGCAGTTCGTCTTGAACTACAACATGAATGAAATAGACAAGATACTGCCCGAACTCCTAGGCATGTTGAGAACTGCCAAAATCAACATGAAGAAGGCCAAGCCTGCCAGCCCCATACTGATGGTGTATAAGGGCAAGGGCAAGGCCAAAGGCTCTAAGAAGACGAAGGTGGGACCTAAGTCATATCTTGAGCCCAAATCTTCTGCACTGATGAAAAAGAAAAGCACGGTGAAGGAAGGGAAATGCCACCATTGTGGCAAGGCTGGTCATTGGCGGAGGAACTGTCCTTCGTACATTGAGGGTCTGCAGAAATTGAAGGGAGGTATGACTTCCGCTTCTAATGTTTACGTTATAGAGATAAACCTTTCTGCTCCTTCATCTTGGGTATTGGATACCGGATGTGGTTCTCACATTTGTACAAATGTGCAGGAACTGGGAAGGAGAAGATTGCTGAGTAAAGGGGAGGTGGATGTCCGCGTCGGCAATGGAGCAAGAGTTGCTGCTGTAGCCATAGGAGTTTGCCGTCTTTCTTTGCCCAGTGGGCTTGTAATAGAACTTGATAATTGTTATTTTGTTCTGGCCATAACTAGAAACATTATATCTATTTCATGTTTGGACATGATTGGATTTTCTTTTATAATTAAGAACAATTATTGTTCTATATTTAAAAATGATGTTTGTTATGCTGTAGCCCAATTGTTTAATGGTCTTTATGTTTTGAACTTGGACCATCTGATCTGTAATGTAGAAAATAATAAAAGACTAAGAACAAATGACTCGAACCCTACGTTTCTCTGGCATTGTCGTTTGGGCCATATCAACGAGAAGCGCATATCCAAGCTCCATAGAGATGGACTTTTGGACTCATTTGATTATGAATCATTTGAGCGATGTGAATCTTGTTTGTTATGCAAGATGACTAAAGCTCCTTTCACTGGTTACACTGAGAGGGCTGAGGATCTCTTGGGTGTTGTACATAGTGATGTATGCGGACCCATGAGTTCCATGGCTAGAGGTGAGTATTTCTACTTTGTTACATTTACTGATGATTTCAGTAGATACGGATATGTGTATCTTATGAAGTGCAAATCCGAGACCTTTGAAAAGTTCAAAGAGTTCAAGAATGAAGTAGAAAACCAGTTGGGTAAAAGGGTTAAAGCACTCCGATCTGATCGAGGTGGCGAATACCTGAGTCATGAGTTCTGTGATCATCTGAAAGAGTGTGGTATTGTATCACAGCTCACTCTACCTAGAACACCACAACATAATGGTGTGTCTGAGAGGAGAAATCGTACTCTGTTAGACATGGTACGTTCGATGATGAGTCATGCAGACTTGCATGTTTCCTTTTGGGGTTTTGCTTTAGAGACTGCTGCAATGACATTGAATCGCGCTCCAACGAAAACGGTTCTGAAGACACCATATGAGATATGGACTGGGAAGCGTCCTAGTATGTCGTTCATTAAAATTTGGGGCTGTGAGGCATACGTGATACGTCAAATTCCTGACAAGCTGGAACCCAAATCAGATAAATATTATCTGGTGGGATATCCTAAGGAAACGAAAGGGTATTACTTTTACCTACCGTCTGAGGGCAAAGTGTTTGTCGCAAGGACTGGTGTCTTCTTGGAGAAAGAGTTCTTATCAAGAAAGACTGAAAAGGTAGAGCTTGAAGAAGTTCAAGAATCACATCTAGTGAATGAACCAGAATTGGATTCTGAGACAGGACTACAAGATGTTGTAGCTAGAGAACCTGCTCAGGAAACACAAGTCCTACGTAGATCTGGTAGGCCGAGGTTTGAGCCGGAGAGATATGGATTTCTCGTGTCTCAAATAGGTAATGTGGTGCTTATGGATCATGATGATGAGCCAGCAACCTACCAAGAGGCTATGAATGGACCGGACTCCTACAAATGGCTTGAGGCTATGAAATCCGAAATGGACTCCATGTATGCAAACCAAGTTTGGAACTTGGTGGAACCACCTGAAGGGGTACGACCCATAGGGTGCAAGTGGGTCTTCAATAAGAAGACCGACATGGATGGGAATGTACAGACATTCAAAGGGCGACTGGTGGCTAAGGGTTTCAAGCAAATTAATGGTATTGACTATGATGAGACCTTTTCCACTGTTGCCATGGTAAAGTCCATAAGGATATTGCTTGCTGTTGCTGCGTATTATGACTACGAGATCTGGCAGATGGATGTCAAAACGGCTTTCCTTAATGGAAACCTCCTTGAGGAAGTGTATATGACACAACCCGAGGGTTTTGTATCCCCAGATGAAGCCACTAAAATATGCAAGCTAAATAAGTCCATTTATGGACTAAAACAGGCCTCTCGAAGTTGGAATCTTCATTTTGATAAGAAAATCAAAGAGTTTGGTTTCATCAAGAATGAAGATGAGCCTTGTGTTTACAAGAGAATTAGTGGGAGCATTGTTGTCTTCCTGATATTGTATGTAGATGACATACTGTTGATTGGAAATGACATTCCTACCCTGAAAGTTGTTAAGAACAACCTAGGGAACTGCTTTTCAATGAAGGATTTGGGTGAAGCGACTTATATACTTGGTATGAAGATCTATAGAGATAGATCGAAGAAGTTGTTGGGTTTGACCCAGAGTACGTACATCGAAAAGGTGTTGAAGCGGTTCAACATGCTTGAGTCCAAGAAAGGATTTTTGCCCATGTCTCATGGTGTAAATCTCTCTAAGGACCAGTGTCCGAAGTCTTGTGAAGATAAGGAACGCATGAAGTTGATTCCATATGCTTCGGCAATTGGATCAATCATGTACGCAATGTTATATACTCGACCCGATGTCTCCTTTGCTTTGAGAATGACTAGCAGGTATCAGTCAGACCCCGGTGAGTGTCACTGGATTGCAGTCAAGAATATCCTAAAGTACTTAAGAAGGACTAAAGATGTGTTCTTGGTGTATGGTGGAGAGGAAGAGCTCGTTGTAAGTGGTTACACGGATGCTAGCTTCCAAACTGATAGAGACGACTCCAAGTCTCAGTCAGGTTTTGTGTTTTGCCTGAATGGAGGAGCTGTGAGCTGGAAGAGTTCCAAGCAAGAGACAGTTGCTGATTCTACAACAGAGGCCGAGTATATCGCAGCAGCTAATGCGGCGAAGGAGGCTGTATGGATTAGGAAATTCATCGGCGAGCTTGATGTAGTTCCTAGCATTGTTGGTCCCGTAGTTCTCTACTGTGATAACAATGGTGCAATTGCACAATCTAAGGAACCTAGATCTCATCAGCGCTCCAAACACATACTTCGGCGGTTTCATCTTATTCGTGAGATTGTCGAACGAGGAGATGTAAACATTTGCAGAGTGCCGACTGAGGAGAATATTGCGGATCCACTGACAAAGCCTCTCGCGCAGAGAAAGCATGATGGTCATACTAGATCGATGGATATACGATACCTAAATGATCAACTCTAGTGAGAATCTTGTGGATTGCATGTAAACTTGTATTTTGTTGGCTATTTGTTCATATGATGAACATTGTACCTAGTTTTTTTTTACAATTAATGGCAAGTTCTTTTATTATGAGTTTTTCTATATGATAGTTAACTGTTAACATAATAAATACCCTTAGAATGTTCGATTCCATGGGACATCAAGTACGTGACTTGAATGTGAGAGCCTATGATTTATTTGAAGCTTCATTCTTAAAAGGTCCCTGGTCGAGTATCATCATAGAAGCTAAGGGTGATGATGATACATGAAGGCTAGCACATGCGTTGACTGATGACCGGTTCTCACAGGTCATGATATTGTGATATCAAGTCATCACGTGGGTACTTGTTAGTGAACAAGTTATACGGGACAGACCCAACCTGAGGCTACTCTGTGGATTGTCATCCAATCGTGTCACAAGTAGGTCTCAATTGACAATGGTGTTGTGGTCCTTTGACCTGAAGTCACAGCATTCATCAAGTGAGGAAGAGTGTGCTTTGATGCCATCTAAAGTCTTCCTTGAGAAAGGTTGATGATAAGGGTGGTTGTTTGGCATGTTACGAATCATTTGGGTGTTTGTGTGTGAGCAGATATGGGATTTGTCCTTCTGTATGACAGGAGTTGCATCCATGGGCCCCTTGATGGAACTGGACTGAGAAATGCATGGCCATGCTTGGTTGAGTCAATATGTGATATTGGACTCACCATTCTCTGGAAGTCCGTCCTGGATCAAGAAACTTGGATTGAGCTATTACGAGGGTGACACGGTCCATGCCTCTAGTTCTTTCTGGATGTAAGGGATAAAGGGACAAAGACAACGCTGATACATTGGTCATAAAGGCTTATGAGTTATAAACTCTTATTGCTTGGGGAGCAATGATGCATTGCTAGATGCCGCTCATTGTTTGTGAGGTTTTTGCTTTGATACTTTCGAGATCAAGTGGGAGTCTGTTGGAGTTACCATTATGATCTGGAAGTGATCAAACATGTAATCTCACTGCTAATGCGATATGAGCCTGCAGGGTCGCACATAAGAGATGTGGAGAAGTTGGATGATTGACTGTGTTGGTAAAGGTTGCCAATCACCGACCTGAATGGGGTTGTGGGCAAAGTGTTGCCTTAAAGGATCGTCGGGTTGGGCAAATGTTGCCTTGGAGGACTGGTAAGAATTGTCGTCCGAGGGTCGATAACAATCGTCGAGAATAGATACTCTGATTCCCGTCGATCGACGAGAATCGTCACTCTGATTCTCGCCGATCGACGAGAATCGTCGAGAATAAATTTGCTGATTCTCGACGATCGACGAGTTCGACAAGTATCGTCGACCTCGGCTCGACGATCGACGAGATTCGTCGTGTATCATCAAGCGCGGCTCGACGATTGGCGAGAATCGTCGAGTATTGTACTATGATTCTCGCCGATCCTAGGTGATACCCGCCGACTGATTCTCGCCGAACCTGCCGAGTGATTCTCGCTGATTGTCACGGATTCTCACCGACTGATACTCGCCGATTCTGGAACCCTATTTCTGGGTGGTCTGCGGATTGCGATTTTCCTAAGTCTTTTATGCCTTCGGTATAAAAGGGACACTTAGGGTTTTCGGGTATTACAAGTTTTGGCAGCCGATCGAATCGATTTTGACGGAAGCCGTTCCGCTCGATCCGCCGATCCCGAATCCCGCCGCTGACGGAAGTGTTCCGCCACCGCCGTGTTCGCTCCGTCGACCTTCTCCTCTCCGGCGACTGTCGCTGGTGTTGCTCTTCCTGGCGCGGACCTAGCAGTCCGTGGAATAGCAAGGTGTGGTCATCGTTCTTCCCGATCTTCCGTGCGACGGAAAGCTCGGCGTTCTCCCGCTCGTGTGGATTTCTGCAGAGACGTGGATATTATTCTACGTAGAACTCGCCACTAGCAAGAAGACGAAGTTTGGAGCATCTCCGTTGAGTTGTGACTCAACGCCACCGAGGTAATTTTTTGTCTAGTTGTTTGTTAACTTCTTGATTCAACTATCATGGCCCGATCCCATTTCTTTTGGGTTTTCTTGATGTTTTTATTTCCGCTGCGTGCACAAATGTTGTGCCATCCATAAGAGAAACCCAACAATGCATTCACAGTCGTGTACACATCACAGGAATTCACAGCCTTGCACACATCACAGACATTCACAGCCGCGCACACATCTCATGCATTCACAACCATGCACACATTATAGACATTCACAACCGCGCACTCATTCACAGCTGTGCACAATACCCTATGTCGAATTAGTATGAACCGCTTCTCTTCAAGCAGGGTAGTGAGCCCCGCGGGCCTCACCAATATGGTCATCGGTGACAGTGGCCATTCCTGCCATGTTTTGGGGTGGTCGTACAGCACAGCCCAGGCCCTAACGTACAATCCCGTGTACTCTTGGATGTGAACGACATCCGATGATTCAACATTTTGGCCGACCAGCGGAGGTAACCCAACATGGAAAAACATAATGGACGTCCATCTATGGTACTCATCTCTCTGTCGCCTTGAGTCATCGAACTTCCCACACTGGTATGAATGGTCTGCGTAATTGACTAACCCACCACAATTCACCGCAAGCAATTTACAAGCAATCAAATTAATCAATTTTGCTAGCACACACCGAGCCCGTGGCGGCCTTCACTACTATGCTTTAAATAATTCGAGCAAGCAGCACTTGGCTTGACTTTTGACAAGGAGCGTAGGAGCACTTATTTGGGGCTAATTTAGGAGGAACATCTCAACTCTTGTTATCGTCAACTAAGGCTCAACCTATTAGATGAATGCTCGTCAGAGCAGGACCCGTGCTTTAAAATAGTAAATTGCATAAACAAAAGTGTAATATTAACGACTGCTTATAATATAAGCTGCAGAATTGAAATGTTGTAATAAAATAGGACAAGTAGGACTCTGTAGTAGTACTGAACTGAAAGTAAGTACTGAAAGGAAGAACTGAACTGAAACAAAGGAACTGTACTAATGCTAGACTGGAATAAATCATAAAGAAAATGGTTAGTAGTCCAAACACTACATTCAGGAGGCTTCAGTTCTATCTCGGTTCATAGGAGATATGTTCAGTTTCATCTCCGTTCCTCATCACTTTATGCACATGTAATTATGAATTTTCCGAGACATCGGCTCCCCAGACTATCCTGTCTGTTTTCACAACCATTGAGCCTATCGCCCGAACAACCTAACTAAACTGACCTCCCGAAACATCAGGGTGAGTGATAGTTAAGTCCTAGTATATTGCTAATTACTCTTGTATTCCTTTTAGTCTTAAGGTTTAAGGTTAACCTTGGATTTCCCATGACATTCCCTGTGAAGGGCTCTCGGGGGCACTAGGAACTACGATGGACTGAAGCCCAAAGCTCCCTTTCGCAAGGAACTTACTATTATTGGTATCTACCCAGGTTCAATCCCTTTAATGTTTCACTAAATCTAACCCTAGTGTATTTGACCCTCTCTCTCCACAGGAAAGACGACCTTTCGTCGATCCCGGGCACCACTTAACAACAGTCAACCAGGTTCTCTCAACCTGCCTTCCAATGGTGACCTTACTCATTCTCTACCACACTGGGTGCACCAACTACCCTTTCCCATAACTAGTTTCACACATTATTCAACATTATAGTTTCCACTATGTGTAGACCAACTATCCTACATGATGAGTATGAAGTACACTTTTCTTTCTAGGTATGGCCTTAGAAAAATTATGATAGATGAATGTCATCAAAATAACATTAGGTATAGGAATTCATAATTTTCCAACAAGGTTTTCAGCTTCAAATAATTATTAACTAGATAGCCACATTAATAGGAAAAAATATGAAATAATAGAAATATTCATCCAAAAATTATTGGAAAATTACCAAATGACTTACATGAATAGATAGGGATACTGACCCAGATTTATTATTTTCTAAGCTCATTTGGTCACATAATTAAATTATTTAAAACCAATCATTAATTGGTATCTTGTGAAGTAACAACTAAGAACAGTTTTCTAAAAATTATGTAAAAATTCACAGATCTTAAGGATGTCCTAAAAAGTCCTATGACCAAGTTTTATAAGCTTTCAGTGAATGGATAACTCAAAATAAATTATTGAATAAGTAGGACAACTAGGAAGGTTGTGAATGAAGTACCATAAATTCTGATCCAAAATTCTCACTAAAATTTCCAGAGCTTTGTAACAACAATATATGACCACTGCTAAAATTTTAGGATTATCCAAAGTCATATGAATATGTAATAAAATCTTGAACAAGAATGTACTATTTTGTCCAAGTCATTTCAAGAGGGATGAAGAACCTAAATGTCCTAACAACTCTTCCTAGGGTTAATTGTCACCTCAGACTCACCACCACCAATTTACATGGAATTTCAAAGACATATGGTCCCATGTCCTTCAATGGGCTCAAAACCCCATCCCTAGGGCTTACACTAGGGTCTTAGGGTATCTCCGCCCCAAACTACCTTAAATCCCTATCGGAGGTGATATAGATGACCCTGAGGATTTGTCCAAGGTCTCACCCCTTTTGGGTGAGAATTGGCCCCTCCATGCTCCAAATACCCATTTTCCCTAATTTACCCTTAAGGGACCAAACTTTGGTCATACAAAAACCTATTCCAATTAACCCCAAATGGGCTGAAGATTATACCAGGATCATATCATGACCATAAGAATCATCCACCAAACTTTTAGTTGATTTTGAGGTCCATAGACCACTTAATTAATTCCTACATGGTTTATTAAATTATTACAAAAACTATAGGAAAATATTTTCCAAAAATTCTCATTCCAAATTTCAAGTCATTTGGACAAGTGGTTTATTGGGGCACTCAATTTAATCTCTGACTAGACCTACGTATAGTCTGCATCATTTTGAGTGTTGTGGTCAGACCACTGACCCAAATGGGTTGAATTAATTTTAAAATAAAGTAGACATCAAGGGATATAATTTTCATATAGAACATTTCCTCTGATTTTGCCTCTAAGTATTTTTATATTTAAAACATAGCACCTCAGAAAATGTGACAAAAATGAAATAAAATGAAATGTTATATTACTAAACTATACCAGATGGCGCACGAATCTTGGCACAAATCCAGCAACAGCCCGTCATTGTCCCCAGTGCGCCAACGGCCTAGATCAACCCGTCTTGGAGAAACTTCCAAGCCAATTTCCCAGCAACCCAGCCACCTCCCTAGCCGGCCACCACCACCTCTGTTGAGGTGGGGGCTATCGATTGGCAGTGACACGGCCGTCGGAGGGGCCATTTCCACAAACCCACAACCACTTAATTTAGCCTGATATCTCCCCTAGTTGATCTAAGAAGCTAGCACAGAGGGCGAGGTGGAGAAGTCGACCTTTTAGGAGGAATGAATCCTTGTCAATCAACGAGACGCCATTGTCGGTGGTGGTGCCGTCGGGATCTCTGTAATAATACAGCCAAAGGACTTGATTTGTTCAGTGGAAGGGTGGAAACAACTCCTCTCTGCCTGGTGAAGCTTTTAAAATATCTAGAGGAGGGAGGGGAGTAGTCATGGCATCAATGTCATTAATGTCCATTAGTGGTGGTTCTCGACCAATGGAATTCTCCTCCCCAAACCACTTCCATGGCCGGTAAAACCCTCTGGTCTTCTCCTAACTGACCAGAGGAGATGAATCTATCCATGGAAATTGAGTGGAGAGGCTCTTGGCCTCCCTTGGCCATGAATGACCACTCTTTCTCACTTTCTCTCTCCTCCATTAAAGGGCAAATGGAGCTTTCTCTCTCTTAGTCATCATTTATAGAAATTAGGTGGTGTTTTAGATAAATATCAGCCCCTAAGGCTGATGGGCCATTCCAATTTGGCTTAGCGCAAGTGGATTGGGCTAGGTTAAGTCAACTTGAGCTAACTTGACCTAACCCTAGGTTGAGTTGACTTGGGTCAAATTGTCCTTTTGGGTTGACCCCAATGGGTCCTTAGTGACTCATTGGCCTCCTCTAAGGTCTAGGAAGGGTTGGGTAGGATTGGATTGACACCTTGGAGGCCACTTGACCCTTTCTTAGGGCACTTTGACCATTTTAGGGCTATGGTTGACTTTGGTCAACTTAGCCTCTTTGGTTGACCCCAACGGGTCCTTGGTGACCCATTGGCCTCCCTTGTGGCTTAGGAAGGTCTAGGTGGGTCCTTTTGGCTAAGGGGAGGTCAATTGACCATGAGTGAGCTTAGTTTGACCTAATTAGGGATTGGGTTGACTTTGGTGAACTTGCCACTTTTGGTTGACCCCAATGGGTCCTTGGTGATCCAAGGGTTCTCTTAAAGGGTTAGGAGTGTTATGGTGGAGTCATGGAGTCAGGTTGAAGCCCTAAAGTCAAGCCCTATGGTGGGTAATTGAAAATTACTATTTGCAACCCAAGGTAATTTTCTTCTTCATGCCTAAGTTCATTTGGTCTTCTTGGGCTTCTTAGGGTTTTGTCATGACATAGTAATGACAAAATCACTCTTAGGGGTCTAGAAGTTTGAGGGATGTTACAAATCAAAATACATAAAAATAAAAATTTCATCCCTGAAATTAAGGTTAGGCCTATGGGGTTTCTATGAAAGTAAAAGTATGTAACATCCCTAGGAATTTGAAGGTGTACCTGACTAAAAGAGATTTAGGTACCTCTACCGCATCAGTTCCCGTAGCTCCCATGTATGCTATTCATGTCCATGATTCCTCCACAGGACCTTGACTAGAGGGATCTTCTTGCGCCGCAAGACCCGCACTATTGTATCATCGATCCTGACCGGCTCCATGCTGACTGATCGATCCGAAGTCACCGGGCCATCTATAGTGGAGATCAGCTGCTCAGGTCATAGTAGAGTCCTCCGTAGTGAAGAGACGTAGAAGATGTCTTGCAATCCTGCTAACTCCGGCAGTAGCTCCAGCCTGTAGGCCAAGGGGTCGATCCACTCCAGGATCCTGTAAGGCCCCATGTATCTCGGACTAAGCTTCTTACGCCCGCAAACCCGCGAGCCTCCATGCATCGGTCGTATCTTCAATAAAACCCAGTCTCCCACTTGGAACTCCACCTGACGATGTCGTGCATCGTAGTATTTGGCATGTCTTCTCTGGGCCTCCGGCATCCTATCTCGAATCAACCTCACCTGAGCATCTGTATCCTCCACAAACTCCGAGCAGAGCGCCTTCAGATCCTCATCCTGGATCCAAGACAGTGGGGTCTTGCATCTCCATCCGTACAATGCTTCGTAAGGGGTCATGCCTATGCTGAACTGATGACTATTGTTGTAGGAGAACTCAATCAGTGGCAATAGTCTCTCCTATGGCTCTCCGCAGTCCAAAATGCATAGGCGTAGAAGATCCTCCAATGTCCGGTTTATGCGCTCTGCCTGCCGTCTGTCTGAGGGTGGAAAGCGGTGGTGTAAGTCAAATGTGATCCTAGGTAGGCCTGAACTGACCTCCACTCCTTGGATGTAAACCTTCTATCCCGATCTGACACGATCGTCCTGGGCACTCCATGGTAATGAATAAACTGCTCCACAAATCTTCGCACCAGATCACTGGTGGGCCAAAACCCGAACAGGCAAGCGTACCTGTCAAATTGTAGTACCAAGGTCGTATTTAAACACGGGGTTGTCAAGTACTTTTACTCACGCTCTAACTATTATCCTACCGGAAGACTATTGGGAATTTGAGAATTTTTTAAGAAGTAAAATGAACGATAAATTGCGAGACGAAAACTTATATAAAAAAGGCTAGCATTCGATCATTGATTCACCATGAAATGAAACGAGAAAATAAAAGGGCATAGTTTTACAATTGCAAATCCAACTCGGCCGTGACGGATCCGAAAATAAGACAAAATCTCGCTAGAGCATTAGGTCTCCTAACTTATAGACTCTTTGATCGAAATCTCTTTACAAACCAAAGAAGCCTAAAGTTGCATTATCGAGATGATCCGCACTATTGGATTTGACTCCAATCCGGAGGATTTACGTCGTCCTATCTCTAGGGTTGCGTTCAACTCCTTCCTTCTTTGAGTGATCTTTCACATCCACGAGCCTCTCGGCTACTCGAATATGAGATCATAAGCCTACAACCGTATACCGGAAATACGGAGTCGACACAATAATTATTCAAAGAAGGACCGAGTAGAATTACGCAAAAATAAAACTATGAAATAAAAATAATTCTCATTTCAAATCATGGATCCTCATGATCGAATGCTAAGAGGGAATTAGCTATGCATATTGCAAAAGGAAACAACAAAATAAAGAGAAGAGAATTTCATTACTTGCAAACAAAAAGAGTGTACAAAATATTAAAAAGACTAGACTATGCTATAAAGAAAACTTGCACTAATTGAAAAGAAAACTAATACAATAATAAAACTAACACTCACAAGCACTCTCCACTTAAACTAGCACTTCACTTGCTCTCCAAAATCCAATCTCCCAATCTAATTCCAAAGAAAAAACTAACTCCTAAAGTATGGGTCTTGGGTTCCTTTTATAGGAGAGGAGGGAAGCATCTAGAAGAAGGGGGAGATCAAGGGTGGCCGGCCATGGGGGGGAAGAATGTTCATGCATGATGTGTTTAATGAGGGGAGAGAGAGAGGGATGATTCATGCATGATATTTAATTAGGTGGAGAGAAAGAGGTGGGTTCAATGCATGGATTTTAAGGGAATGAGTTGGAAAATATAAAATAGCACAGGGGGAATGAATAAGAAATAAAGAAAGGGAGAGAGAGATGGGTTGAATGTAGAATAATAAAAGCAAGAAATAAAATAGGAGGAAGGAATGGAGGGGCCGGCCAAGCATGAAAAAGTGAATGCATGCATGCAATAAATGAAAGGGAGAGAAAATATTATGATGCATGCATGGATTGAAAGGTGGAAAGAGAATAAAGGAAAGAGAGGGGGGTGGCCGACCATGTGGGCTTAAATGGGCTGTATAGGGGGCTCGGGTAGGACTAGGGGCTGCATGGGGGGCTCGGGTTGGACTAGGGGCTGCATGGGCTTGGGTTCTTCATGTAAAGGGTTGGACTTGAGCTTGAGGGCTGCACCAATCTTCAAAATTCGGGCTGCTCCAATGAAGGGGCTGCATCATGTGGGCTGCACCATGTAGGCTTTAAACCTATAAATAAAACAAAACAAAACATGGATTAGTCATAACAAAGTTAAAACAAAGTTAAAACATAACATAACATAACACTATATAGATTTTAAAACATAACATAACAAAGTTAGAATAACAAAGTTAAAACAAAATTTTTAAACACAATAATAAAAAAAACATTACAACCTTAAAATTAAAGCATATCATAACATAACATAATATATAATAACATAACACATATAGTAAGACTATATAGAATTTTATATCAAAACTCTAATAACACTAGGAATTAAAATATTGTAAAGAAACATTAAAACATGAAATAACAATCATAAAATATAAATAAAATTAGGCATTTTGAATACTAAATTACCCCCAAAAAGGATGACTAAAACTAGTCATCAAATTCCCCCATGCTTAGAGTATTTGCTTGCCCTCAAGCAAATAAAACTTAAAGAACCAGGGAATGAAAACAAAGAAGATTTAGGTTGCAAAATTAAGAAAAATAAAACATGAAAAATTAAACTATCCTAATTCCTATGTTAACAACTAGTGGGGTGAGAAGTGCACAATAGAAAACTTGAAAGTGGAGACCTAAAAAATATCATTAGAACATAAGAAAAGTCTACACATTTCTAAATCTTAAAAATAAGGCATCCAAAATAAATGAAAATAAGGACAACAAAAGTAGAGGTTCTAAATAAACGGCGCATTAACAAACTACTAGGTTGCTAGATAAACATTAACCCTAAGACACTCCAAGATAACCTCCAAAGAAATCCATCAATGATGGTGGCCATAGGCTTGTACGTTCACACTTTCTCCACTACGCGAAATTAAGTTCTAAGATCATTAGGACTTCTACTAGGCATTAAAACTTGGCTTAGGTAAATGATTAGGAAGTGGAATCAAAGATAAACATGAAGGTTTTAGGCACTAAACCAAGGTGAGCTCAAAAATAAACATAGCATAAAAAAAGATGAGAAATAATAAGTATGTCATTTCTCCAATATGAAACTACAACAACATGGCCATAAAAATTTTTTCTTTTATAAACTTGGCCAAACATAAACTTTTTGCATTCATTTTTTTTTGATTTTGTAATGATATATTTTTTTTTCTTTCTCAATTTTTTCCTTTTGAATAACATTTGATAAGAAAGCTTCAAAAATAAGCTTGAGAATTTCCTATTCATTTCAAAAATAATACCCTTCCCAAAATAATTTTTAAGCTCAAATTTATAGTGCAAAAATAGGAAAGATATTTGGCTTTGGTGAACATAATGAAATGAAAGGTGGAGCTAAAAACAAAGAAAATAAGGAAAAAGGCCCAAAATTGTTTTGCAAGGGTTTTGTTTTTGGTGTGCATGAAAAGCTCAAACTATTCAAACGGTGGCCTAAATCATTTCTGAAGAACGTAAAAACGGCGCAAATGCTTCGAGAGTAGCTTGGTACAAGTTCTAGACACCAAGAAAGACTACCTCGCAAATGAAAAAGAGCTAATGATACCTAGCAACCATTCGTAAGCAACAAACCGAATAAAAAGACATAACTACAAATTGCTAACTTAAAATGTAAAAATCGGATGCCTATATTTAAGAAAAAGAAACTAGTAAACTAAGCTATGTTAAACTGATAAATTTAGAAAACCAATTCAAAGAAATCTAAATAGAACTAAGGAACCGCACGGGCCTACACATCACTAGAAGAAACATAAAAATAAAGATAGAAATAATTTTAGGTTTTGTTTTTCAAATAGATTTTAGCACAATTTTTTTGATTTTTGTTTTTCTAATTTTTTTTTTGGGTTTTATATTTTATAATTTTTTGGATTTTGATGACATAACATACTATACTATACTAATATAAAACATAATATTTTTTTCTTATGAAAGAAGAAGAACAAAAAAGGAAAAGACCAAAAGACTACTAGACCCCCCCCATGCTTAAATCCTTCATTGCCCTCAATGAAGAAAACATAAAGAAAAAAAGAAGGGGACTGAGAAGAAGAGAAAAAGAAAAATGCAGGAAAAGTAAATAAATAAGAACAGGACTTCCCCGGGTTCGTGAGATGAAGGTGGATGTCGCTCCCCCATGCTTGCTTTTTAGAGTACTTGATCGTCAGCAGGTATGACTTGATCCATCTGATATCAGCAACGGCGGAGCGGCGACCACGAACATGGACTTGATTGGCCTCCGGTAGGAAGAGCAAAATAAAAGCAAAACATAGATAGAGTCTATGGGCAGATGCCCGATAATGGTTTTTATTACAATCATTTAAAGTCCGAATAAAAGAGTTTCAGAATAATAATAATAAGTCCAGAAATAAAATAAAAAAAATTGTCCCACACAAGATAAATGTTTAAGAGTCCAACACAAGATTCTCCTTTGCAGGAGGCACATAATCATTAGAAAAATAAAGTTTAAGTCTACGGCCATTTACTTTAAAATCCCCCCTATCGGGGTGCGAAAGTAACACAGTTCCATCATAAAAAACATCCTTGACCGCAAACGGTCCAGACCAACGAGATTTAGATTTTCCAAAGAAAATACGTAAACGTGAATTCAAAAGAAGAACCTGATCGCCCGGTTTAAAATTTTTATGCTGGCGGAAGTTCTTAACATGATAATTTTTTTCTGCAGGGTCAGGTGGTTTTTCAAAATAATTTGGCAAATTTTTATCATTTTCAAAAATAAGATTTTGTTGTCCAAAATCAGAGTCATTTTCGAATGGTGCTTGTACGGACATAACATTGTTTTCAAAAATAGTTGATGAGGGTCCAAAAAAAGAAGAAGAAAAATCATTTGGAGGGAAATAGGAGTCTTCTTTTAAATCATCAATGAAAAAACAAGAGTCATCATTTTGTAAAGAGTTTTTCATCGATTTATTAATATCAAATATTACTTCCTCATCTCCTACATGCAGAAAAAGTTTTCCCTCACTCACATTTATAATTGCGCGAGCGGTGGCTAGGAAAGGTCGACCAAGGATAAGAGGGACCTCGACGTCCTCTTTAATATCAAGAATGACAAAATCCACCGGGAAGATGAATTTGTCGACCTTTACTAGCACGTCCTCAACGATACCTAGAGGATACTTGATATACCTATCGGCTAACTGGATACTCATTCTTGTAGGGCTAAGAGTGCCTAATCCTAACTTTTTGAATAAAGAAAAGGGCATCAAATTTATGCTCGCTCCTAGATCCGCTAACGCATGTTTAACAAACAGATCACCAAAAACGCACGGAATGGAAAAACTACCCGGATCGTTTATCTTTTTAGGAAGATTAGAGTTTTTAACGACCGCCGAGCATTCTTCATTTAACGTTACATGCGATAAATTTTCTAATTTCTTTTTGTTCGTTAATAAATCTTTAAGATATTTGGCGTACTTAGGCATTTGGCTAATCGCTTCATGGAACGGCAAATTAATATGAATTTGTTTAAATATTTCAAGAAAGCGTTGATATTGATTATCTAATTTTTCTTGCCTAAGTCTAGCCGGATAAGGAGGTGGCGGAAATTCCTTTAGAACAATTGGAGCATCATTTTGAAAACCATTTGTCTTTTTTTTTCAGAATTAGAAATAATAGAGCTGTCCTTTTCTTTTTCAAGTGTAGATTTTTCTTTTTCAAGATCTAAGTTGTCATTTTCCATGGGGGTACAAACAGGAGGGACAATCACCCTTGGCTCTTCCCTTGTGGTGGGCTCGTTAACAACTTTACCACTCCGAAGGGAAATCGCATTTGCGTGTTCCCTTGGGTTAGGCTCAGTGTTCGAGGGAAGAGTTCCAGGTGGTCTCTCATAAAAAGCCTTGGCGAGTTGGCCGACCTGATTTTCTAAATTTTTAATTGATCCCGTTATGTTTCTAATAGTAGCATCGTTTGAGCTTATATACTTGGCAAAGATCTCTTCCAAAGGGGAAGGTTTTTGAAAATTTTGTTGTGGTGGTGGTGGTGGTGTAAAATCGTGCGGTGGGCGTACTACGTTAGCATTATTACTCCATGAAAAATTAGGATGGTTACGCCATCCAGGATGATAAGAATTCGTAGCAGCATTAAAACCAAGAGGAGAAGAAAAATTCGAAAAAGTAGAAAAATTATTGGCAAAATTATTTTGAGCAGGCCTGGGTATGTTCCCCAGATAATCCACCTGCTCGGCAGCAGCAGCATTTTCATATACCTTAGCGGCGGAGGGAGCAGTCATCTCCGAGATCTTCTTGTTCAGCATTTCCACTTGCATCGCCAGTTGCGTCACCGAATCCACTTCATAGATACCTGCAGGTTTAGATGGGCGAGACCTGGACGAATTCCACTAATAAGTGTTCATCGCCATGTCCTCGATAAGCTCAAGAGCGGCTTCCGGAGTTTTGCGGTCTAAAGAACCAGCGGAAGCGGCATCTATCATTTGCTTAGTTTCTTGATTTAGCCCATTGTAAAACGTCTGAACCTGTAACCATACAGGCAGAGCATGATGTGGGCATCTTCTCAAAAGTTCTTTGAACCTCTCCCAAGTGTCATAGAGGGTCTCAGAAGCAATTTGAGAATAAGAAGTGATATCATTTCTGAACTTAGCAGTTTTGGCAGGAGGGAAATATCTAGCAAGAAATTTTTCAGTTAAAATGTTCCAAGTAGTGATTGAGCCTCTTGGAAGAGAACTCAACCACTATTTGGCCTTAGTTCTTAAGGAGAAGGGGAAGAGTCTTAGCCTTATAGCATCATCTGAGACACCATTAATTTTAAAGGTGTCACAGATTTCAAGAAAATTAGCAATATGCAAGTTCGGATCTTCATCTTGTAATCCGTCGAACTGTATATATTGCTGCACCATTTGTATGATGCTAGGCTTAAGCTCGAAGTTATTGTTCGCAATTGCAGGTCGAACAATACTTGTTTCAGTCCCCTCCAGGTTGGGTCGAGCATAATCGAACATAGTCCTTTGCTGAGCCATTCCTGGGTTGGGATCTCCCATTTCAGAATAATTACAATCCCCGAAGGAATCCTCAACCGCTGTTTGAGAAGTGGAAGCCCCGAATCGTAGTTGTCTCCGAAAGGAGCGTTCGATTTCTGGGTCCAAATCAACAAGTAGCGACGGATTCGCTCGGGTCATGCACTAGTAAAGAAAACGAGGGAAGATGAGAATGAAAGCTTGGAAAAGAAAGAAAAAGAGGAAAAGAAAGGAAAAAATTTTTTTTTAGTTTTTTTTGAAAAAAAAAAGATTTTTTTAGACGGCTTGGCTCTCGAACTTCCCGAGGACTACCCGGTGAAGGGTTCGCCCGGTACTAGGTAAAATGGTGGCGCTTAAAGCCCCTTACCCTTTTCGAGAGATTTTAGGTGGGGTAGAAATTAAAATGAGGTGGGTTGATTATAAATATTTAAATATATAAATATAATAATAAAATTTTTTTTTTGATTTTTGTAGAAGTAATAGCGCAAGCGTTTTCAAAATATTGACGAAGAAATGTCCCCGGCAACGGCGCCAAAAACTTGGTGGGCCAAAACCCGAACAGGCAAGCGTACCTGTCGAATTGTAGTACCAAGGTCGTATTTAAACACGGGGTTGTCAAGTACTTTTACTCACGCTCTAACTATTATCCTACCGGAAGACTATTGGGAATTTGAGAATTTTTTAAGAAGTAAAATGAACGATAAATTGCGAGACGAAAACTTATATAAAAAAGGCTAGCATTCGATCATTGATTCACCATGAAATGAAACGAGAAAATAAAAGGGCATAGTTTTACAATTGCAAATCCAACTCGGTTGTGACGGATCCGAAAATAAGACAAAATCTCGCTAGAGCATTAGGTCTCCTAACTTATAGACTCTTTGATCGAAATCTCTTTACAAACCAAAGAAGCCTAAAGTTGCATTATCGAGATGATCCGCACTATTGGATTTGACTCCAATCCGGAGGATTTACGTCGTCCTATCTCTAGGGTTGCGTTCAACTCCTTCCTTCTTTGAGTGATCTTTCACATCCACGAGCCTCTCGGCTACTCGAATATGAGATCATAAGCCTACAACCGTATACCGGAAATACGGAGTCGACACAATAATTATTCAAAGAAGGACCGAGTAGAATTACGCAAAAATAAAACTATGAAATAAAAATAATTCTCATTTCAAATCATGGATCCTCATGATCGAATGCTAAGAGGGAATTAGCTATGCATATTGCAAAAGGAAACAACAAAATAAAGAGAAGAGAATTTCATTACTTGCAAACAAAAAGAGTGTACAAAATATTAAAAAGACTAGACTATGCTATAAAGAAAACTTGCACTAATTGAAAAGAAAACTAATACAATAATAAAACTAACACTCACAAGCACTCTCCACTTAAACTAGCACTTCACTTGCTCTCCAAAATCCAATCTCCCAATCTAATTCCAAAGAAAAAACTAACTCCTAAAGTATGGGTCTTGGGTTCCTTTTATAGGAGAGGAGGGAAGCATCTAGAAGAAGGGGGAGATCAAGGGTGGCCGGCCATGGGGGGGAAGAATGTTCATGCATGATGTGTTTAATGAGGGGAGAGAGAGAGGGATGATTCATGCATGATATTTAATTAGGTGGAGAGAAAGAGGTGGGTTCAATGCATGGATTTTAAGGGAATGAGTTGGAAAATATAAAATAGCAAAGGGGGAATGAATAAGAAATAAAGAAAGGGAGAGAGAGATGGGTTGAATGTAGAATAATAAAAGCAAGAAATAAAATAGGAGGAAGGAATGGAGGGGCCGGCCAAGCATGAACAAGTGAATGCATGCATGCAATAAATGAAAGGGAGAGAAAATATTATGATGCATGCATGGATTGAAAGGTGGAAAGAGAATAAAGGAAAGAGAGGGGGGTGGCCGGCCATGTGGGCTTAAATGGGATGTATAGGGGGCTCGGGTAGGACTAGGGGCTGCATGGGGGGCTCGGGTTGGACTAGGGGCTGCATGGGCTCGGGTTCTTCATGTAAAGGGTTGGACTTGAGCTTGAGGGCTGCACCAATCTTCAAAATTCGGGCTGCTCCAATGAAGGGGCTGCATCATGTGGGCTGCACCATGTAGGCTTTAAACCTATAAATAAAACAAAACAAAACATGGATTAGTCATAACAAAGTTAAAACAAAGTTAAAACATAACATAACATAACACTATATAGATTTTAAAACATAACATAACAAAGTTAGAATAACAAAGTTAAAACAAGATTTTTAAACACAATAATAAAAAAAACATTACAACCTTAAAATTAAAACGTATCATAACATAACATAATATATAATAACATAACACATATAGTAAGACTATATAGAATTTTATATCAAAACTCTAATAACACTAGGAATTAAAATATTGTAAAGAAACATTAAAACATGAAATAACAATCATAAAATATAAATAAAATTAGGCATTTTGAATACTAAATTACCCCAAAAAGGATGACTAAAACTATTCATCAAATTCCCCCATGCTTAGAGTATTTGCTTGCCCTCAAGCAAATAAAACTTAAAGAACTAGGGAATGAAAACAAAGAAGATTTAGGTTGCAAAATTAAGAAAAACAAAACATGAAAAATTAAACTATCCTAATTCCTATGTTAACAACTAGTGGGGTGAGAAGTGCACAATAGAAAACTTGAAAGTGGAGACCTAAAAAATATCATTAGAACATAAGAAAAGTCTACACATTTCTAAATCTTAAAAACAAGGCATCCAAAATAAATGAAAATAAGGACAACAAAAGTAGAGGTTCTAAATAAACGGCGCATTAACAAACTACTAGGTTGCTAGATAAACATTAACCCTAAGACACTCCAAGATAACCTCCAAAGAAATCCATCAATGATGGTGGCCATAGGCTTGTACGTTCACACTTTCTCCACTACGCGAAATTAAGTTCTAAGATCATTAGGACTTCTACTAGGCATTAAAACTTGGCTTAGGTAAATGATTAGGAAGTGGAATCAAAGATAAACATGAAGGTTTTAGGCACTAAACCAAGGTGAGCTCAAAAATAAACATAGCATAAAAAAAGATGAGAAATAATGAGTATGTCATTTCTCCAATATGAAACTAGAACAACATGGCCATGAAAATTTTTTCTTTTATAAACTTGGCCAAACATAAACTTTTTGCATTCATTTTTTTTTGATTTTGTAATGATATATTTTTTTTTCTTTCTCAATTTTTTCCTTTTGAATAACATTTGATAAGAAAGCTTCAAAAATAAGCTTGAGAATTTCCTATTCATTTCAAAAATAATACCCTTCCCAAAATAATTTTTAAGCTCAAATTTATAGTGCAAAAATAGGAAAGATATTTGGCTTTGGTGAACATAATGAAATGAAAGGTGGAGCTAAAAACAAAGAAAATAAGGAAAAAGGCCCAAAATTGTTTTGCAAGGGTTTTGTTTTTGGTGGGCATGAAAAGCTCAAACTATTCAAACGGTGGCCTAAATCATTTCTGAAGAACGTAAAAACGGCGCAAATGCTTCGAGAGTAGCTTGGTACAAGTTCTAGACACCAAGAAAGACTACCTCGCAAATGAAAAAGAGCTAATGATACCTAGCAACCATTCATAAGCAACTAACCGAATAAAAAGACATAACTACAAATTGCTAACTTAAAACGTAAAAATCGGATGCCTATATTTAAGAAAAAGAAACTAGTAAACTAAGCTATGTTAAACTGATAAATTTAGAAAACCAATTCAAAGAAATCTAAATAGAACTAAGGAACCGCACGGGCCTACACATCATTAGAAGAAACATAAAAATAAAGATAGAAATAATTTTAGGTTTTGTTTTTCAAATAGATTTTAGCACAATTTTTTTGATTTTTGTTTTTCTAATTTTTTTTTTGGGTTTTATATTTTATAATTTTTTGGATTTTGATGACATAACATACTATACTATACTAATATAAAACATAATATTTTTTTCTTATGAAAGAAGAAGAACAAAAAAGGAAAAGACCAAAAGACTACTAGACCAAAAACTTGGCCATAATATTTTTTGGATTTGACTCCAATCCGGAGGATTTACGTCGTCCTATCTCTAGGGTTGCGTTCAACTCCTTCCTTCTTTGAGTGATCTTTCACATCCACGAGCCTCTCTGCTACTCGAATATGAGATCATAAGCCTACAACTGTATACCGGAAATACGGAGTCGACACAATAATTATTCAAAGAAGGACCGAGTAGAATTACGCAAAAAAAAACTATGAAATAAAAATAATTCTCATTTCAAATCATGGATCCTCATGATCGAATGCTAAGAGGGAATTAGCTATGCATATTGCAAAAGGAAACAACAAAATAAAGAGAAGAGAATTTCATTACTTGCAAACAAAAAGAGTGTACAAAATATTAAAAAGACTAGACTATGCTATAAAGAAAACTTGCACTAATTGAAAAGAAAACTAATACAATAATAAAACTAACACTCTAACTATTGGCAACGGCGCCAAAAACTTGGTTGGCCAAAACCCGAACAGGCAAGCGTACCTGTCGAATTGTAGTACCAAGGTCGTATTTAAACACGGGGTTGTCAAGTACTTTTACTCACGCTCTAACTATTATCCTACCGGAAGACTATTGAGAATTTGAGAATTTTTTAAGAAGTAAAATGAACGATAAATTGCGAGACGAAATCTTATATAAAAAAGGCTAGCATTCGATCATTGATTCACCATGAAATGAAACGAGAAAATAAAAGGGCATAGTTTTACAATTGCAAATCCAACTCGGCCGTGACGGATCCGAAAATAAGACAAAATCTCGCTAGAGCATTAGGTCTCCTAACTTATAGACTCTTTGATCGAAATCTCTTTACAAACCAAAGAAGCCTAAAGTTGCATTATCGAGATGATCCGCACTATTGGATTTGACTCCAATCCGGAGGATTTACGTCGTCCTATCTCTAGGGTTGCGTTCAACTCCTTCCTTCTTTGAGTGATCTTTCACATCCACGAGCCTCTCGGCTACTCGAATATGAGATCATAAGCCTACAACCGTATACCAGAAATACGGAGTCGACACAATAATTATTCAAAGAAGGACCGAGTAGAATTACGCAAAAATAAAACTATGAAATAAAAATAATTCTCATTTCAAATCATGGATCCTCATGATCGAATGCTAAGATGGAATTAGCTATGCATATTGCAAAAGGAAACAACAAAATAAAGAGAAGAGAATTTCATTACTTGCAAACAAAAAGAGTGTACAAAATATTAAAAAGACTAGACTATGCTATAAAGAAAACTTGCACTAATTGAAAAGAAAACTAATACAATAATAAAACTAACACTCACAAGCACTCTCCACTTAAACTAGCACTTCACTTGCTCTCCAAAATCCAATCTCCCAATCTAATTCCAAAGAAAAAACTAACTCCTAAAGTATGGGTCTTGGGTTCCTTTTATAGGAGAGGAGGGAAGCATCTAGAAGAAGGGGGAGATCAAGGGTGGCCGGCCATGGGGGGGAAGAATGTTCATGCATGATGTGTTTAATGAGGGGAGAGAGAGAGGGATGATTCATGCATGATATTTAATTAGGTGGAGAGAAAGAGGTGGGTTCAATGCATGGATTTTAAGGGAATGAGTTGGAAAATATAATATAGCAAAGGGGGAATGAATAAGAAATAAAGAAAGGGAGAGAGAGATGGGTTGAATGTAGAATAATAAAAGCAAGAAATAAAATAGGAGGAAGGAATGGAGGGGCCGGCCAAGCATGAACAAGTGAATGCATGCATGCAATAAATGAAAGGGAGAGAAAATATTATGATGCATGCATGGATTGAAAGGTGGAAAGAGAATAAAGGAAAGAGAGGGGGGTGGCCGGCCATGTGGGCTTAAATGGGCTGTATAAGGGGCTCGGGTAGGACTAGGGGCTGCATGGGGGGCTCGGGTTGGACTAGGGGCTGCATGGGCTCGGGTTCTTCATGTAAAGGGTTGGACTTGAGCTTGAGGGCTGCACCAATCTTCAAAATTCGGGCTGCTCCAATGAAGGGGCTGCATCATGTGGGCTGCACCATGTAGGCTTTAAACCTATAAATAAAACAAAACAAAACATGGATTAGTCATAACAAAGTTAAAACAAAGTTAAAACATAACATAACATAACACTATATAGATTTTAAAACATAACATAACAAAGTTAGAATAACAAAGTTAAAACAAGATTTTTAAACACAATAATAAAAAAAACATTACAACCTTAAAATTAAAACGTATCATAACATAATATATAATAACATAACACATATAGTAAGACTATATAGAATTTTATATCAAAACTCTAATAACACTAGGAATTAAAATATTGTAAAGAAACATTAAAACATGAAATAACAATCATAAAATATAAATAAAATTAGGCATTTTGAATACTAAATTACCCCCAAAAAGGATGACTAAAACTAGTCATCAATCACCGACCGGAGCATCCTTCCTGATTTGGATAAACCTAGCCACCTTTGTCAATCTATCGACGATCACCCAAATCGAGTCATTCCCCGCATGGGATCGGGGTAGCCCATGTATAAAATCCATGGTTATGTCCTCCAATTTCCACTCTGGCACCGGGTGTGGCTGCAATAACCCGGTCGGACTCTTGCACTCTGCCTTTATGAGCTGTCAAGACTCGCGATGCGTCACAAAGTATGTAATATCCTTATTCATGCCCGGCCAATACATCATCCTCTTCATATCCACTACCATCTTCGTGACCCCGGGTGCACTGAATATCTACTGCAGTGGGCCTCTATCATGATATCTTCCCAAATTCGGCCTCCTGCTGGTATATAAACTCAGCCTATAAAGCACAATAGCCCATCTCTCAGAGAGTAATCCCCTGTCGTGCCTTCCTCCAAGGCAATAAACATTGGCCCCATCCTCGCATCTAGCCTCTGCCCATCCCTGATGCGATCCCGGATGTCATCGGTGGTACTCATCGATGCCAGGTACTCCTCATACAACTCTGAATCATCCTCGGACACGAGAGATATTTGTATCCCTTCCAACATCTGCACCAGCTCCATGGCCATCAGCTGAGGTCCTGCTCCTGGTGTAGTGGCCTTCCAGCTGAGAGCGTCTGCTACCACATTGGTCTTCCCGGGATGATAGTGCATGGTATACTTGTAGTCTGACAAGAACTCTACCCAGCATCTATGTCTGATATTCAGCTCCTTCTTTGTGTCCACGTACTTCAAATTTTTGTGATCCAAGAAAATATCACAATGGATTCTGTAGAGATAATACCGCCAGATCTTTAGAGCGAAGGTAACCACTCCCATCTCCAAGTCATGCACCGGGTAGTTTTGCTCGTATTTCTTCAGTTGTCTGAAGGAATAAGCTATCACGTGCCTATTCTGCATCAGAACGGCACTCATCCCTTGATACGATGTGTCAGTATAAACTTGAAATCCTTCCTTCCCAGATGGAATGACAAGGATAGGAGCTGAGGCAAGCTGACCCTTCAGCTCCTGGAAGGCAGCCTCATACTACTGCGTCCAAACAAACAGAGTCTCCTTCTTCATCAGAGATGTCAGTGGAAGAGCTATCCGGGTGAATACCTCCACAAACTTCTGGTAGTAACCGGTAAGTCCTAGGAAGCTCCTCACATCAGTGGCCGTCTTCAGTGGTGGCCAATCACATACTGCCTGAACCTTTGTCGGATCCACTGCTAGACCTACTCCACTGATAATATGACCCAGGAAAGCCACCTCCTTCAGCCAAAACTATCACATGTTGAACTTCATGTACAGACTATGCTCCCTAAGCTTCTCTAATATCAGTTCCAGGTGTTTAACATGCTCCTTCTCAGTCCTTGAGGAAATAGGGATATCATCGATAAATACTATGACAAAAACATCCAGGTAGGGCTCGAATACCCAGTTCACTAAACTCATGAAAGCGGATGGTGCATTCATGAGCTCGAAGGGCATCACGATGAACTCGTACAACCCGTATCTACTATTGAAAGCAGTCTTCGGGATGTCCTCCTCCTGATCCGCAGCTGGTAGTATCCTGACCTCATATCCAGCTTTGAAAACCAATGAGCTCCCTCCAACTTGTCAAACAGCTCGTCAATCCTCGGCAGTGGGTACGTGTTCCAGACCGTCAACCTATTCAATACCCTGCAATAGATACACAGTCAGAGTGTCCCATCCTTCTTATTCACGAACAGCACCGGAGCTCCCCATGATGAAGAGCTTGGCCAGACAAGTCTGGCTTCCACTAGCTCATGTAGCTGGCTTTGAAACTCCACTAGCTCCTTCGGTGTCATCTGATAAGGAGCTCTGGATACTGGCTTAGCCCCCGACACCAGCTGTATCTGAAAATCCTTATCTCGATGATGTGGCAATCTTGGCAACTTCTCCGAGAATACGTCAGCAAAGTCCCGTACTACTGGGATATTAGTAATGGATTCCTTGGCCTCAGCCATCTCGAACAACACCTGGTAAACCTCGTCTCCCTGTAGATGGGCCTTGACGACCTGAATAGAGGATAAAAGAAGGCGAGAAGCTGGGACAATTCCTTTGAAGGTTGGGTAAGTGTCTCTGTATCTCAGCACGACCCTCCTTGCTGGGCAATCGATCTGTGCATGGTTCCAGGTGAGCCATGTCATGCCTAGGATGAGATTAAAATCCGACATCGATGGTCACTCTCAGAATGCACTTGGTTGTAGACAGGATCTCTGTCCCGTTGGGGAGGTGCACCCTCCTAACGACTCCCTCAAAGTTCTCGATCTGGTCCAGGTCTCTAACGAACTCCTCTGACACAAAATTGTGTGATGCTCCAGTGTCGAATAGGGTGTGGGCAGGCTTGCCACACACCATCATTATCCCTGAGTTAGTTAAGTTTTTCCTCTTAGATATCTAGTTTCATACTTTTTCCCTAATTATACAGTTTATATTCATGAAATCTAGCTTTTAGAAGGGAAAGAAACTTAAAATTTACTAGCGTACCTGCTATCACTCTCTCCTAGTTTCGGGCTGGGCCAGATCCAAGGCATATACCAGCCCTCTATCCAGCATGCGGTCTCCGCCCTGAAATCGACGTCCATGACCATCAAACTGTCGTGCAGGTGGGGTATCCTGAAGTGCTGGTAGGGGTGCTTCCCTCATGGGGTAGTTCATCTTGAAGTGCCCTGGCTAGTTGCATCAAAAACATGTCTGTGCCTCCTCCACTGCCCTCGGCATCTCCCGTGACTGTAAGGGCTATGGAGCTAACACTACCTGGTTACTCTACTCTTGTCTGTACTCATGGCGGGGTTGATCCCCATTCCTCTTTCCCCAATGACACGTCCTCTGGACTGGTCTCTCCTACCACCAATCATAGAGTCATTAGCCGATCTTTTCCGGCCCCGCACTATAAGCTGGTCTGCCTCTAGCTTCTTTGACATTTCCAATATCCTGGCCAAGCTCCCATCAGAAATGAAGAGGAGGGCATGCCTCATGTCATCATGAAGGCCATTATAGAACCTCTTCGCGTAGCCTGCGTCGTCGAGCTAATATGAATCTTCAAACCGGGCTAAGTGTGTGAACTCCCAGCAGTACTCCAAACCTGTCCTACTGCTCTGCCTCAACTACAAGAACCTATCCTCCAACTCATCCCTTGCTGACTGAGGTACAAAATGCTCTAATAGAGCTGCTCTAATCTCTTCCTAGGAAATGTCCGCTCAATCCATTCAGGCAAAGGTGGTGTCCAACAGTGACTTCCACCATCTCTTCGCGTGCAATTCCATGCAGGAAACTGCCAAGCCCACTACCTCCTCCGTCTGGTATCAAATCCCATCCAACATCTCATAGATAATGTCCAGCCACTCCTCTGTATGGACTGATGACTCCGTTAAAAGGTAGGATGGAGGATAAATCCCCTAGAAGACATTCAACCAATTAACCCTGGGATTTGGCTGTGGGGATGGAGCCTGTTGAGCCCTGAAGGTCTCCAGAATGGTCGTTAGTGTCTTCCCCTTCTCCATCTGCTGAAATGGAGTCGGAGCCGATGGGGGTGGAACCATGTTCTGTACCAGAGCTGTACCCTGCTGAGGAGTAGGGTTCATCGCAGGCTACAAGAAAAATTCCAATTGCTAGTTAATGTATAAGTTGAACTAACAAAAAGTGGTCTTTTGCATGTGATTCCCCCTTATGGACACACCATTGCTTCCGCTGCTAATTTGTCCTCAAACTAAGCTCGCGCGGGGTGGCCCAGGGTTTTGTGGACTTCTTCTCTTTGGATCGATGTTTCCTCTGATACCAGTTTGTAAGACCCCACTTTTTTGCCACGCTACCGGGTCTTACGCCCAGAACCGCTGCTTTACGGTGGTACCGACACACGGGAAGGTTGTCACTATGAAACGTTGATTCTGCCGACAATGAAGATCACCAAGAAGTAGAAGTACATATAAGATTAAGTAAAGTCCACAATCACATATAACATATGAAATAGAAATTGCAGCAATGTCCACATGATGATAAAAGTACGGAAATAGATCAGTAAGTAGGAATACAAACGGGCTTATGCCCGGTACAACAAATCCTCACTACAACCATCTCGCGGAAACTAAGAAAAGCTAACACTCATGGAGCTAGAGATTGGTGCTCCCGTACTAGACTGGCCCACCACCATGTGCATCGTGCTCCACTGGTGTTGCATCTCCTACTGCTGCTCTCTGTCTCCCATCTGGAGCCCCTGAAATATTTGGTCCACCAACTGTTAGTCATAAAGACTAAGCCAACTATCATCCCTGCCTCGCCCACACGACTCCTAGGCACCGTGCGGGAGGAGGGATAGGGAAGCTTTTGAGGGTGGAGAGTAAACAAAACAGGTGACGGTGGGACTATCTAGTAAGTATAATATCACAACTACAGAACTATAAAAGGAAAGGCAAGCTAACAAATCTATAATAAGAAAGCAGTAATGTAAATAAGTAGAGTAGAGCAGTAATATTTGAAAAGTAAATCAAGAAATAAGTAACCTTAACTTATATGAATGCTCATACAAATTTATAAGTTAATGGGTCTTTTGCAAGGCTCCCTTCATATAAAAATTCTCTTACCAATTTATACGAAGGGGTGTCACGTTATATGCAAGCATGAGTGTAGTGAAATGCTATGCCATGATTCATGCAAATTCAACACACACACACACGACTCTATGCACATAGACCTTTAGTTCCCCCTATTTTGGAGCTAGCATCACTCCCAGGAGCCTCTGCCGTGGCAAACGGAGACAGTGGGTTGGGCCACCCCACTCCTAGATAGGTATTCACACTACTAGGCTTAGCCCTTATGTACACCCCTGAAGGACACACCAAGGTCTCCGCGTACTATGATGAACCACCGCCAGTCTTTCCCTTGGCTAAGTGTCAACCACACCCGCCGAGTCAGCGTACCGACTTCAGTGCGAATGATCGTCAAATACCGAAGACCAACCACTTTATGCACATGCAATTATGAATTTCCAGAGCCATCGGCTCCCTGGACTATCCTGTCCATTTTCACAACCACCGAGCTTACCGCTCGGACAACCTAACCAAACTAACCTCCTAAAATATCGGGGTAAGTGAGAGTGAAGTCCTAGTGTATAGCTAATTACTCTTGTATTCATTTTAGTCTTACGGTTTAAGGTTAACCTTGTACTGCCAAGGGCATTCCCTGTGAAGGGCTCTCGGGGACATAAGGAACTGCGATGGGCTGAAACCCAAAACTCTCTTTCACAAGGCACTTACTATTATTGGTATCTGAAAGTAATAGTACCTAATCACCAAGAGGGGGGTGAATAGGTGAACTTTATCCTTTTTAAATATAAGGCAGAAATTCTGTACAACAAATGCAATTCTACAACTATCACAACACAGCAACCATAGAAACATACATACACAGAGTGCACACAGTATTTATAGTGGTTCCCCAAGGTCTGGGTACATCCACTTTCCCACTTTGCCTATCTAGTAGTGTACTAGATTCGGCCTAACTTCAGCACTTCTCCTCAGATCCTCAGATCTTACAGCTCAGAACCCCAAACAGGTTCCTACAACTTAGAGTGTCCCCACTCCTACAACTCAGGCATAAAGCCCTACCACTCAGTCATCAATAAGACCTACACTCAGAGAACAAAGTCTCCTACAACTCAGGCACTAGGCCCTACCTCAGTCTTCAACAAGACCTACACTCAGAGCACACAGTCTCCTACACTCAGCCTTTATAAAATAGGCTTACAGCTTAGATCTATACAAGATCCTTCAGATATTTTGATTATACAAAGTAATTAACCACAACTCTGAAAGAGAGAGATGAGTTGACTGGCTTCTTGATGAGTTCTTAGAAGAACTTGGCAGAGATCAACCTCCCTTGGCTTTCTTCAAAGCTTCTTGAATTAGAACACAGTAGGGTTGAATCTCCTGTGAAGATGATCTTCAATCAACTTCTATCTTGAGATTCAGATCTCAATTTGAATCTTACTTTGCAGCCTGGTTCAGCAGCTGCTCTTATTAGAAGGAGCTCTCTCTCTCTCCAACTTCTTAGATCTTCTATTGAAGGTCTTCTACTTTTGTGTTGTTAGATCTATTGATCAATTGTGATCAATCTCTTGTTATGATCCCTATTTTTTGTTGAAGGAGAAAGACCTTTATATAGTCTTTCTCCAAGGTAACTGGCTGATCTGGTTTCTAACAACCTTCTGACGGCTCTGACAGTTGCAGATGACCGGTTGAAATGGCAGCTGTCAAGTCATCCAATCACTTCTTGAAATCTCTGTCACTGTCTGAAAGTGTCGAGACAGATAGTCATTATGTGTCGACACAAATAGACTAAGTGTCGACACAAGTAGACTAAGTGTCGACACTAGCCTTGATGGCGTCGACACAACTCCTTGTGTTGTTGTAACAGCTTCTCGGCATTGCTTCTTCAGAATGTGTCGACACTGATTCTATGTGTCGACACAAGCCTTCTGTTGAATGTGTCGACACTGGTTGAGTGTGTCGACACAAATACTTCTTCATTAATACTTAGTTGAATTCTGCTGTGTGTCGACACAACTCCTTTGTGTCGACACATCTTCTTTTATTTTTGATACTTGCTGAGTGTCGACACATCTCCTTTGTGTCGACACATGCCTTCTTGTGTTGAAACTTGCTGAGTGTCGACACATCTCCTTTGTTTCGACACATGCCTTCATGTGTTGAATCTTGCTGAGTGTCGACACATCTCCTTTGTGTTGACATAAGTACTTTAACTTTGTTGAAGCTTGCTGAGTGTCGACACAGACTCCTGGTGTCGACACTTTTGATGTCGACAAAACTTCTCTGGGTGTCGACACTGCCTCTTAGTGTCGACACAGATTATGTTGACAATTCTTCACTGTGTTTCGACACTGACTGTATGTGTCGACACTTTTCTTCTGGTGTCGACTCAACCTTTCATGGTGTCGACACAATTACTCCAAGTGTCGACACAGCTTCTCTAGGTGTCGACATTAGCCGTCATAAGTGTCGACACTTCACCTCTAGGTGTCGACACATGGACTTAGAAACTTTTCAGCATTTCCTGCAATTACTTAACCTGCACATATAAACTCAAAGCACATCAAATACACCTTGATGTATATCATTGAGTAGGGTGAGACTTCTTCAAATCAGGTACATATATTCTAATGTACCCAACAATCTCCCCTTATTTGGAGAAGTCATAACCCTTAGTCAATGATATACACCATACATAACAAATACTCAATATGATGTATAACAATATTATGTGACAGGGTAAAAACTAAACATGTATAAACAGCACATGTATAAGCAATTATCTCAGAGTAACAATGTAATAGATTGAACATTAAACATTGTTTTTACATCTTCCAAAAGTTTTATTAATCAAAAGTTTACATAGAGTTTAATGCAAATGATTACAAATTGTAAACTTAAGAAAATTCTATCCTATGCCTGCTCTGGCTCCTTGATAACAATGCCCTTCCCAGATTGAATCTTTGCTTGAACTGGAGCATCATTGTCATCAGCAGGCTTCTTTCCCTTAAGATCTTTCTTTTTCTGTTCTTCAGCCCTTATCTTCTGTCTCTCAAAATAATGATAAGACTTAGGGAACTACTTGCTAGGCTCATGTGCATTAGGAGGTAGCTTCCCTAATTTAGCCTTCCTTCTATATTGAACAATGGCCTCTTGCCTAGCTTCATGTTTTTTTCACTCTTGGTCAGAATACCATTTGCCCCTCTCTAGGAAATTATCCTTTGCAGCCTTCCAAGCAGTCAATATGATATTCCTAGAGGTTGGGCTTCATTGCTCAAAATCTGGCCTTAATTCAGCCTGCTCTCTGGACCTCTTCTTAGATAATTGGGCTTCCTGCTCTTTTAATAATGCCGCTTGCTCTTTTAGTACTGCCTCTGGCACATGATATACTACTTTCTAAATGATCACATTGTGAGCACCTTCTAGAGGACTATAAATGGATTGTATCTCTTGATGAATCATGTCAAAATCTGCAGGAGGGTAGATCACCTGAGCTACTTCAGCTTGTTCTCCTCCAAAATATGCAGGATTTACCCCAGATTCTGCTACATTATCATCATCACATAAGGGTGGATATCCAAGGGTAGCTCTGATGCTGTTTGAAATCCATTTAGCATGGTCAGAGCCTGCTTTGACTAGTACCCTCTCCCCCTTTATGACTTCTCTTTCTATATGATCCCTAAGATCATCCTTCTGAAATCTTATTTGAGAATTCAAATAGTTAACTCCATCTTTATAAAATGGTTTTAACCTTTGAAGCTTGTCAGTAATAGCCTTTTGAGAATCTTCAATGGCAGTTTTAACAGCAGTTAGGCTCTCTTGTAATTGCTTATCAAAGGCTTCTTTGGCAGTAGCACTTACAGCAGTCTGGGCAGTAGCTATATTTTTCATTTCACTGACAATGGCATTATGAGAAGCAGTCAGATTATCATTCATCCTTAGCTGATTTTCCAGGACATATCCTTATTTCACTGCCATATCATCAACCTGTGTCTTGATCTTCTCTTGATGAGTAGCTAGATATACCACTGCACTGCCTCCTTTGTGGAAACAATCAGTCATTTCTTTCTTGTTTTGATTCACTTCAAATCTTATAGATTTTATGTCTTGAGCCAGATCAAATTGAAGTGATTTATGGCCTTCATCCGTATACTTTTCTAGAGCTTTCCTTTGCTCATCCATCTTGATTTGCAAAGCCACCAACAAAGAACTATAGTCAGCAGTTGGGGCTTGTTGTGGAACAATGGTTTGCAGTGCTTTCTTGTAGGTCTGGCTTCTCCTCTTAAAGACTTGTAACTTTCTTTTCTTTGCTCTAACAGCCTCTTCATCCTCTGAGGCAGAAGTACTGGCAATGTCTACCCTGTCCTTAGGACTAGGAGGTAAATCCTTCTCAGTCCTTGGTAACTCCTCAGCATTCCTTGTCTCCTCAGTCTCTTTTCTAGTAGTCTCCTCTACATGCTCCCCTCAATATTAGCTGACTCCCCCTCAACAGCTGCTTTCTCTCCCTCAAAGTCTGTCAGTAATAAATCAGGGAACAGCTCTTCTAGAGTAAACTCATGTTGAGGTTGTACAGGAGAATCTCTTATCTCAGGAGCAACTGATACCACTTTATCAGCAACTGATGTGTTCTCCATGACAACATCTTGTGGTTGACTATGTAACTGTGTATGCTAATCAACATCAAGTAATGACTCAGTCAAAACTTCATCCTCAATATTGAAATTTAATTGATTAACTTCAGTGATTACCACTAAAATTATTTGGGTAGCCCTTTCACTATCTAATTGAGTTGGCTCATCCACATGTTGAGGCTCCCCCTGGAGTGGATCCAGGTGAATAGGGCTAGTTGATGGTAGCTCCCCCTGCCTCTGGGCATCTTCTTGTCTTGCTGGTGACTGTCCAGCATTTCCATCCTCTCCATCCTCAGAACTAAAAACCACTTGCTCCTCTGAGCTACTTGAGGATTCAGGAGCCATAATGGCTTTCTTCTTCTTCTTCTTCTGAGGTGTTTCCTTTTCTGGAGTTGGCATTTCCTTTGTCAACACTCTATCCCACCTTGAGATAATTCTAACATCCATTCTCCTCATATGGTTTATCTTAGATCCAGCAGCTTGGTTCATCACTTCAGGGATACTGCCAGCTAAGTATAAACTCAGAATCCTACCTAGATTGGGCTTCTTCAGACTTTCCTTTATCTTATCAAACATTATTACTAACCAATCAGTTCTAAGTTGGAAGATTATCCTGGTCATCAAACTGAACATGTGAGCTGATATTCTATCATGCCCACTAGGCTTGCTCAGAATTACCTTGCCAACTATTTCAGACAAGAACTTGCCCTGCATGTTCATGTCTTTCCTATTGAAAACTGATCCAATCTTCATGCTTGAATCAAGTCCACACCATGCCAGTGCCTCCCTTGTTTTTGAAGCAGGTACATCTTCCTCTTCTTAAGTTCTAGGGAGATGTAGAATCTTTCTTAGACTTTTCTGGGTGATCTTGACTTTTGCCCCATGAACCTTGGACTTAATCTTGAGTCCAGTTTCATCAAGAGTTGCTGCATTAAAGAATTCAAGGACCTCCTTCTTCCATATCTTGATTGGTTCTGAAACAAGATACTCTAACCCAGTCTCTGCAACTAGGGTTACCATACCTTGGATTTCTGGTTCCGCGTCATCAAAGGCGTGTCACACGAGCTCATAACCTTCATTGATGTTCTCTTCTAGCTTGGGCGTCATTAGGGTTTGAAAAAATTTTGAATTTAGAGAAGAGAGATGTCGACACACAAGTTTGGTCTCGAAACTATGGGGAGCGTGTCGACAAACAATGGTGAAGACCTATTTATACCTTTCTAAAATCTAAGGTGAAAAGGCGCGTCAAAATACTTGAAATGTGTCGACACTGTTGAAAAGTGTCAACACTTACTTCTAATGTCTCGACAACTATGTGTCGACATAATTATAGTCGACAGAATATATGTGTCGACACTTATACAGCTCAGCTCGACGATTAGTCGAGACTTTACTCGACGAATTCTATGTAAATCCTAAGTGTTGACACCACCCTGGATGTGTCGACACCTACTTTGGATGTGTCGACACTAATTCTCTGAAGTGTCGACACTTACTGTCTAGATGTGTCGACACCATTTCTCTGAAATGTCGACACCACTTCTATGTGTCGACACAGACAACTCTGTGAGTCGACACCATTTTACTTAGCCAAATTTTTTAACTATTCTAAGTTTATCATTCCTAATTCAATTTTAAAATTATTGAATTTGGTTTCATCTAGTGGCTTATTAAACATATCAGCTATTTGACTATTTGTCTTAACATATTCTAGTGAAATGTCTCTTTTTTCTACATGTTCTCTAAGAAAATGGTATTTAATTTCTATGTGCTTAGTCCTACTATGAGAGACGGGATTATTTGCAATAGAAATGGCACTTGTAGAATCACAAAATAAAGATGTTCTACTTACTTGAATACCATGGTCTTCTAGCTGGTGTTGAATCCACAAAAATTGTGCATAACAACTTCCTGCTGCCACATATTCTGACTCAGCTGTGGAGATACCCACACTAGTCTGCTTCTTACTACTCCATGACACCAGCCTTACACCTATAAATTGACAGGTTCCTGTAGTACTCTTCCTATCTTCCTTGCAGCCTTCAAAATCTGCATCTGAATAACCTGTCAGTACAAAATCTCCATTCCTATGGTACCAAAGGCCTAGATAAGGTGTGCCCTTAAGATATCTCAAAATCCTTTTGACTGCAGTCAAATGAGATTCTTTAGGGCATGCTTGGTACCTAGCACAGACACATGTAGCATACATGATATCTGGTCTACTAGCAGTCAAATACAGTAGGGAGCCAACTATCCCTCTATACAAAGTCTCATCTACAGGTTTCCCTGCATCATCTTTGCTTAGAGACATGCTTGACCCCATAGGAGTTTTCATGGTAGTGGATGATTCCATACCATACTTCTTTATTAACTCTAGGGTGAACTTAGACTGGCATATGGACAAGCCATCTTCAGTCTGTCTAACTTGGAGATCCAAGAAGAACTTAAGTTCCCCCATACTGCTCATTTCAAATTGTCCTTGCATGAGTTTTGCAAACTTTCTGCAAAGACTACTTTTTGTAGACCCAAATATTATGTCATCTACATATATTTGGACTAAGATAATCTTGCCTCTGGATTCCCTAAGGAATAGAGTCTTGTCTATTTTCCCCCTTGAGAATTTGTTCTCAATGAGGAAACTAGACAGGGTTTCATACCAAGTCCTTGGGGCTTGTTTTAACCCATACAAAGCCTTCATAAGTCTATATACATAATCAGGTTTAAGAGAATCAACAAAACCTGATGGCTGCTCTACATAGACTTCTTCCTTCAGATTTCCATTCAGAAAAGCTGACTTAACATCCATTTGATATACCTTGAACCCTTGATATGTTGCATAGGCAAGGAACATCCTGATTGCTTCCAGTCTTGCTACTGGAGCAAAGGTTTGATCAAAATCAATACCTTCTTCCTGCCTATATCCTTTTGCAACCAGTCTAGCTTTATTCTTTATGATAATTCCATTCTCATCCAACTTGTTCCTAAAGATCCACTTAGTTCCAATAATGTTATGGTCCTTGGGTTTAGGAACTAGCTCACAGACCTTGCATCTTTTGAATTGATTCAGCTCCTCTTGCATGGCCTCAATCCAATGAGGGTCTAGGATTGCTTCTTCAAACTTCTTTGGTTCCACTTTGGATAGGAAGCTGGAGTAAAGTACTGTACTTAGATTCCTGCTCCTTGTTTGCACTCCTTGTCTGGGATCTCAAAATATTTGATTGGCTGGATGATCCTTTAAGTGTCTATTTGCTGGAGGCAGCCTGTCCTCAGGTTGTACACCTTCAGTCTCTTCATTTAGCTGCACATCTTGGTCTTCTTCAGCATCAAGTGTATCTTGTACACCCCCTGGACAACAGCCACCATCTTCCACTTGCTGACTTGCAGAAGAACCTTCTGTTAAGGTAAGCTTGTCCATTCTCTCAGTTACACCTGTGGAGCTGCAAACACTTCTTGACAATTCACAGTTAATGAGTCTTGATTCATCAAAAACTACATGAATAGACTCTTCTACAACTTGAGTAATCAAGTTGTAGATCCTATAAGCCTTACTATTGTTGTTATACCCAACAAAGATCCCCTCTTGGGATTTGGCATCAAACTTGGTTAGATAAGACTTTCCATTGTTAAGTATATAACACTTGCAACCAAAGATCCTAAAATAGGATAAATTTGGTTTTCTGCCCTTCACAATCTCATAGGGGGTCTTCTTATGGCTCTTGTTGATAGTAGCCCTATTGATCACATGACAAGCAGTATTTACTGCCTCAGCCCAGAAATATTCTGGGAGAGAAGTGTCACTCAATAGGGTTCTACCAGCCTCTATTAATATTCTATTCTTCCTTTCAGCAATACCATTTTGCTGAGGTGTTCTTGGTGAGGAAAATTCCTGAACAATCACAAACTCTTCACACAGTTTTGTCATACTTTCAGACTGAAATTCAGTACCATGGTCACTTCTGATTTTGACCACTGTACTGTTCAATTCATTTTGAATTTGTTTAACAAAACTATGTAAGATACTTAGGGTTTCAGATTTTTGTCTTAGGAAGAACACACAGGAATATCTAGAATAATCATCAACTACCACAAATATGTAGACCTTCCTACCTAGGCTGTGAACTTGCATAGGACCAAAAAGATCCATATGCAAGAGGTACAGACACCTCACAAAATCCTTATTCTCAAGGCTAGTAAAGGTGGATTTGGTCTGCTTGCCTTTTTGACAAGCTGAGCATATCCCATCCTTTATACACTTAACCTGAGGATCATTCCTCACTAACTCTTTACTAAAGAGTTGGCCAATTGTCTTATATTTAAGATGAGCCAGTCTCTTGTACCATTTAACACAATGTGAGACTCTCTCATCAGCTACAAGACAAATAGGAGAAACATTGTTCTCACACACAAAGTCTAGACAATAGATATTTCTCTTCCTATATCCTGTCAAAATGATCTTTTGATCACTTGACCTTTTGATATGACAACCATTCTTGACAAATGAGATGCCATATCCTAAATCACTCAGCTGACTTATGCTAATGAGGTTATGATTCAAACCCTTTACATAAGCCACTTGAGTAATTGTAATTTGGTTACTAGAAATGTTACCAAAGCCTTTGATGATTCCTTTTTCTGAACCACCAAAGGTAACTTTAGGGCCATCCTTGATTGGTGTATAGTCCTTCAGCAACCCCCTAGTTCCAATCATGTGCCTGGAACATCCACTGTCCAAGTACCATATAGGGGCATGGCCACTTGGACTCACCTGCACAACAAATTACTTAACCTTAGAACCCAAATAACTCTTGGGTCCTTGGTGCAAGTTAGTCTGACTTTTAACAAAACTACCTGTAGCTCTTCTAGCATGCAGTTTGCTACTCTCCTTGGTACTGGAATTGTACCAACAATCTAAGGCAAAGTGTCCTACCTTGCCACAACACCGGCACTCAAACCTTTTGTACCTTTGTTTAGGTACAACCCTGGCTGTTTTATCTACAGTAGGCTTCTTGTTGAGTGCTGTGACTTTGCCCTTAGATTTGGACTTAGCAGTCTAGACAGTTTTCTTAAATCCTAACCCAACCTTACCCTTATGAGGTACAAACTCATCTATCAAGGGTAACACAGACTTAGGTTTAGAAAAACTTACAACAATATCTTTCTCCTTCTAAAGTCTAACCTCCAGATTTCTAATTTGATCATTCTTGAAATTGATTGTGCCCATTTGAATAACAGTTATGTTCTTCAATCTAGCAATCTCATTCAGTTTCTGATCAAACAACTTATCTGAATCAGCAGCATCCAACTTAAGATTAGCAATTTCCTTTGCCTGAGTTTTGGCCAAGGTTTTGCTTTTCTTCAAGGCCTGCAACAAGTCCATATATTCATCAATTAACTAATGAATATCTCCTTCAGATTCATACCCACCCACATCACTTAATGCAGATGTATCTGATTCTGACTCAGTACTAGAAATTGAACTAGAAGAACAACTTTGTACCTTACTTGGTCCAGGCTGATCCTGGATCTTGTCTCCTTCAGATAAAGCCATCAGTCCCTTGCACTGATTGTCTTCTTGTTCATATATAGAGTTCAGCACCTGTAGGAACTCTTCTTCTTCATCTACATCAAACAGACGAATGTAAGCCTCAGCTTCAGATTCTGACTCTGAAGATGACTGATCTGATAAGGTCTTCTCATTCTTTGCAACAAAGGATTTCTCCTTCTTGTTCTGATGTTGACTCTTCTTCTTATCTGCAGTCTTTTTTCTTTTATCTGGACAGTCAGCTACTACATGTCCAGAGCTATTACAACAGTAGCAAATAATCTTTGATATTGTAGACTTGTTTGACTTAGACTTGCTCCTGTCTTTCCTGTATGACTTCCTCTTTTGATAGTAATCATCCTTAGGCTTGGATGTGGAAGGCTTAGACTTCCACTGCTTCTTCTTCAAAAATCTCTGAAACTACCTTGTGAAGGCAGCAAAATCTTCATCTGAATCACTGCTGTCTGAATTCTGGTTATCTGAATTTTCTGAAGCAGTATCAGCAATTATTTGAGGTGGAGATGGAGACTTGCTTCTATACTTCCTAGTGGCTTCAGTCTTGAAGGCCATAGATCTTTCCTTGTGCTCCACTCTAGTAGTCTTCTCTTCCTCCTTTCTAGCCATTAACTGCATCTCATAAGATAACAGTTTTCCAAACAAAGTTGGAGGAGATATATCAGCTAGTTTGGCCACTTCCCTAATGGCACAAATCTTGGTGTCCCCGTCCTTAGTCAGGGATCTTAAAAACTTGTCATTCAGCTCATAGTTGCTGAATTCTCTTCCATAGGACATCAATTCATTAACTATGATATAGAACTTCTTGTAGCATTCGGTAATGCTATCAAACTTTCCTTGTATGAAGCTTTCATATTCCTGATTTAACAAAGACTTCCTGTCTTGTCTTACTTCTTCAGACCCTTCCATATAGAATATCAAAGTATCCCACATTTCCTTTGAAGTCTTGCAATGAATCAAATTCTGAAAGGTAGAATCATCAATGGCACTCCCTATGATGTTCTGAGCCCTCTTATCCATAGTTGTCAAGATTATTTCATCATTGGTCATTTCTGAATATTCCTTGGGAGTTTTCTGATTTGCATCCAGAATAGATACCTTCATTGGCACATATGACCCTTCTTTGACTGTAATGTATATTCTTGGGTCAGATGCTTCCATAAAGAGTCTAACCCTCTCTTTTCATATGCCAAAAATCTCTTTTCTATAGATTGGCAATTTCATGCACCCCAGCTCTTTGTGATTCTCACTGGAACTCATTTTCTTGATTCTTGTTTATTTTGATTCTGCCTACAGGATCTTACTCAGACTGTTATGTCCTTTTTGAGTAACCTCGCTTTGATACCACTTGAAAGTAATAGTGCCTAATCACCTAGAGGGGGTGAATAGGTGAACTTTATCCTTTTTAAATATATGGCAGAAATTCTGTACAACAAATGCAATTCTACAACTATCACAACACATCAACCATAGAAACATACATACACAGAGTGCACACAGTATTTATAGTGGTTCCCCAAGGTCTGGGTACATCCACTTTCCCCCTTCGCCTATCTAGTAGTGTACTAGATTCGGCCTAACTTCAGCACTTCTCCTCAGATCCTCAGATCTTACAGCTCAGAACCCCAAACAGGTTCCTACAACTCAGAGTGTCCCCACTCCTACAACTCAGGCACAAAGCCCTACCACTCAGTCTTCAATAAGACCTACACTCAAAGAACAAAGTCTCCTACAACTCAGGCACTAGGCCCTACCTCAGTCTTCAACAAGACCTACACTCAGAGCATACAGTCTCCTACACTCAGCCTTTATAAAATAGGCTTACAACTTAGATCTATACAAGATCCTACAGATATTTTGATTATACAAAGTAATTAACCACAACTCTAAAAGAGAGATGAGTTGACTGGCTTCTTGATGAGTTCTTGGAAGAACTTGGCAGAGATCAACCTCCCTTGGCTTTCTTCAAAGCTTCTTGAATTAGAACACAGTAGGGTTGAATCTCCTGTGAAGATGATCTTCAATCAACTTCTGTCTTGAGATTCAGATCTCAATCTGAATCTTACTTTGCAGCCTGGTTCAGCAGCTGCTCTTCTTAGAAGGAGCTCTCTCTCTCCAACTTCTTAGATATTCTGTTGAAGGTCTTCTATTTTTGTGTTGTTAGATCTCTTGATAAATTGTGATCAATCTCTTGTTGTGATCCCTCTTTTTTGTTGAAGGAAAAAGGCCTTTATATAGTCTTTCTCCAAGGTAACCGGCTGATCCGGTTTCTAACAACCTTCTGACGGCTCTGATCGTTGTAGTTGACCGGTTGAAATGGCAGCTGTCAAGTCATCCAGTCACTTCTTGAAATCTCTGTCATTGTCTGAAAGTGTCGAGACAGATAGTCATTATGTGTCGACACAAATAGATTAAGTGTCGACACAAGTAGACTAAGTGTCGACACTAGCCTTAATGGTGTTGACACAACTCCTTGTGTTGTTGTAATAGCTTCTCGACACTGCTTCGTCAGAATGTGTCGACACTGATTCTGTGTGTCGACACAAGCCTTCTGTTGAATGTGTCGACACTGGTTGAGTGTGTCGAGACAAATACTTCTTCATTAATACTTAGTTGAATTCTGATGTGTGTCGACACAACTCATTTGTGTCGACACATCTTCTTTTATTGTTGATACTTGCTGAGTGTCGACACATCTCCTTTGTGTCGACACATGTCTTCTTGTGTTGAAACTTGCTGAGTGTCGACAAATCTCCTTTGTGTCGACATATGCCTTCATGTGTTGAAACTTGCTGAGTGTCGACACATCTCCTTTGTGTCGACACAAGTACTTTAACTTTGTTGAAGCTTGCTGAGTGTCGACACAGCCTCCTGGTGTCGACACTTTTGATGTCGACAAAACTTCTCTGGGTGTCGACACTGGCTCTTAGTGCCGACACAGATTATGTTGACAATTCTTCACTGTGTGTCGACACTGACTGTATGTGTCGACACTTTTCTTCTGGTGTCGACTCAGCCTTTCCTAGTGTCGACACAATTACTCCAAGTGTCGACACAGCTTCTCTAGGTGTCGACACTGGCCTTCATAAGTGTCGACACTTCACCTCTAGGTGTTGACACATGGACTTAGAAACTTTTCAGCATTTCCTGCAATTACTTAACCTGCACATATAAACTCAAAGCACATCAAATACACCTTGATGTATATCATTGAGTAGGGTGAGGCTTCTTCAAATAAGGTATATATATTCCAATGTACCCAACAGTATCTACTCAGGTTCAATCCCATTTAATGTTACACTAAATCTAACCCTAGTATATTTAACCCTCTCTCTCTCTCCAAAGGAAAGACAACGTTACGTCGATCTCGGGCATCACTTAACCCCAGTCAACCAAGTTCTCTCAACCTTCCTTCCAATCGTGACCTTACTCATTCTCAACCAGACTGGATTCACCAACGAACCTTTCCCATAACTGGTTTCACACATTATTCAACTTTATAGTTTTTACTATGTGCAGACCAACTATCCTACATGATGAGTATGAATGGTGACCTCCCTCAAATATTCATCCGAATGACCTAAGATTATTACTGGGGGTCTATCATGATTTTAAAGAATAAAACCAGAATATTATATTTTTCCTAATTTATTTGTTATTTAATTATTTTTCTGAAAAATAAGACCAACAATGCTTTTGAACATCAAGTACACTTTTCTCTATAGGTATGGCCTTAGTAAAATTACGTCAGATTCTTGTCATCAAAATAACATTAGGCACAGGAATTCATAATTTTCCAACATGGTTTTCAGCTCCAAATAATTATTGACTAGATAGCCACATTAAGAGGGAAAAATAGGAAATAATAGAAATATTCATCGAAATATTATAGGAATATTATCATATGACTTACATAAATAGAGAGGGCTACTGACCTAGAATTATTATTTTACAAGCTCATTTTGGCACATAATTAAATCATTTAAAATCAATTATTAATTGGTACCTTGTGAAGTAACCACTAAGAACATTTTTCTACAAATTGTGTAAAAATTCACAGATCTTAAGGATATTCTAAAAAGTCCTCTGACCAAGTTTCACAAGCTTTCCGTGAATTGATAACTCAAAATAAATTCTTGAATAAGAAGTACAACTAGGAAAGTTGTGAATGAAGTACCATAAATTCTAATCTAAAATTCTCACTAAACTTTTATGAGCTTTGTAACAACAATATATGACCACTGCTAAAATTTTAGGATTATTCAAAGTCATATGAATATGTAATAAAATCATGAACAAGAATGCAGTATTTTGTCCCAAGTCATTTCAAGAGTGATTAAGCTCCTAAATGTCCTAACAACTCTTCCTATGGTTAATTATCACCTCGGACTCACCACTACCAATTTACAAGGTATTCCAAGGACATATCGTCTCATGTCCTTCAATGGGCTCAAAACCCCATCCCTAAGGCTTACACTAGGGTTTTAGGGTATCTCCACCCCAAACCACCCTAAATCCATAGAGGGTGTGATATAGATGACCCTGAGGTTCTATCCAAGCTCTCACCCCTTTTGGGTGAGAATTGGCCCCTCCATGCTCCAAATACCCATTTGCCCTAATTTACCCTTAAGGGACCAAACTTTGGTCATACCAAAACCAATTCCAATCAACCTCAAATGGGCTGAAGATTATACCAGGATCATATCATGACCCTAAGAATCATCCACCAATTTTTGGTTGATTTTGAGGTCCATAGACCCCTTAATTATTAATACATGGTTTATTAAATTATTACAAAAAATATAGGAAATGTTTTTCAAACAATTCCCATTTTTGGATATGTTATAAGCATAGGTAAGTGTGACTCCCATTCAAAATTTCAAGTCATTTGGATAAGTGCTTTAGTGAGGACACTCAATTTAAACTCTGACTAGCCCTATGCATAGTCTGCATCATTTTGAGTGTTGTGGTCAGACCACTGACCCAAATGGGTTGAAATTAATTTTAAAATAAAGTAAATATCGAGGCTATATTTTTCATATAAAATATTTCCTCTGGTTTTGCATCTAAGTATTTTTTATATTTAAAACAAAACACCTCAGAAACTGTGACAGAAATGAAATAAAATGAAATGTTATATTCCTAAACTATACCAGATGGCGCACGAATCTTGGGGCAAATCCAGCGGCTCCCCGTCATCATCCCCAGTACGCCAACAGCCCAAATCAACCCATCTTGTAGCAACTTCCAGGCCAATTTCTCGGCCACCCAGCCACCTCCCTAGCCGGCCACCGCCACAAACACCTCCGTTGAGGTGGGGCTATCGATTGGCGGCGACACGGCTGCTGGAGGGGCCATTTCCGGCGAACCCGCAACCACTCAAATCTCAAGAAATTCTTCAAAACTTCTCACTGGATTGGGCTCAATTGAGCCAATATTGAAAAAAAAAATCACCCTAGTGATCTAAAAAGCTAACACAAAGGGAGAGGGGGAGAAGTCGACCTTTTGGGAGCCGTGAAGCCTTGCCGATCGACTGGGTGCCATTGCCGGTGGAGGTGCAGTAGGGTGCTCTGCAATGGTACATCCAAAGGCATTGATTTCTTTAGGGGAAGGGTGGATGTAACACCCCCTATCCGTCGCATAGCATATAGCAGTAGGTCCGGCCGGGGCCCGACGCCATATACCACAGACAGACCGGGTGGTTACTTATGGAAACCATCCAACCAATCTCAACGTCCTACATAGAGCATTCTAGTGGAAGCAGTTTATATAAGTTGCAAACAAGAACCCAGCAACAAGCATGAATGTCCACTAACATGATAATAGGAATGTTATTACAAAATACTCAAAAGTCGGCCTTAAGGCCTTACAAAATGTTTCACTTGTCTTTTACATGATTTACAAACCTCGGCTCGTAGGCCGGCCATACATGAATAAAACATAAAACATTTCCACTTGGGCCTTCGAGGGCCAGCTTCGCAAAAAGGGCTTTAGCCCGCTATTGACCGCTTGGTCCAGCTGCACCTGCAAGCAAACAAACACCGCACGGTGGCAAACAAGGCAACGGTCAGCAATGCTGACCAAATTATAACGATCCCGCCCCCAACTCGGGGCGGCGATGCTCCTTTCCTGCATTTCATTAGCATAAGCGAGCAATTATAACCATAGCCATTTCATCACAGGCGTTGGCTCGCACGGCCACACGCCCCGTGCACTCAGGGCACATTCTCGGTGAACCGGTCGATGTCACGTCAATTAAAGCCATTAACATTCCGGACTCACCACCGCCACTTAGACGGCCATTCCTATGAGCAATTCGTCTTCATGGTATTGGTCACGTCAATTTAAGCCATTGACCACCGAAGACCCCATCTATGCCAACTGCGAGTGCCATGTAACTTTAGGTCTCTCTAACCGAACGACATAAAGCGGGTACGGCTCCATCTAACCCGTGCTCACATCGCAACGGCAATTTAAGCCATTTGCGCGGGTCAAACTTTCACCGAGTCCCATTCTACCGCAAGACACATAACCCTGTTATGTTCATGTTGGCACTCAGGCCACCAAGTTGGCAAGACCTCGTGTCCGCCCAGTTTTCCGGGTGCACCTTTGGGTTAGTCCCCAAGGCTCCCTGCTGCAATCTACCGCGTAGAAAACCGAAAAACACCCAATAGCATGGAGTCTTCTCCGGCCTTATGCAATGCAACATCACCGATCCGAACTAACATGTCCGGGTAGGCTTCAACCAAAATGCCTATGTCCGTTCTCGCATACGGACTCTAAACAACGGGGACTTCACATATCTACCCGAAGGAACGCCTCCAACTCTCCGCAAACTCGCGAGAGCGGGCTTCCTATGCAAAGAAAGAGAGCGACTCATGCTCAAGATGAGGATCGTTACCCTTGCGGTCCTCTTTGGCGCCATCGAAAAGTAATCGGATGGAAATCACCGCACTTGCGTTGCCTCCGTGGATCCGGAGTCGGCTTGCGATTCGGAGCTCCGAAGCTCCTCCAATGGCGGATCTAGCTCCTCTTCTTCTTGCCTTAGCTCTCTTTCTCCAAGGGTTTGGAGAGAGAACAAGTGGAAAAAGTGAGGGTTTTCTAAGTCAAAACCCGGGTATATCCCTTCAGGAACAACCCCCAGCCGTTGGATCTTCAGTCAAAGAAATGAACGGCTTCGATTCGGGACTGAAATGCCCAATCTGGACCGAACACGGCCTGGCACACGCCCGTGTCCAGGGCCGTGTGCCTCATTCGCCGTCAAAATCGAATCACCTGAACCTCACACGGGTATCGAACACGCCCGTGTTCGAGCTGACACGCCCGTGTTCCACCTGACACGGCCGTGTAGCTGGCGTGTACCCCATGATTTTCTCCCGTTTTCAACCCGAGCACTGCACGGGTTCTAGGACACGCCCGTGTCCTTGCCCGTGTCACCTTGACACGCCTGGGCTCCAGGCCGTGTACAAGGTCTCGGCACTTCGCGGCTAAGTGTCGACACGGGTCGACACGCCCTGCGACACGCCCGTGTCGCAGGCCGTGTGCCATGTCTCGACACACTGTCGACACCAAAGTGTCGACTTCGCGGGACGAGTGTCGACACGGGTTGACACGCCCTGCGACACGCCCGTGTCGCAGGCCGTGTGCCGTGTCTCGACACAACGTCGAAGTACTGTGTCGACTTCACGGCTAAGTGTCGACACGGGTCGACACGCCCTGCGACACGCCCGTGTCGCAGGCCGTGTGCCCAGTCTCGACACAATGTCGAGACCAAAGTGTCGACTTCACGCCTTAGTGTCGACACAGGCTTGACACGCCCTGGGACACGCCCGTGTCCCAGGCCGTGTGCCTGCAGCCAGAACTCAAACTGGCCCAAAAATATTCCCCTTTGCTCCTTTGAGTTTCTGGGCGTTACAACTCTACCCCTCTTAAAAGAATTTCGCCCACGAAATTACATAAAGGAAAAACATGTACAAAACTAAAATTTGTACCTGAGCGGAACAACTCCGGATATTCGTCAAGCATCGTCTGCTCTCGCTCCCAAGAGAGCTCCTCACGACCGCAATTGTCCCACCGAACTTTGACCATCCTGATCTCTTTATTGCGTAGCCGCTTGACCTCCGAGTCCTCAATCCGCACGGGCTTGACTTTTGTCGTTAGCCCACTATCCACCGGCACTTGATTGCCGCGATCACTTGCGTAGGCTCTTGCACCGCCTTCCGAAGCACCGAAATATGGAATACATCATGTAAACCACTTAGCTCCACTGAAAGCTTCAGCCGATAGGCCGCTTCTCCTACTCGCTCCAGAACCTCGAACGGTCCAAGGTACCTCGGGCTTAGCTTTTTCAATCGCCGCACCCGCGAGACACCCTTGAACGGCTTGATCTTCAAGTATACATAATCGCCCACAGCGAACTCCACGTTCCTGTGCTTGGCATTATAGTACTTTGCTTGCCGGTCCTGAGCGATAAGCAACCTCTCCCGAATTGTCCTTACCAAAGAAGTAGCATCCTCCACTTCCGATCGCTTATACAACTTTGACTCGCCCGTTTCTAACCAAGACAACGGCGTGCGACATCTTCTACCATATAGGGCCTCGAAAGGCGCCATCTGAATACTTGCTTGGTAGCTATTGTTGTATGCGAACTCCACCAAATAAAGGTGGTCCTCCCATTGCTTTCCAAAGTCCAAGACACACATGCGAAGCATGTCTTCCATCGTTCTATTGACCCTCTCGGTCTGCCCATCCGTTTGTGGATGGAAGGCTGTGCTAAACTTCAGCTTTGTTCCCAACATTTGCTGCACCAGCCTCCAATCATTGGACGTGAACCGCCCATCTCGGTCACTCACGATGCTACGGGGCACACCATGAAGCCGCACTATGTTATCCACATAAAGCTTTGCCAGCTTCTCCACCGGATCATCCTTCCTATGCGGAATAAAATGCGACACCTTTGTTAATCGATCGACCACCACCCAAATGGCGTCGTTCCCCTTCTGCGACCTTGGCAAACCATGCACAAAGTCCATAGAGATGTCGTCGAATTTCCACTCCGGAATAGGCAAGGACTTAAGAAATCCTCCCGGCTTTTGGCACTCCGCCTTTACCAAGGCGCAGGTTTGGCACTTCGCTACATATAGCGCCACATCCTTTTTCAAGCCCGGCCACCAAAACAGTTTCTTTACATCACGGTACATCTTCGTGCTCCCCGGTGAATCGAGTACTTGGTATGGTGCGCCTCGTACAACAACTCCACCCGTAAACTTTGCCCACACTTGGGACGCACAAACGACCGTCTTTCCAAAGCAATCCGTCCTCCACGACGAATTGGGAATTTGACCCATCCAGAGCCTCTATCATGAACTGCTTCATATGAGCATCCATATCCAAAGCCTGCCGAATCCGATCAGCCAGGTCATATTGGACTTCAGTCCAATTCAGCACTGCTTCAGCACTAGATTGTCTATCCACACAAACAATCTCCAACGCCTCCAGCTCCTGCACCAACCGCTCATCATGCACTGATAGCCAATTCGCTTGAGCTGGGGCTCGGCGACTCAACGCGTCCGCAACCGCATTCCTTTGCCAGGCACGTAGTGGATCTTGAAAGTATAGTCCCCCAGGAACTCCATCCACCTACGCTGCCGCATATTCAGATCTTTCTGATCAATCAAATACTTTAGGCTCTTGTGATCGGTGTAGATATCAATCTTCACACCGTACAAATAGTGTCTCCACAGCTTCAAGGCAAAAATCACGGCCGCTAACTCCAAGTCATGGACCGGATAATTCCTCTCGTGCACTTTTAGCTGTCTCGAGCCATAAGCTATCACGCTGCCGTGCTGCAATAGCACGCAACCCAAACCGCTGCCCGAAGCATCGCTATATATCTCATAGCCTTCGGTTCCAACCGGCGAACTCAGCACAGGCGCCGTGGTCAACCGACACTTTAACTCCTCAAAAGCTCGCGCGCACTCCGCGTCCAAACGAACTTATGATCCTTCCTCGTCAAAGTAGTGAGAGGTAACGCTATCCGCGAGAAGTTCTCTACGAAGCGCCTATAATAGCCGGCAAGCCCCAAAAAGCTCCGGACTTCTGCTACCGTAGCAAGCTCAGGCCACTCCCGTATCGCAACAATCTTCGCCGGATCCACAGCAATACCCTCTCCACTCACTATATGCCCGAGGAACGCCACTGAGGATAGCCAAAACTCGCACTTCGAGAACTTGGCATACAACTGGTTTCTCCTGAGTGTCTCCAACACCAAATGGAGATGCTTGAAGTGATCCTCCTCACTTTGCGAGTACACCAAAATATCGTCGATGAAGACGATCACGAAATGGTCTAGGTACTCCCTGAACGTCCTGTTCATCAAATCCATAAATACTGACGGCGCATTAGTCAGCCCAAACGGCATGACCGTAAACTCATAATGCCCGTATCTCGTACTAAACGCTGTCTTCGGGATATCACTCTCCCTTATCCGCAGCTGATAGTACCCAGACTTGAGATCTAACTTCGAGTACACCGTCGACCCGACTAACTGATCAAAGAGATCATCAATCCGGGGGATCGGGTACTTGTTCTTCTCAGTCAGCTTGTTTAGCTCCCGATAATCAATACACAACCTCAAGCTTCCGTCCTTCTTCTTAACAAAGAGGACCGGTGCGCTCCAAGGCGAAGAACTCGGGCGCACATACCCTTGCTCCAACAACTCTTGCAGTTGAACTTTCAGCTCCGCCATTTCCTTAGGCGCTAGCCGATACGGAGATCGTGACACAGGCTTTGCACCTGGCACTAGCTCGATAGTAAAATCTATCTCCCGTTGTGGCGGGGCTCCAGGAAGATCTGCGGGGAACACATCAGGGTATTCCGATACCACTGAAATACAATCCATCGCGGGCTTCGGCTTTGCAACCTCCACTAGTGTAAAGAACAGTTCTGCTCCGGCACGAACCGCCTTCACCACCTGAAGAGCAGACATCAACGTCTTGCTCGACCCCTTTAAGCCCGTAAAAGTCGTCTCACGACTTGCTCCCAGCTTTACTTCCTTGCTACCGCAATCTATATGGGCCTGCTGCTCCGAGAGCCAGTCCATTCCAAATATGACGTCGAACTCCACAACGGAAGTAAGGACGCCCGCAGGTCAAACTCCTGCTCTCCAATACGAATCTTAACATCGCAGATCCTATCCGCTCGCATCGAACACCCATTGGCAACAACACATCCAACTTATCCTTCGCCATCGAAGAAGGGACTCCGATGCGTAATATAAATCCTTCGGACAAGAAGGAGTGTGAAGCTCCCGTATCAAAGAGTGCTCGTGCCGGATTTTCACAAATCAACACAAATCCTAAACAAGTAGTGGTAAGGTAACATGTGCATAACAAGCATATAAAGGAATTGACTTGCTATAAATTAAACCGTACCTGTCACCACGTCAGCTTGTTTAATGGCCTCCTGTTGGCCAAGATTGTAAACCTTGGTTGGGCCGGAGCATAGTGGGATGCGGTCGACTCCACCGCCTTTCCCTTCTCTTCATAAGTGGCTCCCGGCCTCCTCTCGGACTTAGGACGTCCGCTCCAACAATCACGGGCGAAATGCCCCGTCTTGCCACAAGTAAAGCACGCGCCCGGGGTCCGACTCGTAGTCGCCCCAGAAGCACCAGAAGGAGCTGGACCCGAAGTCCTATGCTTCTTGAAAGCCCTCCGATAGCCGGACTTTGAGGTAGTCGGCACTTTAAACTCAGATTTTCTATCAACCAAGCCTTTCTTCGCTTGCCACACTCTTCATGTCCTTCTCCAAGGACCGGGCAGTATTGACCAAGGTTAAGAAACCCTGCGTCATTGGCCCCGACAGTAACAATCTCAGCTCATCCCTCAAGCCTTCATAAAAACGATTAGTCTTGCGCTCCTCATCCATGATGGTGGAGCTAGCATAACGACTCAACCGCGTAAACTCGTGGAGATATTCATCCACGTTCCTCTCACCCTACACCAACTTCAAGAATTCATTCTCCATCGAGATCCTCTGAGTAGAAGGGAGTTATCTTGCTAAGAACAATTCCGAGAACTCTTCCATCGGAACGTCTATCAGTTGTCTACCTCGCAGATGATGCAGCTCCAAACCTTCCCACCACATCCTTGCTTCACCGTCCAGCAGGAACGTAGCAATGGTGGTCATCTGCCACTCCTCCGTCTCCGTCGCTGTCATGACTCTCTTCACCCTAGAGAGCCAGTCTTCAGCCTGAGATGGGGTTTCCAACCCCGAGAATAACGAGGGTTAAAGCTCATTACATGCTTCAACTGCCTCTCAGTCACCCCCTCCTTGGCCACTATTGGTTCTACAACCCACTTGCTCCATCCTCCTCGGCTCAGCCCTCTTGAAGAGGTACTTCTTCCATCACAGGTGCGGGCTGCTGCGCTTGCCTCCCAGGCTGCGCATTATCACGGCCAACACCGCTTCAGCCACCAATCGAATATTTTCAGCCGATAGAGGTGTTGCAGGAGCAACATTCCGGTGCACTACTTGCCTCAGAAACTCGGCGTTCTGACGGCCCAACACCACTTCGGGTCACCTATAGTGGTACAAAAACACCGTTAAGCGACCAAATAAATTGCAAACAGCACAATTATAGGAACACGCAGGTTCCTCAAACACGAGTATTTTCATTCCTAAGTGGACATTCATGGGTTCTTGTACTGTTATTACGATGACGCACACAATGTGCTCACCGCCCCTTAAAAAGAGAATTAGCCACGAATTCACTTTAAGCCCGACCAAAACCAGTAGTCTGATACACAAAATTGTAACACCCCCTATCCGTCGCATAGCATATAGCAGTAGGTCAGCGCGGGGCCGACGCCAATACCACAGACAGACCGGGGTGGTTACTTAGGAAACCATCCAACCAATCTCAACGTCCTACACAGAGCATTCTAGCGGAAGCAGTTTATAAGTTGCAAAACAAGAACCCAGCAACAAGCTTGAATGTCCACTAACATGATAATAGGAATGTTATTACAAAATACTCAAAAGTCGGCCTTAAGGCCTTACAAAATGTTTCACTTGTCTTTACATGATTTACAAACCTCGGCTCGCAGGGCGGCCATACATGAATAAAACATAAAAACATTTCCACTTGGGCCTTCGAGGGCCAGCTTCGCAAAAAGGGCTT